>RJVU01035392.1:11031577-11087214 GCA_003731715.1 Anabarilius grahami
CATAACCTGTCATAAACATGACATAGCAGACTAATTATCAAACTTAAAAAACTACTTGGCTTTATGGGTTAACATTACATTACATTATTTTGGTAACACTTCAGTATAGGGAACACATATAAACTATTAACTATGACTTTTTTTCCTCAATAAACTCCTAATTTACTGCTTCTAAATATAGTTAATTGTTAAGTTTAGGTATTGGGTAGGATTAAGAATCTAGAATAAGTTCATGCAGAATAAGGCATTCATATGTGCTTATTAATTACTAATAAATAGTCAATATTCTAGTAATATGCATGCTAATAGTAATAAGCAACTAGTTAAAAGACCCTAAAATAAAGTGTTACCATTATTTTATAACAGTGTCATCTTTTTTAAGAAATGTGAAATTGACTATTATGTGACCTTCTGTTGGAGGAAACTTAAAAAAAAACACAAAAAAAACATGAAATGAAAAATATTCATGATGCTGTTATAAAATTATTTGTCAGAGTATTGTCACTTAATGACATTTTAATGACAAGTTCAATTTGTACCACTGTAGTTGAGGTCAAGATACATATTCATGACACTATTATAATGGCCTCATGACAGCCAATGTCAAAACCAACCACATGACAGGTTAATGTAATGTTAACCCATAAAGCTAAATGTGGTCAAGTTTTCATGACAAAGACACTGACAGGTTATGATGTATTGGTTTATGTCAAGTTGTCATAACTCGGACATCTCAAACAATGTCATCTTTGCATTAAAAATGACATAATTGAGCGAATGACATTTAATGACAGTTGCAACATGTTCTCCAACCAATACGACAATATAGGTCGTTTGTCACTTCCCTGAAATACGACTCATAGGAGCGTTTACTAAAGTGGCGCCCCTATCGACAACAGGACACTTTCATTTGAATTCATCAAATACGACCCATAGGAGCATTTTCTTTCATTTTAATGCATTGTTCCCTTTTATCTGCGTCATTTTTCGGGTTTCGGGTAGCTCAACTGGTAGAGCATTGCAATAACAATATGCAATCATGTGATCATAAAGTGTAAATGCACTATAAATCACTAAGGTTAGGTGGGGTGGGTGTAGTCATTAATAAAATTTAATTTTGGTAAATGGAAAAAGGAGAAATGGTGTAAAACATCCACACATTGCATTTAAATAAACACGCATTTTGATTGGTAAGGACAGTCATACGTCATTTCATGACGACAGACGTAACACGACACTGTCATTATTTTTACGACCACTAGAGGGCGCATGACTTCAAAACGTAAAAATAGGTTGTAATATGGTGCTTAAAAAACGACCTATAGGGTCGTTTTTTTTTGGAGGACAGTCTCGACAGTTGTCATAAACATGCATAAAACCTTCTTCATATTCATGACACGTGTCATGTCATGATTATTAAGGTGTCATGTCAGTCTTATGCACACCCCTTCAAGTAAAGTGTTACCAAATAGCCTATTAAGTCTTTAAGTATTAAATATTTGGTGCTGTGATGAACAACATTGTGAATACAAAAAATGTAATGGCTATTTGAAGCATTTTAAATACTGTTCAGTAGAGCAGCTCCTTTGTTTAGGGCGTTTACGGGGTAACCACTGCATTTCTGCTTTCCCATCAGCGCCCTCTGTGGTCAGAGAGTGAATGTGCACTTTCGTTCAGCACATCTCCAAAATTTGAATAATTCGTAATAAATAATTATTCATGGTATTTTGAAGTGCCTATGATAACAATATCATGCATATTCATTATCGTGATATATCGTATGTCTAGTCTCGGTACGTATGTAACCCTCGTTTCCTGAAGAAGGGAATAGAGAGATTACGTCAGAACTAAGAGCCCAATCACCGTTGAGTGTAAATTAAACAAGCCAATGGACATTGGCATGCAAGATTTGGATTGTTCACTCCACCCTGCAAAGCGGGTATAAAGGAAGGGCACGTGCAGTCGCACATTAAGTTTTCGCTAAGGAGCCGAGATGGTGGGTCCCGGCCGTTCAGCGGTGGTACAGCAATTATGGCGATGGGACGTAACATCTCCATTCCCTCCTTTAGGGAACGAAGGTTAAATTCATAAACGATGTTCCCTTTCAGTCAGTCAACATTACGTCAGAACTTATCTGATGAATTGGGATCCCTAAAGCACCACAATTGCTGCTCCCTTCCAGTGCACTGTATAAGCCAGCAAATCCCCCTGCACCTGCCTGGGTGGAAGAAGGACAGGGCTTAGACAGAGAAATGTCTATCACTGCTGTTCCTTACAGTGAGACATTTGGATAACATTGGGAAAGCGTACCCACGTAAGAGAATGCTACGGAGAGCACATCCTGCACGTAGGAGGTATTATGTGGAAATTACTAGGGCTGCCCTCGACTAAAGATTTTTCTGGTCGACTAGTACACATTCATTTTAAGCATTAAGCGACTAATTGCACGTTCATTAATAAACTATATAAATCATAATAAAGAGCTAATGCCTACATAGCCTAATCAGCTTTCAAGGCAAGCACACGCATAAAGCTTGCCACAGGGTGCTGGAGGAACTTCAAGCAGGGTTCGTCATGAGGGGAACTTTACTGGCTACTTGAGGCGAGTACACAGGAGGACACAAGGTCTACACAGAGATTATAAAATCGGTTAGGTGGTGCCCAGCCCGCAGCTCTACAGATGTCTGCTATTGAGGCGCCAGTGCCAATGCCCAGAAGGATGCAACACTTCTCGTAGAGTGCGCCCTCACCCCCAGGGGGCACGGCTAATCTTAAGCTTGATAAGCCATAGCATCCACTATCCAGTGGGCAAGCCTTTGCTTGAAGACAGCCTTTCCGTTCTGCTGTCCCCCATAGCAGACGAAGAGCTGGTCTGAGGTCCTAAAGCTCTGCATACGGTCCACGTATAAGCACAAGGCACAAACGGGACAGAGCAGAACAAGGACTGGGTCTGCCTCCTCCGTGGGCAGTGCAGTCGGGAGCGCCATCTTTAAAGACAGGATCGCTACTGACTTCAGAGGTTCGAAGGGCTCTATTTGCAAGACCGTAAGGACCAAAGCGAGGGCCCAAGAGGGTACAAGATGAGGGGGAGGAGGATTTAGTTTCCTCACAACCTTAAGAAACCTGATGATCAGGTCTGGCTTCCCCACAGACTTACCGTCTACTACATCATGATGTGTGGCGATAGCGACAACAGGGAGACAGCCTTCACTCCAACTCTTTCTGCAGGAAAGAAAGCACAATCCTGATCGGGCATCTCTGGGGGTCTCCTTGGCAGGAAGAACACCACTCGACAAACAGGATCCACTTCAAAACGTAGGTGTGCTTTTGTAGAGGGCGCTCTTTACTGAAGTGATGGTGTCTACCACCGCTGGAGGTAGAACACCTAGGACCTCCGCGTCCCGTCCAGAGACCACACGTGGAGGTTCCAGAGGTCTAGACATAGGTGCCATAGGGTGCCCCATCTCTGAGAAAGCAGGTTCTTCCTCAAAGGAATGCACCAGGGAGGGGCTGTCGAAGGAGCATGAGTTCTGGTAACCAGGGCCAGTTGGGCCAGAAGGGCGCAACTAGCAGGACTTACTCCTTGTTCTCCCTGACTTTGCACAGTGTCTGTGTGAGTAGGCTCACTGGGGAAAATGCATAATTGTGTAGGCCCCGGGGCCAGCTGTGTGCCAGCACATCCGTGCCGAGGATCCCCTTGGTCAGGGAGTAAAACAGCTGGCAGTGAGATGTGTCCGGAGAAGCAAACAGGTCTACCTGTACAGCTCCGAAGCGTCTCCAGATCAGCTGGACCACCTGGGGATGGAGTATCCATTCTCCCGGAAGGCTGTCATCAGAGCTTGTTGGCTGCATGATTGAGCACGCCCGAAATGTGAATGACACAAAGCGATCTCAGATGCTTCTGACTCCAGAGAAGGAGATGGCGGGCGAGTTGCGACATGCAAAGGGTGCATAGACCTCCTTGATGATTGATGTACACAACAGTTGCAGTGTTGTCGGTCTGGACCAGTACATGCTTGCCTAGTAGCAGTGATTTGAAGCGACCCAGCACAAGCCATGCTGCTAACAACTCAAGGCAGTTCATGTGCCAGTGCACTTGGTGTCTCGTCAAAACACCTGAGACTGCATGCCCAGCAGGTGGTGGACACGTCCGTGGAGATGATTGCATGCCTGGACACTTGTTTTAGGGGTACTCCTGCCCGTAGAAATGCAAGGTCCAATCACGATTGCCACCCGGTGCATGCCGCATTGCCATGGCCATCTAAGCCATGAAGCCAGTGGTGAGGCGGCCTCATATGAAGCAATGTGAGCAGGGTTACTGCGGATGCCATATGCACCAGGAGCCTCTGGAATAATTTCAGTGGGGCCGCCATCCTGCCCTTAAACTTGTTCAGGCCACCTTATTTCAGCTCCGACTAAGCAGGCTCCCTCGTGAGGTGTGCTGTCAGGTGGACCAATTCAAACTCCCTACCGAGAAAAGAGATCCTCTGCAGGGAGGACTTTGTACTGATATGCTTGACCCTTGAATGCAAAGGGTAGGAACGGTATGTGTTAAGCAAGAACAGAGGCATGAAAGTATGCGTCCTTTGCTGCGTCAATCGCTGCCAACCAATCTCAGGGACCGATGCATTCAAAAATGCAATTTCTGTGTCTGCATTTTGAACGAGAGCTTGTGAATGGCCCGATTCAAAATGAGCAGGTTCAAGATTGGCCACAACCCACTGCCTTTCTTGGGTACAAAGAAGGACGGTCTGTAAAACTGTGTCGGCTGGAGGGACCGGCTGTATCACATCCTTCGCCAGTAGTACTGCAATCTCCAGCCGCAGGTGAAGAGCTCACGCTCGATTGAGGTGGAGCACAGGGACCCGACCAAGAAGGCACAGCATCCCGGAGTGGGGTGCAGCACTTAACTGGCTCCACGGTTGGGCAGGGAGCGCGTGAGAAGGCATAGCATTCTCAAGCCGGGCCCTGTTGCCTGCTGGCGATAGAAGAGCGGGATGAGAGTGGCAAGGCATAGCGATGCATTTTTGATCTGCCTGCATTGACACCATTGTATGCAAACTGAACTGAACTGGACAATGACATTACCGCTTTCTCCAGAGCTGCTGTAAAGATAAATGAACTAAATGAATAACTAATGATTTTTACAATGGAATGAATCAATACAGAGCTTACTTAAGCTGGATAATGACACCATTTTCTTCTAGAGCTGCTGCACAGCCAAAATTATTTACAGGAAATTATTATAAATTATTTCCTGTTATCACTGTAAAGCTGCTTTGACACAATCTGCATTGTAAAAAGTGAAATATGAATAAATGTGGCTTGACTTGACACTCTGCCATCCGTGCCCTCTTGGGACCCAGAGATAGAGGAAAATGCTCCTTACTGCAGTAGCTGTAAAGCCAGTGGCAGAACAAAAATTCTCCAACTGGCCCTCCTCCGGGGGAAGCGCAGCTCCCTCTGTTTCCGGGTCACTCATCTCAGGGGTGGTGTTTTGCCGACTGCTGAGCGTCGTCATCCTGCAGGGGGCTTGGAGTACGGTTGAGCTGGCCGTGATGGAGCATTTTTTATTTTTTTTTGGGCAGGCATGCACGGCAACTGCACAGTCCACCTGGGGAGTACCCACAACCCCCTGACCGCCCCACCATCGAGGGTAGTGAGAGAGAAAAATGTATGTTTTTAAATTTAAATTTATTTAGATTTATGCATCACACAGCGCCCCCAGAAACCAATCATCCAGCTGCGATCACTCAGAGCGGGTCCGAGCACGCAGCAGCCCGGGCAAGCATGGCTGCAACTCTAAATCCAATTCAGCACGAGCAAACACTGCAGAAGTGGGAAACTCAGAGTCATCCCCCAGAGCAACACAGCCCTCTCTCCGATGCAGAGATCGACATCTGATCCTCCGCCGGAGCCCCGAATTAAATGTTAGGTCCCCCATGAGAAGGACCAGCAATCCCATCCGGAAGCATCACAGCATGCGATGCGCTAGAGGAGTGGGGGGCCCACAGAGACATGCTCGGTGGGGGAAGCCCTCACTGTATTCCTCAGGTCACCCTGGTTATTCGCCGAAGTAGTCCTCCCCCGGAAGGAGGAACTAGATCGGGGTAGAGGTAAGGAAATTCCACATCTTTTAGGAAAAAGCTCTTTTAGTGCTGAAGTGCACAGGGGAATGGTTGCTGCACAAGCACGCAGACTATTGAAAGCCTGTGGCGTACTGGAAGCTGTTTCAGTAGTAGCAGTGATTGCAGAGCAGAATCAGAAGAAACACTCGGCTCCAAAGCGAAAGCTTCACAGGGTGAAATGTCCATTGGCTCGTTTAGTTTACACTCAAAGGTGACTGGGCTCTCAGGCGAGATCCCAATTCATCAGTTCAGTTCTGACATAACTTCGAACTTGACTGACTGAAAGGGAACAGGGCAGATCTGACATTTTGTTCCCAGTGAAAATGGATGACTTTATAGTGACATTAAGTTTGATAGACGATAACTGTTTTCATTTTAAGGCAAATGACCTGTGGAAAATGACCTATATTATGTCTGCAATAGTATTTTAATAAGACACTGTTTAATACATACAATAAAATAAAACAAAAAAAAATCAAAAGATTAAAAAAAAGAAGTTTGAGTGGGCATGACACTTCTGAAGCTGTGTTGAGGTCTCTGAATTTTGAGAGTTAATTTGCTGTCCCAACCCATCTTTATTGTAACTGAATGATAAAGTTATTTTCAGAGCGCACACACTGTCACGGAATAAGAAGACGGATGCAAGAGCAAGATTCAATTAATTATTTATTGAACTTCACGCCAGCAGAAAACACAAGTAACAGTGGGCGGGCAGCAGGAGAGGGGTGAGCACAGGGACTTTGATGGGCCGTGGAACTGGTGAGTAGAGATCGTGGAAGTCCGTGAAGAGTGCTGATGGTGTGAAGTCCGTGNCAATAAAATAAAACAAAAAAAAATCAAAAGATTAAAAAAAAGAAGTTTGAGTGGGCATGACACTTCTGAAGCTGTGTTGAGGTCTCTGAATTTTGAGAGTTAATTTGCTGTCCCAACCCATCTTTATTGTAACTGAATGATAAAGTTATTTTCAGAGCGCACACACACACTCAGTACAAATAAAACGAGGACAATGCCAAAATAAATCCTAAAATGAGCTCTAAAAGCTGATGGAAATAATTGTTGACATTCACAGAACCACTGAAGTGATGCACAATGTGGTAGAATATGGAACATTATAAACTATTGATATCTAAAATTGCATTCACACAGATCAGTCATGTTATCTCTACCCCATAGCCTGATGTTATATGTAATGTTAGAGAAGGACCACACACTTTTATCCTGTAAATTCCTCAATATTGTAGAAAAATTAAGTGATTAAACAAGCCTTCTGTGGCCTAATCAGTTTAATTGGAGCATGTGTTGTAAGCTATAATCAGGTCATTAAAACTATAGATCATCTGTCATGTGCTTCTCCTTCTCCAATCGTGATCTTCTTTCTAATCTTTTCATCCTCACCAGTTTTATTCCTAATAGTTCTGCATTCCAGAGCAAGAGAGCTTCTAATTAACCAGCATTAGCAAGCATGCTTTGAAGTTAATTACACTTCCAGAGACCCATTACTGTACGCAACCTCCAATACAGCACCATGCATGTTCCTGTTCACAGAAATATTCAGCACAATTTAAGCTTATCGGCTTGTTGACAGCATTTGTGGCATATATATATATATATATATATATATATATACACACACACACGCACAAACACACTAANATATATATACACACACGCACAAACACACTAAAATCATGTTAATACACAAATCATATGCTTTGTGCCTACTGAAATATTTCAATGTTTACACATTGCTACATTCATTTTTATTAAAAAATGATAGTAACAGTAAAAGACTAAAAATACTATGGGTAAAAATTATTAATTGCTCAACAATAAATTTCCTTACTATATATAACTAATAAATATGACTGTAATGTATGGCTACAGTAAAGGACATGACGATGGAGAATTCAACTACAATTTTTAATGATAAATACTCAGAGAGGATTACTCAGGAGAACACATGAAATATAAAAACCACATAAACTCAAATGAGAACTGACAAGGGACGGAACAAAACAGGAAGTATAAATACAAGGCGAACATTATGAAAGACAGGTGCAAATTATAAGCAACCATAGAAACAAACAAGGACATAAGCAGTAACCCAAGAAACCAAAACTAAACAGAGCAGAGAAACAGGAACTAAAGGGAAAAAAAATTAATTTTATCAGTCCAAAACCATGACAATAAAAGGATGTAATATGTAATTTTACAGTAAAATACTGTTAAATTTAGCAGACATTTTGTCATCTTACAGATGTAAAAACTCGTAAACTGACATTCCTACAATTCTCTTTGTGACACTTCACATTTAATGGTTTTTCATTTAAGTAATTATGTCTCTTGCATTTTAAGTGGTTGTCAGTATATTATAACGGTACAAAACAGATAGCACTTTAGTGAACTGGTATATTAATATTATATCAGTTACTGAAATATACTTTTTTTACTCTAAATTTAAGTCCAATCGGTAAAATGTTGCTTCAATATTTTTACGGAAAAGTTCTTCAACACAGCTGATTTTTTACAGACTTTTTTTATAGTGTAAGTGTCCCACTGTAACTCAGATTTTAGCTTTTTTTTTAAAGAATAGGAATAGGAGGGACAAAGTGGAATAATTTTTTGTTGTAATCAACATTATGCCAGAAATGCTGTCAGTTGAGCTTTACCCCAAATTGATATACTGAATTAGAATATTCCTGTAGGAAGAGACTGAAATATGGAGAATTTTGACAAAAGCACTTTCTGTTTTCACCCCGTTTTTAAGTACTGTAAGAAACCAAAATGAAATTTCCCCATGGTTTAAAGTGAAGCTACTCGTTAACCTTTTGAACGGTCAGCTTTGAACTGAGATTTTAAAAATGGTGACCACAGGGAAACTTGAACTTCAGGCTTTTATGAATTTTGTTCAAACTCTGTGGTCTAATTAGCTCTTGCTGAATAGTGCTGGCACTGTGCATTAAAGCTCAAAATGCTTTTCTGTCTATGTGAAAGCACCACTGACTCCTCCAAGAAAGGCCCGGGGCAGAGCAGAAGCGCCTCCCAGCTGTGAGCCCGCAGTTTGGGCTGCAGAAGCAGCATTGAGCTCCAGTTAACCTTCCTCCCTCTTCTTATTCACTCTCTTCTTTTACTTCTTTATAATCTATAGTTCATCTTGGGGAAAACAATAAATAAATAAAACAGTGGGTTCCAAAAGTCTGAAACCACCAGGGAAAATGCTTATATTTTGCAGCTTTCTAATTTATTGAAATAACTTTTTTTAATTACAAATTTTATTATCAGCATAACAACTTGAATGAAAGTTGAATTAAAAATTGAACATCAATTTCAGAATATCTTGCTTTATGACAGTCGCACTCAGTCTAGCATGAATTGGACTAAACCTAATCATCATGTTCTCCAGTAAGATTTGAGAATGATTCAAAGAGTAACTTGTGCTTTAATCGATGCAGGATAGTCTGACCATCTATTCAAAGGTTTTCATATGATTAATGCGATCTCAGACTTTTGGACCCCATTGTATATCTCTGTTCCTTGCTTAAAAAAAAACATAATATTATGTTCCCTGCTAATGCCTTGCTAGTACAATAATTCTTTAAAAACTCTTGGTGTATTTAATTTGATTAGTTTGATTTATAAGATCACCTTCATCTGTCCTGTGCCTTTTGAATATATTTAGTGTTTTCAGATTTTATAGAGAACACAAACTGAACATCGCAGACAGGTACCGAGCTGTTCGTCATCTTTCACTTCATAGAAAACAGATGGATGATTTGAGAGAAAGTCTGTCAGACCAAATGATGAAAATGAATTTAGGGGGGAAATGCCTTCCGCTGTTCTTGTATTTGCTTTACCCAGCTGTACAGGAACAGATTGGTTCAATTGGGTTAAGGGTGCATTTTTACTCAAAGTCTGTTCTTGAAAGTCTGAAACTGCCATTTCTTGTTGCCATTTAGTCAAAGGTCAGAATTCTTGCTAGAGTGGTTTAAGTTTTGATAGTTTGTTACTAGTTTTATGTGTTTTGACCTGAGTGGAATTTGAAAGAAAATTTTTGATAATTATTGTAACATATTTATTGGTAATTATTAACATGTCTACATTTGGTCAGTCCAATAAATTATTATACATTTATATTATAAAATAAATTATACATGACATGTATGTATGTATAAATATACACTGGGTATGGAAAGTATTCAGACCCCCTTACATTTTTCACTCTTTGTTATATTGCAGCCATTTGCTAAAATCATTTAAGTTCATTTTTTTTCCTCATTAACGTACACACAGCACCCCATATTGACAGAAAAACACAGAATTGTTGACATTTTTGCAGATTTATTAAAAAGAAAACTGAAATATCACATGGTCCTAAGTATTCAGACCCTTTGCTCAGTATTTAGTAGAAGCACCCTTTTGATCTAATACAGCCATGGGTCTTTTTGGGAAAGATGCAACAAGTTTTTCACACCTGGATTTGGGGATCCTCTGCCATTCCTCCTTGCAGATCCTCTCCAGTTCTGTCAGGTTGGATGGTAAACGTTGGTGGACAGCCATTTTTAGGTCTCTCCAGAGATGCTCAATTGGGTTTAAGTCAGGGCTCTGTCTGGGCCATTCAAGAACAGTCACGGAGTTGTTGTGAAGCCACTCCTTCGTTATTTTAGCTGTGTGCTTAGGGTCATCGTCTTGTTTGAAGGTAAACCTTCGGCCCAGTCTGAGGTCCTGAGCACTCTGGAGAAGGTTTTCATCCAGGATATCCCTGTACTTGGCCGCATTCATCTTTCCCTCGATTGCAACCAGTCGTCCTGTCCCTGCAGCTGAAAAACACCCCCACAGCATGATGCTGCCACCACCATGCTTCACTGTTGGGACTGTATTGGACAGGTGATGAGCAGTGCCTGGTTTTCTCCACACATACCGCTTAGAATTAAGGCCAAAAAGTTCTATCTTGGTCTCATCAGACCAGAGAATCTTATTTCTCACCATCTTGGAGTCCTTCAGGTGTTTTTTAGCAAACTCCATGCGGGCTTTCATGTGTCTTGCACTGAGGAGAGGCTTCCGTCGGGCCACTCTGCCATAAAGCCCCGACTGGTGGAGGGCTGCAGTGATGGTTGACTTTCTACAACTTTCTCCCATCTCCCGACTGCATCTCTGGAGCTCAGCCACAGTGATCTTTGGGTTCTTCTTTACCTCTCTCACCAAGGCTCTTCTCCCCCGATAGCTCAGTTTGGCCGGACGGCCAGCTCTAGGAAGGGTTCTGGTCGTCCCAAACGTCTTCCATTTAAGGATTATGGAGGCCACTGTGCTCTTAGGAACCTTAAGTGCAGCAGAAATTTTTTTGTAACCTTGGCCAGATCTGTGCCTTGCCACAATTCTGTCTCTGAGCTCTTCAGGCAGTTCCTTTGACCTCATGATTCTCATTTGCTCTGACATGCACTGTGAGCTGTAAGGTCTTATATAGACAGGTGTGTGGCTTTCCTAATCAAGTCCAATCAGTATAATCAAACACAGCTGGACTCAAATGAAGGTGTAGAACCATCTCAAGGATGATCAGAAGAAATGGACAGCACCTGAGTTAAATATATGAGTGTCACAGCAAAGGGTCTGAATACTTAGGACCATGTGATATTTCAGTTTTTCTTTTTTAATAAATCTGCAAAAATGTCAACAATTCTGTGTTTTCTGTCAATGTGGGGTGCTGTGTGTACATTAATGAGGAAAAAAAATGAACTTAAATGATTTTAGCAAATGGCTGCAATATAACAAAGAGTGAAAAATTTAAGGGGGTCTGAATACTTTCCGTACCCACTGTATATATATATGAATATAAAAAAACACAAAACACATAATAAATACATACATTAATTATATTTCAATCTTTTTGTTTTTGATACATTTTGCTCTTATGTCCAACCAACGCCACATTTATTTAATCAAAAATTACAGTTAAAACAATAATATTGTGAAATATTTTTACAGTTTAAAATAACTGTTTTCAATTTTAATACATTTTAAAATGTAATTTATTCATGTGATGGCAAATTTCCAGCATCATTACTTCAGAAATCATTCTAATGTGCTGATTTGGCGCTCAAGAAACATTTCTTATTATCAGTGTTGAAAACATTGTGCTGCTTAATATTTTTGTGGAAATCATGATGTTTTTTCTGGATTTTTTTGAAAATAATGTATAAATGTGTTAACTGTCACTTCAGATGTGCTGCAAAGAGAAAAAGGGCAAATGCCTTTATACTCTAGGTTGAACAGATAATTTTTAGGACCATGCAAGAACGCCTGCCATGCTCTATTTAAAGAGGAACCAAGACTGGAAAATCATATGAATCATGTGGAATATGAAGATGATTACCAATTAAGGAACATATCCTTTGCACTTTATTTGGCTCATCAGCCTCTGTCAGATGTAATTTTCTTTCAAGCCATCTGCATTCAAGTGAGTTAATCATTTTTGCCTCTGACAAGGCAGATTTGCTAAATAGAGACACTTCTTGTCATACAATGCATGAACACCTTCATGAATCTGAATTTAGTATTCACAGTGCTCACTCTGCCTCTCATAACCAGCACATCAAACAGAGGTTTAAAGTCAACCTCAAGGGAGCTAAAAAGGACATACAAGAACAACTGCTTATGCATTTAAGGGGCTCTATATACACACATTTTATTATAGTGCTGAAAAGAAGAGATTTACTCTATTTATACCTCATCTATCAACTCACTCTTCCTATATCCCACAAAAGAGAGCCTACCACAAGAACAACAAGCAGCTGTCCGCCTTGTGAAAAGCTTTCCTGGATTGTGTCTGATTTGAGTCAGTTCTCTGGGCAGAGACCCAGGGAGAGACAGTCTTGTCTGCACAGGCATGTGGGACGGAGCTGAGTGGGCTTTCAGTCACGGTGCATTGTCACAGTGATTCACCCTTGCAGCTGTGCCAAGCACGGCGCTATCTCTTCTCCACAGTGCTGTATTCAGGACCATGGACAGGGACAGTCACAGTAAGACAGAAGAAGACAGTAAGATGTTACAATTGGCTGCCAAATCAGAAGCAAGTGTGACATTCTTATGAAAGAAATTCCAAAACGGAGTATCTTCCATAGGGGGTCCTATTCTCATCACGCAACCCACTGCCGGAACACAAAATAAAAGGCTTTGTGACAACAGCTGGCCCTGTCAGTGGGCTGGCAGATATACAGATGTAGAATTTGAGCTTTTATATTCTAGTGGCAGATCGGCTTATATGATTTTTAAAGGGTACAGATGTTTCTTTGGTAATATTTTGACTGAGGAAAACTTTCATAAAGTCTTTGTTTAAAGCTGAAATGTGTCATTTATGTGCAACTGGTGTCACCAAATGGAACTGCAAAAGATTTTCTGAATGTGCTATTTTTCTATAGCAGTAGCCATTTGTCTATTAAGATATATTTTATTGTCTTTTTTTCTACAGGGGTCAAACTGACCCTAAACAACAAAATAATTAAAGCTGCAGTCCGTAAGTTTTGCCTCTTTGTCGCCATCTCTGTGTGAAACCTTCAATTGCAGTTATTTGCGGAATTATCATCTTTACGTGGGTTGTGCCTCAGCACGGTTCCTCAGCGCGGATGAATCTAATGTTTGCTGTCAGTCACCACACCGGTGTGGATACTGTACTTTGGAATCACAGATTGTAGTCTTGGAAGTATGACCAAAATAAGTATTTTCACTGGAAATTGTCATCTGAACAAGTAACATGTCTGACACTTTTTTCTGACCAACTGAGAAAAAAAGAAAAAAAAAAATCACGCTGCCAATGGTGATTAAATCTAATGATCGCTTAGCTCGGATCATGTCAAACTATGCAAATTATTATTATTCTTTGTTCTCAAGTTGTTAATGTTAACAACATCAGCATTGCATGACTGTGTATTTAGTGTGTGTTAGCGTTACCTGTAGATTTCTATTTCTGTAGCCACTCCACAGTCCGAAGTCTTTTGCTTTTGACAACGTGTGAATCTCCAGTTGTCACTGATGATTGTTATTTGAACCTTTCTGGATTACAATCCGCCATCAAAATAATAAATGTAATTATTGCCGCTGCTGTGAGAAAAGGCTATAAATAATCCTCCACATGCCATATAGCTACTAGATGGGACTCCTTTTTTATGTAAACAGACGTGACGTAATGACGCAAAGACAAACGACAACATGCTCGAATTTCCTGCGGAAACCTACCAGTACTGATTGAAATAGAAAACATTATTACAAGCTTACCGTTGTGAATCGGGCTAAGGTAAGGAGATAGGTTTTGAACACTGGCTGATTATGTACTTGCTCAAAAATTCATTTTGAATAATTTTTAACCAAAAAAAGTTACGGACTGCAGCTTTAAGTATCAATAACATATGTCTAATGAGGTCAGAGGAAGCAGTTAATTTTGAAGTTACTATTATTATTTTCACACTGTAATCATTTCTGGGACCCCAAACACACACACTTATATATACTATCTTTCAAAGTTTGGGGTCCGTAAGATTGTCTCTTATGTTCATCATTCAATACAGTAAAAACAGAAATAATGTGAAATAATATTACAATTTAAAATAATTGCTTTCTATTGTCACATGATCCTTCACAAATCATTCTAATATGCTGATTTGCTGCTCAAGAAACATTTCTTATTATATGAACTTTGAAAACAGTTGTGCTGCTTATATAGATAGAGAGACAAAGAGTAAAAATAAACAAACCATGTGAATGCTTGAGATAAATATGAGATGTGTAAAGAAACTAAGGAAAATCAAGGTAAATATAGGGGTACAACAATAAAATCACAATACAAAAATGTCTAAACATTCAAAACTTGGAACAACAATTTGTATTGCATAATTTACCCAAAATTAATGTTTACACAGCTTTAATTTAGAATCAAATATTGTAATGGCACATAAAATATGGTAAACCCAGAAGGTCACACATTTGAGCTTGCATGTATATTAATTATTATTAATTAAAAATAAAATACATTATTTAATAAAAATACAATATTTAAAACTTTTTAAATGTATGTAATCACTGACAGAGCGTCAAACATTTTCAGCTCAACAGAATCATGAATATTTTGGTTTCACCTATTCAAGCCCATTCCTGATGTAATACCAAATTTAGCATTTTTAATGAACAGTAATGTTTGTTTACTATTTCTCATGTGTCTCAAGTGTATTGTTACACCCCTAGTAAATATCACATGTGAGCAGAATAATTTTTTGTGAGTCATTTCCAGCCAAACTGTAAATTTAGAGTGTGCAAATATTAATTACATGTTTTTAAGATACATAAAATGCTAGCTATAAAATTAACCTTAGCAAGACAAAGGAGTCCAAAAATGCCATTTTGAGATGTGGTGGAAATGAGACTGTGGTGGAAATTTAAATTTATTTCAGAAATAAATGAAAAATAAAATAAATAGATAAATAAATAAATTAAGGGGAAATATTTTTTTAAATTCTCCAAATATGTATGTACAGTATATTCACAACTGGAAGTTGAGAGTGTAAAATATGTGATTTAAGAGAGTTCAGGGAGCCAAAATTGCTATTGTTGAAAAAACACACCCCTATTACTAAAATAGATGTCCAAAAAAATTAAAAATAAATAAATAAATAAATAAATAATATAATATAATATAATATAATATAATATAATATAATATAATATAATATAATATAATATAATATAATATAATATAAAAAAAACTTACTAGGATTATTTCATGTTACCATCAGGCTTGAATGAAAGGCTTGGCTGTAAGTACATTTTCTCAGTTTCAAAAGCTCCTCGAAAGTTAAGCATATGCTCCTCATGGACCTATTTAAGTGTCTGTTCACATCAAGTAAACTGTATCACGACTCTGTTTTCACCAGAACACACTTCTCATTTCACACTCAAACACTCAGTCATGTTAGCATTACACGTCTGTTGTTAAGATCAAAAGTGTTCGCATTTCCCGCTGGATTTTTTTTTAGGACGGAATCCTGCTTTGATCCCCCATTTCCTTCTGTCAGCAGATTCTCCCCATCTCTGCCTCTCTCGTTCTCTCTCTCTCAGCCAATTCACACAGCGAAACAGACAGCATAGCATGATCGCAACAAGATTATAGCTTTGCTGGAGCAGAATCAAGCCTGTGTGAAATTGTCTACAAACCAAACAATTCCAAAGAGGATGTTCTCCAAATGACTTCCTCTGCACACGAGTTCACAAGCAACCTGGCAAATATATTATGTGCGTGCAAAGAACAAATGTTGATGCTCCTGATAGCTTCGGGTCATACTCGGTTTCCCAAGCTTAAACTGGTGAAGTAGGATTTCAAATGTAAAACTACAGGTCACTTTGGAATGTAACAAGATACATGTGCTCACAGATTGGATAATAAGCTTGCAGAAACTGGGAACTAATGATAAATTATGAGATTACTCTAAGAAATTCATTCATTATAATTTTGTATTATAATGATGGATAAACCATCTTGAGTTTTGTGCTGATGTAAATGATGATGATGTGATGATATGGGCCTGATAAATGGGCACTTGCTCATTCTTGCTTATCCTATTATACAATGACTAAGCATATTATACATAAGGTGTATCCCAATTCACATACTTATGCACTATTCTATGCTGTTTTGTAGTATAAATAGTGTGAGTAGTGTGTTCACACTGAAAATTTCAAAAAGGAAAAGTGCACTTTAAATAATTGAATGATGCACTTATTTAACCGAAAAAAACTAATGCTGCATCCAAAATGGAATACATCCCTACTATATAGTACACAAAAAAGCATGCCAAAAGAGTAGTATGTCTGAATATATATAGTATTCGAAAAAACAGTAGGCGAAAAGTCCCCGGATGACCTACTACTTCCGGCGAGATTCTGAAGTGCGCATACGATGGACATTTTACTATCCCATGAGGCCACAGGAGGGGATTTATAAATGGAGGTGAAGCAAAGTGACGCTGGTAGGTCACATGATAATGACAACATGGCAGATGAAATACGTCCGGATTTCATTCATACTACACACATTCATACTATATAGAACATACTTTTTTAATGCCTGAAAAGTAATTTCAAATTCGTATGTAGTACTTATTCAGACAGTACACAATTTCAGACACACCATAAGTGTGGAATGTTAGACACTTCATGCACTCAACTGTGCATACGCACTGTGCATAGTGTATAAGTACATAGTATGTAAGTGTGTTGTGTGTTGTGTATAAGTGCATAGTTTATAAGTACATAGTGTGTAAGTGCATAGTGTATAGGTGTACAGTGTATAAGTGCATAGTGTAAAAGTGCATAGTGTATAAGTACATATTGTGTAAGTGCAGTGTATAAGTGCATAATATATAAGTACATAGTGTATAAGTGCATATTATATAAGTGCATAGTGTACAAGTGCATATTGTGTAAATAGTGTATAAGTGCATAGTATATAAGTACATAATGTATAAGTGCATAATATATAAGTACATAGTACACTATATTGCCAAAAGTATTGGGACACCCCTCCAAATCATTGAATTCAGGTATTCCAATCACTTCCATGGCCACAGGTGTATAAAATCAAGAACCAAGGCATGCAGACTGCTTCTACAAACATTTGTGAAAGAATGGGTCGCTCTCAGGAGCTCAGTGAATTCAAGCGTGGTACTGTGATAGGTTGCCACCTGTGCAATAAGTCCATTTGTGAAATTTCCTCACTACTAAATATTCCACAGTCAACTGTTAGTGGTATCATAACAAAGTGGAAGCAATTGGGAACAACAGCAGCTCAGCCACGAAGTGGTAGGCCAGTGCATGCTGAGGTGCACAGTGCACAGAAGTCGCCAACTTTCTGCAGAGTCAATAGCTACAGACCTCCAAATTTCATGTGGCCTTCAGATTAGTTCAAGAACAGTGCGTAGAGAGCTTCATGGAATGGGTTTCCATGGCCGAGCAGCTGCATTCATGCCTTACATCAAGTGCAATGCAAAGCGTCGGATGCAGTGGTGTAAAGCACACCGCCACTGGACTCTAGAGCAGTGGAGACGTGTTCTCTGGAGTGACGAATCATGCTTCTCTGTCTGGCAATCTGATGGATGAGTCTGGGTTTGGCGGTTGCCAGGAGAACGGTACTTGCTTGACTGCATTGTGCCAAGTGTAAGGTTTGGTGGAGGGGAGATTATGGTGAGGGGTTGTTTTTCAGGGATTGGGCTTGGCCCCTTAGTTCCAGTGAAAGGAACTCTTAATGCTTCAGCATACCAATATATTTTGGACAATTTCATGCTCCCAACTTTGTGGGAACAGTTTGGAGATGGCCCCTTCCTGTTCCAACATAACTGCGCACCAGTGCACAAAGCAGGGTCCATAAAGACATAGATGAGCGAGTTTGGTGTGGAGGAACTTGACTGGCCTGCACAGAGTCCTGACCTCAACCCGATAGAACACCTTTGGGATGAATTAGAGTGGAGACTGTGAGGCAGGCCTTCTCGCCAACATCACTGCCTGACCTCACACTTCTAGAAGAATGGTCAAAAATTCCCATAAACACACTCCTAAACCTTGTGGAAAGCCTTCCCAGAAGAGCTGAGGCTGTTATAGCTGCAAAGGGTGGACCAACTCCATATTAAACCCAATGGATTAAGAATGGGATGTCATTAAAGTTCATGTGCAAGTAAAGGCAGACGTCCCAAAACTTTTCAGTAGCCCCTCACTGCAGAACACTCGAGATCCAGGGGGTGGAGTCGGGTAGGTTAAGGGATATGTAAAGTGGGAGGAGTTGGATCTAGATATAGTGTATATAAGTGCATAGTGTATAAGTATATAGTGTCTAAGTGCATAATATATAAGTACATAGTATATAAGTGCATAGTGTATAAGTAATAGTGTGTAAGTACATAGTGTATAAGTGCATAATAAATAAGTACATAGTGTATAAGTGCATAATATATAAGTGCATAGTGTATAAGTGCACAATATATAAGTACATAGTGTATAAGTGCATAGTATATAAGTACAGTGTAAAAGTGTATAATATATAAGTGCATAGTGTATAAGTGCATAGAGTATAAGTGCATAGCGTATAAGTACATAGTGTATAAGTGCATAGTATATAAGTACAGTGTAAAAGTGCATAATATATAAGTGCATAGTATATAAGTACATAGTGTATAAGTACATAGTGTATAAGTGCATAATATATAAGTACAGTGTATAAGTGCTTAGTATATAAGTACATAGTGTATATGTGCACAATACATAAGTACATAGTATATAAGTACAGTGTAAAAGTGCATAATATATAAGTGCATAGTGTATAAGTGCATAGTGTAAAAGGTGCGCAATATATAAGTACATAGTGTATAAGTGCATAGTGTATAAGTGCATAATATTTAAGTACATAGTGTATAAGTGCATAATATATAAGTGCATAGTGTATAAGTGCAGTGTATAAGTGTATAGTATATAAGTACATAATGTATAAGTGCAGTGTATAAGTGCATAATATATAAGTACATAGTGTATAAGTGCATAATATATAAGTACATAGTGTATAAGTGCATAGTGTATGAGTGCATAATATATAAGTACATAGTGTATAAGTGCATTATATAAGTACATAGTATATAAGTGCATAGTGTATAAGTACATAGTGTATAAGTGCATTATATAAGTACATAGTGTATAAGTACATAGTGTATAAGTACATACTGTATAAGTGCATTATATAAGTACATAGTATCTAAGTGCATAGTGTAGAAGTACATAGTGCATAGTGTATAGTGCGTCATTTGGGAGACAACTATATATCATTATAAGCCATCATAATAGTACATTTTTAAGAACAATCTGTTTCTTACAACAGTTTGTAATGTATCAATAATTCAATAAATAATTCCCAATAAATAAATATATAAATAAATGATGCAGAAAATACACAAATACAGTATATCTATATTTTTCATCAACTGTAATCTTTCTCTAGTACAAAAAGAGGCAGGTGAGCAATAGTACAAAAAGAAAGTAAAGAATTTTGGACACCAGTCTGTCACGATATAAACTTGGCACAAGGGACTAATATCATGTCTAGGAACTTGGTTGGAGCGAAATGTTTTATTGTGAGTGCTGACAGTCAGAGGCTGTTGCATGTAATGGTCCATCAGTTCCTTATGGGGGCCTTCCCAGAACTAGCTATCCAACACAGACGGCTGCTGAGAAATGATCTCAGATGGTCATATGCAGGACGCACACACCTAACAGAGCAGATAAAAAAAAAAGAAAGAAAAGCTTCTGGCATGCAAACGATGCCAGTCAGTTTTTTTTTTAGTGGTGTGATTAAATGCCATATGAGTTCTGCTTCATCACACATGTAATTAGGAGTCAGACAGTAAATCAACTACAGTTGATTTACATTTGTTTTGATTCACAAACACTTGCTGCTTACAGAGAATGAATTTAACTAAATATGTTTAATGCACAAATGTATGAAAAGTCTTGAGACATCCCATGTGGAAAAACACTGCAAGCATTTTCTTTCAGTATCAGTACTTTCATCACATACTCCAAAATGTGTTAAAAAGAAACTGAATTTATCAAGCCGTTGGCCCTGCAGCCTGAGACTTATACATTTTTAAAGATGTGTAGGAAGGGTGATAATTTGTTCGCAGTGTGTGTTCACAAAGGTATCTGTTTTACCAACTAGAGCCAATAATTATGTCATTATCACTAATAGCACCATTCAGAACTTGGATAGCGGTTCAATTTGGGCTGAGACATGTTTCGTTTCTGCTTCTGTCTTTTCCCATCTGCAGATAGAAGCATGCCAATGAAACATAGCTATTTCTAAAGTTGGCTAAATGAAAAAAAAAAGGAGGTGTTCTGATGCTCAGAACATTTCTGTCCAGATTATTGGCTCAAGGCTGATCAAGTTACTGTCACAAAATAGGAAATCCTTCATATTTGTACAATACTTCCGGAGTAGTCTGAGCCCACACTGTATACAAGTAGATTTTAAATAGATATAAAATATCTTAAATATATGTCATATCAGCATCAAGTGCTATATTTACAGAAAAAAAAAATGTATGTGTCTGTGTGTTCAAAAGTTTGCGGTAAAACTTTTATTCAGAAAGAATGGACAAAGTCACCATAGTGATGAATCAGCTCGTCCAGTAAATCTTAATGAGTTGCTTATATAGCTCTCCAGTCACTAATATAGTGCAAATGTTTTCTTATGACCACATGTGTAATGAGAGTTTCTGTAATAATAATCACCCAGCTGAGCTGTTTTCCATCCTTCATTATGAATATCACACCGTGAGTCTTTTCATCTTCACCAATGCTGACCCACAAGAGAGCCAGGAGTCCCTTTTTGGGGTAACAAGGAGTATCGCTGATCTGTAATTAAAAATAATTGTTCCTAATTTTCAGGAAAAAAAAAAGTTTAATGAGGACATGCAAAAATAAATAAATAATAATTTTTTACATCTAACAACGATTATGTTCATTCATTATATATTATTACAGGCCACTGCATATTAAAGTAAAGGTTAATATCTTATACCATTTTTGTATTACTGAATGAAAATGTTTTGCAAATGTAACTACCATTGTTGTGGCACTGTGTACTTTATGCAATCATAAGCAAATGTATTATTCACCCAATGTATTATTCACTTTAAGTGAGGAAATGCTCAGCAGAGTACAAAGGTACACGACTTCAAAGCTCAGCCCTTCCCAGCATGCATTTCCTATGATGTGATGGAGTCTTCCAAACTGAGGGACTGCTCTGGACAAAAGACTCAAAATAACATTAACCACAATGCATACAGAACAGCAAAAAAACTGATTGTGCAAAGTGCCTTTGACTTGATTATACTGCAGCAAAGCCTGTGTTGAAGCAGTCAAGCAATAAGAAATAGATCATCATGCTACCAGATGGAAGGAATGAGTCTTGTCATCCTCTCTGTGTTAATTTATCAGAGTCTGGCTGAGCCTAAGTCGTTATTTTGTAAAATTACAACCTCTGTGGAATGATATGTGGGACATTTCAACTCAGCACAGCTTTTAAGAATAAATAAAACTTACAATCATTGAGTTACACAACAAACAAACAAAAAATCAATTAAAGCACTCTAATGCAATTCTTTGGCAAAACAATTCCCAGTCAAGGACTTTTGAAGCATAATTCTCCAGACAACCTATTTTCTGTCATTATCTTTTTGTTTATGAAAAAAATATCCTCCAAAATGACTGTTTTGAACTCTTAAACACCTTGTCTCTTCATTAACATGCAAAATTCAAATGTACAGATCTGACTTGCAAATGCTGCCATTTACATTCCCTAGTGTGACCAACATCACAGTCATGTTTAAACAGCAAGCACAACTACAAAGGAAGATCACATTACAAAATATTCAAAGGTAAAAAATTAAGCAAGTGCAGTGTGAAGGTCGTTATTATGTTCTGCTTGATTTAAACTAATATACCTCTTTAGTGCAGGGCCAAAAAGCAGGCAAACTTTCATCTCAAACAGAAGCCATAAAGCAGGTTAAATTTTAAAATAAGAACTTGTGGCATCATCCACATGTAGAAAAAACAAATCTCTGACTACAGAATCTGAATGTGGCATGTGTTGGTAAACCCACCGCCACATTTGTTCATTCATATGGTGTTTATTTAAATGTTTAAATATAACATTAAGGAGTTAAAGGCCATCTTACTTGAATGGTCACTAGCTGTAAATGATCGCTTTGTCCTATGACATGAAAGACACATTCAAATGAGTCTTTAATATTAAAGGATGCATTATTAAAATGCTGGCCTATACTGATCAGCCCGTTATTTTTGTTATGATATGTACAAGAAAAGGTGATTCATCAGACCAGGCCACCTTCTTCCATTGCTCCGTGGTCCAGTTCTGATGCTCACATGCCCACTGTTGGCGCTTTCGGCGGTGGACAGGGGTCAGCATGGGCACCCTGACTGGTCTGTGGCTATGCAGCCTCATACTGTGATGCACTGTGTATTCTGACACCTTTCTATCAGAACCAGCATTAACTTCTTGAGCAATTTGAGCTACAGTCGCTCGTCTGTTGGATCGGACCACACGGGCCAGCCTTTGCTCCCCACATGCATCAATGAGCCTTGGTCGCCCATGACCCTGTCACTGGTTCATCACTGTTCCTTCCTTGGACCACGTTTGATAGATACTGACCACTGCAGACTGAGAACACCCCACAAAAGCTGCAGTTTTGGAGATGCTCTGACTCAGTCGTCTAGACATCACAATTTGGCCCTTGTCAAACTCGCTCAAATCCTTACTCTTGCCCATTTTTCCTGCTTCTAACACATCAACTTCGAGGAGAAAATTTTCACTTGCTGCCTAATATAGGATGTACTGTTACTCCATCCTTGACAGTTAAAGACCTGGGTGCTATATTAGACAGCAACTTGTCCTTTGAAAATCATATTTCATATGTTACAAAAACAGCCTTCTTCCACCTCAGAAACATTGCTAAGATACGGAATATGTTATCTATTTCTGATGCAGAAAAGTTAGTTCATGCTTTCATGACGTCTCGACTAGATTACTGTAATGCATTATTAGCTGGTTGTCCTGCTTCCTCAATAAACAAGCTACAATTAGTACAAAATGCAGCTGCTAGAGTTCTTACCAGGTCAAGAAAATATGATCATATATCACCAATTTTATCATCTCTACACTGGTTACCCATTAAGTTCCGTATCGATTATAAAGTATTGCTAATGACCTATAAGGCTCTAAATGGTTTAGCTCCTGTGTACTTAACCGATCTTCTATTGCCCTACAATCCTTCACGCTCCTTAAGATCACAAAACTCTGGACTTCTGGTTGTACCTAGGATAGCTAAGTCCACTAAAGGAGGAAGAGCGTTTTCACATTTGGCTCCGAAACTCTGGAATAGCCTTCCTGATAATGTTCGGGGCTCAGACTCGCTCACCCAGTTTAAATCTAGATTAAAGACGCATCTCTTTAGCCAAGCGTTCACATAATGCATCTCATATCAGATCAATTGCACATGATTATCTTTGCTTAATGTTATGAACAGCAGCTACGCTAATTATTCTCCATTTGCTTTTCTGTTTTGCCTCGGGACGGGTAGAGAGGACATCAGCTTCAGTTTGGATCCAGCCTCTTAAGAACACCGCGCCAACTCCTGCGAAGATTTCGGAAGACGCAATCATCTGGACCAACATGCACATTGCACAATTTCTATATCCTGATTATTGTAAATGTAATTCAATTTTCCAGGAGCTCATTGCTTCCACGTTCAGTTAAACTGCTAACAGTGATTGTAAATTAATTTCCTAAATTATTACATTATTTGCTAACTGCATTCTTTAAAAATTGTAATGTTGACATGCATTCTCTGTAAAGCTGCTTTGAAATGATATGTATCGTGAAAAGCGCTATACAAATAAATGTGAATTGAATTAATATATCCCACCCACTAACAGGTGCTGTGATGAAGAGATAATCAGTGTTATTCACTTCACCTGTCAGTGGTCATAATGTTATGCCTGATCAGTGTAAATCCCCTCAATACCAGGGGGAAAAAAAAATCTCGTAACCATTTTGGTAGCGCTATATTGTGCATCCCTATTATTTCCAGCAGGAATTTATACGGTTTTATTTACAGTATTAAAAACTCCTGGCTGTTTTCTGAAGACCATTTTAAATGCCCCAAGTAAAAAAACTAAAAATGATTCTTTGTGTTTCTTTTCAGCCCATGTGCATATCTGTTTACATGACAGAGAGACAGAAAGAGGACGGAGCTTTCTGAGTCACCAGCAGTTTTTAACCTATTGCCCCCTCCAGTTTCTCTGTTTATTTATCTACTATGTGCTCTATTTTCTCTACAGAGCATAAATGTTCAGTTGACTAACAGGATTTCAGAGCTTGTCCAAAGCTGATGTGTGTGCATTTCTCCTTCAGGTGAAATGTAAGGAATCATAATCGAGAAAGTGTCTGGGAAAGCATTTCTACAGCAAGAAAGTGCCACACATGCAGAACACCACTCACTTATAAACCCACTGAGACCCCAGTGGAGCTCTAAATGCTCAAACATGGAAAAAAGTCGACATGAAGGAGTTGTCCTGCTAGCCTTGCATTGTGTTTCGTCCAGTCTTGACTAAAGTAAAACAATTTTTAAAAAGCCTTAGGTAAAAGCAGTACAACACCAAGATGCCACACAAAAACTCTTTGAGAAAATAAAAACACTTCTCTTTACTTACATAAGATAGAGAATTTTTTAAAATGCATCTGACAGTGAATACATAATTGTTTACTAGGGCTTTTCCTCAGGCAATTCAATTCTCTCCTCAACTTAGCTCTGCATTTTATTTTCATCTTTTTTTTACTGACTTTATTTTTACTCTGATTTTATTTTCTTGCATCTCATTTTATATACATGTGCGCAAATCTTTATGTACAGAGCCCCACAAAATTTTGGAAACACCGTAGGTTATAACAATATCAGCTACAAAATATAATAACACATTCCATTTAGTAATAAAACAATAATGGATTCAGAACACAGGAAAATTCTCGCACTATTTGGAACCGACTGAGATGATCTCTGACTGTCTTCACTACATCCAAATTCCTAGTAGTAGCTAGCCACTGGCAAACAAAAGCATCTGACAAATGTAAATAAGGGAAAATGTTAAATTTGTCAACTATTTTAAAGAAATTAAAAGTCCATTAGCTCCCAGAGTGAGCTAAATATTAGAAAACATGAAACGGTTTGACGGTTTGGCCTTCTGGCACATACTAATCTTACGTGATTAGCATTCTCGAAGCACGGGCCACTTGAAACCGGACTGAAATTTCAGCTTAAGAAGTTCAGTGGGTCCTCAGGCAGAAAGTTCCTGGAGCCGAGTCAGCTCTCTGTCCCTCACGTCAAGCCAATGATAGAAAGTCAGAAATAGTGGAATCATAGCAGGAAATGGAACATCTGCTGACAGCATGACACATCTTCATCACCAACCCTCAGAAAATCTGTCCGTGGAGAAGTGAGAACTAAAAAGAGGACAGCGATGCTCTCGACAGCCAAAAAGATCACGGAAAAGAGATGGAAAGATGAAGTCAAAAGCTGCCAAAAACCATCCAAACGCTATATTTGACAGAAAAAAAAGATAAATAACCCTTGAGATGTTGTTCTAATGGCTTTCCCACATTTTATTTTAGAAGTGTTACAGCACTGCTCACAGATGGAGAGGAGCTCCCTGTGTTTTTTGTGTCAGGAGACACGGTGTCGCTCAGCAACATTTCCTGACATGACTGAATGAGTAATAGTTTCCTGTGCTGCCCATTCCCTTAATCCATATTTAGCCTTACATTTGCAGACTATATGCCACAGTGCTGTTCGTTATCACTGTTAATGCTCATTTAAGCCCACAGGGACATCACCACCTGCAAATGGACTGCTAAATGCATGAGACTAAAGAAAAATGCCATGTTTTACACTAGCTATGAGTTTAGAGATGCACTGATATTAAAATTGAAGCTGATAATTATTTTTTTATTATCTGATAATGGTTAAATAGCCAATATTAAAATTTTATACTATTTCGTCAAAATGAATTAAAAATAAAAGGTGAATTTAGGCATCACAATTTAATGTACAGTATGAAAAATGGATATTCATTCATGTTCATTACATTTTATGACACTAAAGACAATAGTATGCATTGATATTAAAATGCTGGCCAATATCAATCAGCCCATAATAATATTCATGTTCAGGCAGTAAACTGATAAATATTAAAATACTATACTAAATAAAAACGCTAAAAACTAAAATCAGTCATTTTGAATGATAAAAGAGAATTTTTAAAGTGAATATCCATTTTTTATACAAGTATTCACTTTTTTTTTTTAAGTCCCCCTGTACGCAATAATGTTATCCCTTAAAGTGGACCTATTATGCAAAATTCACTTTTGCATGGTGTTTGGACATAAATGTGTGTTGGCAGTGTGTGTACATAACCACCCTATAGTGATACAAATCCAACCACTCCTTTTTTTTTAATCCCCATAAATCATAAGCAGTGTCTCAGAACAAGCCGTTTGCAGGATCCTGGCAGTGTGACGTCACATTAGCCACAGGCCCCGCCCACGAATGTTGACAGACACTGCAGTTTTAACATAGATCAGTCCTGAGCGAGTTCACAGCGAGTTGTACACAGTCCGCCATTGCTGCACTGACGAGAACGTCTCCCAAGCGTTTTAGGTGTTCTGTAGCTGGATGGATTAATCCACATAGCTCTCTCCATTTACTCCCTAAATCTGAGCCGCTGAAGACGAGGTGGATTAATTTTGTTTTAGAAGAAAATGCTCCCTCAATTCTACCGAAATTCGTTTATGTCTGCGCGAATGATTTCACACCAGACTGCTTTGTGAACGAATGTCAATACAAAAGGACAATACAAAACAGAGGTTGTGCTAAAAATGTGTTACTCAAGGATAGATCAGTACAAACTGTTCATAATCCAGTTTACAGTCTCCAGAGTGATACTGGATACGGCAGTAATGAAGGTGAGAGCACTTTAATTACAGTTCATAGGAGCTGATTTATGGATATAAAGTTTACCAGTTTATTAAGCACCACCCGAAAAGGCATAAGGTCTTTATATATTTCTGTGTACTTCGCAATGTATCTTAATTATAATGCAAGGGAGAGAGAGTTTATTGATAATATTTTAATGCACACTTGCACTGTGTTTTATTAAGCTCTTACAGTGATTTTCTAAAGTGAAAACAGATGCTTTATATTTTTTGTGAAGTACAATAAACATTATAAAACTCATCGGTAAACAGGCTTGTACTAATATAGTGGATAAAAACAAGAAGACAAAATAAGTTAAACCGTAATTAAACTAAACTATACCTGTTCTATCTCCATGCAGCATATATTCGCAGTTTCTGACATAGTGCGGCGTGACTGACTCCTGACACCGGAGAATCAGCTCTTGAAGCTCCGCCCTCATAGGCCGAACTCAGCAGGCAATTTTAACATGCTATAAAAAATTATCTGTGGGGTATTTTGAGCTAAAACTTCACATACACACTCTGGGGACATCAGAGACTTATTTCACATCTTATAAAAGGGGGCATAATAGGTCCCTTTAAAACTCATCTTTGATCACCAAAATCACATATTTGAACATGTTTTTCCTGTGAAAAAAATTTTCTTCATGCCTTAAAATAGCTTGAATGTAACTCTACACCCTTATCTCATTTAGTATACCAATGAATATTCTAATTAGCCCCGCCTCCACTCGCTCACGCCAGCTCAGAGATCCACTCGGTCAACTTACTTAGGTAAACGCAGCACAACACACTTTGAAGACTGAATTATTACATGCTGCGGTGTCACAAACCATAGGTTTAAGAGATTTTTCAAATAGTGATCAAGTGTCATATGGCCATTATGAATATTCATAATAAATTACATCCTTCTATACACTAATTTGTCAAGCTTTCACTCTTTTTAAATGATTTTCTGAAAAAAATGATGTTTATGAAAACATAAACAGGGAAGGTAAAGGCAAAAGAGCAGTAGAATTACATAACTTTATCTCTGTCCTATACTTACGGGTGTTATGCCAAACAGCACTCGTGAACAAACAGGAAAATAAGTCTCATTGCATCCGCTTGTCAGAAAAAGTGTTAACGGCAGTATGAACTGACGTCGATATCTATGGACTAGCTAACCTAGTTGGTATTTTTATTGTTGCCATATTATTCGTATTAAATGTCTAAATGTTAGTGAGAAGAAGAAAAATAAAAACGTTTTAGATAAAAATCTGCATATGCATTGGACATCGGTTATGCTAATCTTTGCTCGCTTCTTTGAAGGTATCTTGAGTAAAACAGCTCTATATTTAACGAAGCACATACAAAAGTTTGAACCACAAACTATGCAACCTGTTTTACAGAATATGGAAGCTTGTTGCGCATAACCCCCCCATTCTGGTATCCACAATCTAGGATGAAGTACTCCCTTTCTATGAAATTAGCTCAAAAACAGTTGGAAAAAAGGAGCTTGTTTATGTTTTGCATCACTCAAGCTGTCACAAACAAACTTAAAAAATGCCAATCCACCAACCTGTGTACAATAATCGGTATGCTCCTTTATTTCTAAATGTACAAGACAGTTAAAAACATCTGCAATACAGTCCATGATGGATGAAAGCCAAGGGCTTGTGACAGGTCTACTTTTTTTTTTTTTTTTTTGTATAATTACCTAGAATGTGGGGTAGGGAACTGATTATCTTTGCATAAAACACCTATGTGAACTTTTCTGACTTTGAAATTCAAACCGTTTTTTTTACTTTAGTACATTTGATGCTCAGGTCTTGGATCCCACTCATTAAACAACTTTAGTCACATGAGTGGGAGGACGATGTAAGGGAGGGCAAATGTATGCACTATTGACAGAGGGAACGCAATTTCATCCCTGTTCTCTAATGACTGTAATCAAGAACCGAGAAATATGGAGAGTAGGCCATTTCAGACATGCTTAATTATTGCTCAAGGTTAGTTATCCAGTTAATGGGACATTTGGGATATAAAGATGGTGTAATATGCAGTGATTCTAAATCTAATATTATAACTTGTGTAGGAACAAACAGATGCATTGCTTGTTTTCAACTCATCAAAAATATTAATAAACAATTCTATTTGTTCAAATTGCTTGGTTTTATTACATTGATAAATTGCATTGAATTTGATACTCGGTTGGTAGTGATTGAAGAGAACGCCGCTTTTCTCCAAGGAAATATTGCTTATCTGGCTTGTATTTACCATTCGGAAAAGACAGACAACCAATCGTAAGTGCCTCAGTACTTACCTCATTAAATATTCATGGGCTTTGTACAGGAGAGCAGAAACTCTACCGCAGTGTTTAGACGTTCAGAGAAAGAAGGAATCCGGTTGAACAGCGACTGTAAACGCGATAGACTGGGGCGATGATGCAACACTAATTTCTGTAGTATGTTTCCGACCACTTAAGACATCCAGCTCATTTAAAAGGCAATATTTCCACAAAAAACACAAGACATTCGACCAACTCAAATGTGTCTTGAATTGCCCTTGTTCAATCAGCGTTACTGACCTTATTAATGTGCAAAGTATGTACGTGTGAAATCTTGAAAGCAAAAATAAATGACTAAACCACAATTTAAACTATGAACAGTGTAAACAGGCATTATTGTTGGATAACCTGCAGACTATTCATAATTAACAGCAGATACACCTAGCTGTCTCCTTGAACCGGAAAAAGATTGTTTTTACATAGATGCGCCAAACAAAACAGGTCACGTACAGGCATGAACATTAATATAAATAAAATATTACTTTTAATTCAACTTATTTTTCAGACAAGAAAAGAAATGCAACAAAAAATAATATTATGTTATGTAAAATAATAATGTATTTTTAAAGGATTAGTTCACTTTCAAATTAAAATTACCCCAAGTTTTACTCACCCTCAAGCCATCCTAGGTGTGTATGACTTTCTTCTTTCTGATGAACACAATCTGAGTTATATTAATAAATATCCTGACGCAGCCGAGCTTTATAGCCTAATGGCAGTAAGCGTATGAGCTGAAGAAAGTGTAACCATCCACATGCATCCTTCATAAACATATTCCACACGGCTCCAGGAGGTTAATAAAGGCCTTCTGAAGCAAAGCAATGTGTTTGTGTAAGAAAAATATCCATATTTAACAAGTTATGAAGTAAAATATCTAGCTTCTGCCAGACCGCCTTCCGTATTCAAATTACAGAAGAAAGTGTAAAACTCTAGCAGTTCAAAAAGCTTACGCTACGTCCTACGCCTTCCCTATTCAACTTACGGAAACCCAGTTCAATTTTTTTCGTAATTTGAATCTGGCAGAAGCTAGATATTTACTTCATAATTTGTTAAATATGGATTTTTTTTACACAAACACATCGCTTCGCTTCAGAAACCCTTTATTAACCCCCCAGAGCCGTGTGGAATATGTTTATGATGGATGGATGTGGATGGAGACACTTTCTTCAGCTCATACTCGTTTCTTTGGTAACGCTTACTGCCATTATAAAGCATGAGGATATTTATTCATTTTGATTTGACAGTTGATTTCTCAGATTGTGTACATCCGAAAGACGAAAGTCATACACACCTAGGATGGCTTGAGGGTGAGTAAAGCTTGGGGTAATTTTCATTTGAAAGAGAACTAATCCTTTAATGTTAGGGATGGCATTATGAAAGCCCATGTAAAACTACAATGACTGTATTAAGAAACTAACAAACGAGCAGTTTCTGGATCACCTCTATATTGGGCTAAATCTGCAAATCTTTGCAATGTTGACTTAGTCTTCTTTACCTTTAGATTCCCTCCATCTTTTGTAGCCAGCAGGAGGGAAACACGCAGTAGTTCTGACAGTGCGCTCTGACCAGCCTCTGACAGGAGCTTGCCCTGACTCCTCTCTGAAAGCACAGAGTTTTTTCGAATCGTCCTACCTTGAACATCAGTTCTGCTGAGGTCTTTTGTGATGCCTCAGGCATTTTTGCTGTCAGCCTCATCAGGAGAGTCTGCAGACACTCACACATTATCCTGTGTTTGTTTGGGACTTTCTGAATGCAACTGTAAGACTTTGTTCTTTCAAAAATATTAAGTTCAGTTGTTGTTTGGGAAACTTTCTGACCACTCTCACACTTTTTGAGAACTGACTCTGCAATAATTTCTGAATCTCCTCTGAAATCTTCTCATAGGCCTGTATATCCAGCACTTTATTGTTGTCTGCACCATTGCAAGGTGTTTTAGCCGAATGTCATCTTTTTAAATGCTCAGACTTTGGGAATATAAATTCGAGGAATTTGTAAATGGTCTTAAAATGCTATATGTAGATGCTACTCTATTCTACTGTGTATGTGGATTGTGCATCAAGTGAGTTTTTATTATTATTTATTTGTTCCTTTAATATGTGCAATTTGAGCAGTTTTTATAGTGTTTACATGCTTGTTCTCTTTTCCGGTTCTTGTTCCACTTTCCATTTTCTTCTGGCAAATTCTGTTAAATAACATTTATAAACATCACGGATGACACCCCTAGTGTGATTGGTCAGGGAGAGTGAGAGCCTGGATAAACACCCAGCTTTACAACTAAACCTCCCTTCTGATTCAGTCTGGCGTTGTTGTTATTGTTGTGTTTATGCTTTGTTTGTAATGGCATGGTGCCGTAAGTTGGGTAGACTCCATAATAATTCTCATCTAAAACCTTCATTGAGATTGTTGTAAACAGAAGTAAAAGGTGGCCGTAGGAGTGCAATTTGGGGGCTGGGTGCAATTTTCTTTTTTAGCAACTTTATTTTCTCCTGTTTTTTTGCTAGAAAGGCATAGTTGCAACCATAGTTTACATTTATTAGTGTTTTTCTTTTAATCAGGTAAGTTATTTTCTCTCCCAAACAGATAGAAGTCTTTCCCCATACTAAATTGCTGTTGTTTTCTGCAATTTTCATTTAATTAAACGGTTTGTTTGGCTTTGCAAAACCTCACTGTGTTCTTGAAGTGCTAAGTTGAAGGAGCTCCAACCGCAACCTTTTTAAAGGTGCTAAATAGGATGTTTTGTTTTATACATTTTTGCAATATTACTTGAAACTGTCTTTACTAACTGATAAAAGACTATTTATTAGGTGCACTGAAAGGAATAATATTAATATACATCATCTGTGCACGAGGTAGGGCCTTAAAAACATCAGCCATTACGTTCCTTGTGAGAGACGTGCGCGCTCCAGTAACTTTACACAGGCGCCGCATGTGCATAGCGCATGAATCTCCGTCGTTAGTTTCGGTTTGTTTTCATTGTCGCTCCTGCTTTCCTCCTCGAATTTGCACCATGGAAGAGAAGAAACCCAAAGGAGGACGCAAAAGAAAGACTTTTTTTGAAGTCGCTGAGAAGAGGAGAAAATTGTCAGAAGAACGTAATCTAACCAGAGTCGTTCTTGGAGAAACATTTCAACGCTGGAGAGCAATGAAGGAACAGAGAGGTGTCAAGACAGACGCGCAGTTCGCAAAAATTCTTCTCGACAGGTAACAGTGATTATTCTTTCTTTGTGGAATAATTATTGTTGTACTGTTATGCAGGTATATCGATGTTGTTCTTGTACTGTAGTTGTAAGGCAGTGACCAGTCTGCTAAATACTACATGCTAGTTGAAATGGGAGTAGCGTCGACTGAGCTACGTCTTATGTGTTTATTATCATATCATTTCACACCCCCCCAAAAAATGTTTGTCAGGAGTAACAACTGCAGATTATGAGTTACCTGCGGTGAGTCCGACATAATGAATCCACTGACACGACACAGCATATGCCGGTGGTAAACAAACACTCGTGTTCCAATACTCGTGCACGAGTTTTGGGAGGCGTTCCCTATAAATGAGCTGTGAAGGAGGGGGGCTGTTCTTACGCATGCGCTCATTTCAAAAACTCAGTAACAGTCTTTGGATTCTCAGTCGACCAAAAAATCCTCTCTATCACCTTTAACTTCTCTCCGACCCTAGACTGGAAAGAGAAAGGCTGGTTTCTGTTGAAATGTCGCTTTGAATTTGATATAGGTTGGTGAAAATTTGCCAAAGACAAAGGCATGACTGTTCAGACAGTAAGCTCAGAGGAAACGAAGACCTGGAGGACAAAAATAATGCAAAAACTCTTAATAAAGTCACACACTTGCACATACTCATACACATTTATGGGATTACATAATACAGACACAAGTGATCAGGACAAACATTGCTGATTTATTACATTTGAAAAATCCTTAAACCCTTAATTAAACCATGTCAAGCTCACACAGTTTTTATAAACCTCCACTTCTTCCTAAGTTTAAACTACATATATATTTGACTTATTTCAGCAAATGTTTCAGAGGAAAATTATATTTTTATCTGTGCATCTCTAAAACATTATAGGCTTGCACTTTATGGGGAAAAAAATGCTTATGTGTTCAGAACAGGGTTTAAAAATCAATTTATTGACTTCCTAAAATTACTTGTCACAGGTCATAAGGGCCAACAAAATGCCGAGCTGTGAGTGTTGGCAAAATTAGGAAATTTGGTGGGTCAATGCAGAAGCAAAAAGACTCATGTCTCATGAAGAGTGGTAACCATAGCAACAAGCATCCAAAGACGAGTCTCAGCTGAAAGTACTCCTAATGTGTATCATCAGAGGAAAGCACTCTATCCCAAAGAAATCTGACCAACGCTGACTACAAGCATGCCTGAAGTAAATAAATAGTGCACATTATTAAACTGATGATTAAAGCATTTAAAAAAATTCACGAGTTCACATATACATATAATTAAATAGAGTAAGTTATGCGTATTTGGTGTGCTGTCCGGAGGGAGGGCTCTGAGCTCGGAATTTTTGGCCCGAACCCAGAGTTCTCCCGCTGGATGTGGTAATAATAGATAGAACTAGAAGTGAGGAGATGGGGTGGTGGAGGGATGCTGAAGAACTATCAACCAGGGTTGCCAGGTTTTCACAACAAAACGTGCCCAATTGCTCCCCAAAACTAGCCCAATCGTGTTCCGGGAGATAAAATTCACGTTTTTGGCGGGGCTCCCCTGGTAAAAATTTTAATTCCAGGGACTAAATATTGTGTTATTTTGGGTCGATTCAACCCTCGGACATTAAAAAAACAACCCGCGGCAAAGGTGTATAAGTAGCCAAATTCCACGGACTTGGCAACACTGCTGTCAACGTACAGAGTCTGCAGTATATATACCTCTTGTTGTTGGTTGATTAGCTGAATGCTTTCCACTTGTGCTAATTAGGTTAATTATCTGAACCTGTTCCTCCCGAACTTTGTTAATAAAACATCATTTAAATTCATTGTTTCACAGCCCAGAAAAAATTGTTTAGCATTCAATTTTAGCTTTGATGTTGTGTTGAGCTGTGCTGAGGATAATGGCATACATTCAAAAGTATGTTTATATTTTAAAATGTTTGCATTTGATCAATACTGTCATTGTAACAAACTATAACAATTCACTTATTTGTGCTTCATATTAAAAAAGATCAAACACCACAACAACACAAGAACAGATCAATCACTGAATTACAGAACAGGACTACTTCTATTTAAGGAGTTTTATCCTTTGACCTCATTGATTTATCTCCAAAGCCTCTTGGGAATTTGATGAACTGGCTATATGTACAGTAGATGGTAGTTTTACCTTACAATATGGCTAATAACACAGGAATAATGCATTTTTACCCATAAGCCTGATAGCTTAAGGATTACAATTGTAAACTTTTTAATATAACCAAGAATAACAGTTGTGCAGACGATATGATGGAGTTGGAGCCTAAAATTTTCTGAATATCTGTTCTACTGAAATATGTTGCAAGTAAGGTGTGAAGTATCAATATGTAATGCATTTTTGTAATATTTACTTGCTTGAAGAGATTTGAGCTCACTCCAAATAAAAATTAATTCATCATTTACACCCTCATGTAATTCCAAACTTTCTTATGACTTTCTATCTTCTGTAGAACACACACATGTAGATATTTTGGAAACTATCTCAGTTTTCTGTCCATACAATGAAGGTCAATATGGTCCAAAATAATATAAATTCCATTGTATGGCCAAAAATATTCGAAACATTCTTCAAAATATCTTTCTTTTATGTTTCACATAAGAAAGTTGTATACAGGTTTGAAATTAGATGAGGGTGAGTATACAATAACAGAATTTTCAGAATTTTTGGTCAAACTATCTCTTTAATGTACAGTCAGTCAATCATTATCACAAATGAATAGACCAATTTTAATAAATGCCTTCCTTCCCCTTCCTTTGTCTGATGTTATAATGCCTCCGAAACTTGCTACTTAAAGAGTGAGTGAAAACTCATTTGGCCGCCCACTCACTCCATTAACACACAAGCACAAAGAAATGTCCTGCTGATACAAAAATCCACGCCTTTCCTTTTTTTTTGTTATTGCTTGGATCATTTTTTAGTCTTTTGCTTCCTTTAGCCTCTTCCCACAATCCCTTACAGAGTGTCTGTCCAGACCGCTGCTATAATGAAGAGAAGAAAAGCGGGAAATGCAGGGAAAGAGCATTATAGTCAAGTCCGAGATGAAATAAACATCAGTGCTTAGGCCTGAAATGCAGCAGCTCTGCCACTGCCAGATAAGACATCACTGTCAAAGATGTTCTGTCACGCAAATGGGAATGAAGATATTCAGAAAGCTTACTGGATTGTGCCAACAGGAAAAAACAGTGCTGCATCTAAACGAGTGAATAATAAGTGTCTGAGCAGAGAGTGTGGATAGCGCTTCAGTGGTCATTGATTTAAACAGCCATCACCAACAGCACCAGCTGTAACACAATAATTGAGCAGAGTCGAGAAGCCGTTCACATTCAGGCCTATTTGAAGATGTTTGAATGGATTGACGCAGATGCAGTTTATTCCTACAGCAGTCAAACTGTGGAACTGAGTACACGGACTTGGCAGCAGGTAGTAATAGTGTGTTCAAAAGAGATTTAGCGGTCCATAACATGACTAGCGGAGCTGCAGTTGTTCCCCACATAAAAAAGGCTCTTTGTGTCAGGAAGCAGATAACACGCTTCTGATACCACCACACTACTCTTCTGGGAGTTGGAGTTGATACAAGGCAGAGAATAGAATGGAATAGCAAGGTTCTGCAGAATAGAGAAGTGAACATTCAGCTTCTTTTCAGTTTATGAGTGTAAATTGAATTGAATTGATCACACCCCACAAGAAGTTGAATTAGAATGACAAGAGTAGAAAATGACTCTACTTTTTTTTAAAGAACAGTTTATCAAGATTGCCAAGTTAATTTTTGCATTTCTGGTTAATGTTGAAGCAATATTTCTTTTACATTCTTACATTCTAATTTGAATTGCAAATCTCCATCCTGTTTGCTACGTCAATTCAAATTCAGGAATTGAACTGGAATTTAAAAGGCATTCTCAATTCAGTTCTGAATGTCGCCAAAGTCTGAATGGGATGAGATTTCGGTTCGCAGTCAACAAGACACACAAGTCACATTTGAAAGACATTTGCTTCACAAGTCTCACTCCCACTTGAGGTCGTCTATAACACAGTATTGATCTGGATATAAATAAACCCTCTCTGGCAGGCATTTACGTAAGCTGACATTTGTGAGGATCAGTGACAGTAGATCATAGGTCATTCGCAGAGGACATCAAAGCTAATGTAGTCACAGTCACATTCGGTTTCTGTGTTTGTCACCTATTCATAATTGAGGGCAGCGAAGACGCATCCTTTCCTTTAAAGCAGTGGTTCTCAACTCCAGTCCTCGGGACCCNAACTCCCGACGAAGGGTCAATTAAACATACTGTAACAGCCTAGGTCCCACTTAATGCCATTCCAAAGAGCCAATAGTCTAAAACTGAGGTGGTGACGATTTTATAAACACTTGCCTAGTTTAGGTCATCTTTTCGCGGACCACTAGGGGGCGATGGCGGACCACTAGTGGTCCGCGGACCACACTTTAAGAATTACTGCTTTAAAGCATCTTAAAAAACTTCATAGAGATTTTGCAAATGGCTCCTTAAGAATTCATTTAGGGCTTAATTGAGGGCAAAAACGATTTCCTTTCCCTTCGCTGAAATTCAAAGCGCGGTTCTAATTCAGAGATGCTTTTCGAAGCTCAGGCAGGGAGGAAAACTGACGGCTGCTTTATCTGTGCCGCTTCAGTTGTGTGACTGTAGCAGGCATTAATCATGTCTGTCAAGTCATAAAGGCAGTGCTTAGAACGGTAAGGAATGTGAATGCTTCATATGTTAGGTGACATTCATTAAGTATTAATTCAAACTATGCAGAATCTATGAGGGCAATTTAAACAGAATGACAGCTGTGAGCCACTGGGAATCCATCTGCACAGTACAGTATGTTCTGCTGTACATTCCTGTGGGCCTGAACTACATAGTCAATATCAGAGGTCACAAATCAAGATCCAAACTTGGGATTGGTTCCATTCGGACTGCAAATAAATTCTCTTAATTTAACAGAATTTAAATCATGACAACTCTCTGAATAGTTTTAGCATGTTATTGAATATGGAAATGTTAATGTGTTTGGTCTTGGCGGATTAGATCTGCTGCTGCTGGAGAGCAAGTATGGACTTGCTACTGCTACACGCTGCTGTGAGCATGTAAGATATGCTGCTGCATAAATAGACATACATAAATCCCATAGCAGATCTAGGCAGGGTGAGCTGGGGGAGGTGGAGGGTAAGACAATGGCAGCAGGTAAGGCAGTGCACTCAGTGACAGTTTGAGATAACTTAGCTTGAACTGAATAGTCTTTCTTTATTTGCATATTGCAGAGTGATCGCTGGACGAGGAAGACAGAAGACGGATGAGGACGGACGATGGTCTTAGGACAGGTAAGTAGCATAGGTAGGTTAAAAAACTTGACAGTTGCCTTGGGAACTAACTGAAATAAATAAGTTTACACTGAAAACTAAACTAAACTAAAAGTAAAATAAAAATAAAAGCTTTATAGAAATATAAAACTAATAAAAAAGCCTAAAGCACAACAAAATTCCTTATGCTTAAACTAAAATTAAAATGAAAACTGAAGATATAATTAGATTCAGTGTGTTTAGTCAGTGGCCTGCAGTAGCTTTAAAAGCTTAAATTATAAATAGCTTGTAGCTTAGAAATCTACAATTTCCCCAGGATTTTCAATGTCATGAAACAGTAAATGTATCAGTGGTTGATTCTGCTGCACTGTTTATACCGCTGGAATATATTGGTTGCTTCACATATAAATGAACTGGCCTTTTTTTTATCACTTTCTCATCTTTTCTGTGACTTTTAACTCCATTTCCAAGCTGTGGCATTTGTCACAGGCCATAGTGTTGTCTGCCCAGAGGCCCAATGTGTCCTTAACTCATTGGCTCATTAGGTAAAACCCTCTGCCCTCTGGCTCAGAGAAACATGACATGAGTCAAGCCCAGACTCCACCGTCATCTTTTCAAGCCCTAATGTAATTAAATCTGTCCCTGCTAATCACAGCTGACCATCACCATGACAACACACAAGGGGCTAATTATGGTCAACATGAGTTTAACTGGGGGGCATACTTGCAAAGTTTTGGATTCAGGCTGTTAAGTAGACATAAATTGCATTACAGCTGTGGTCTCAGGACATGGGAGGGCAGATTTTCCTCACTCACTGTCTATGAAACCATGCATTAAAATTCAGATCAATGGTCTCGGCTTTTGTTATGCAGCTAAAACAGCCAAACAGTGGGTGGAAGGGGCTCTTGCTTTCAATTGTTTCGATGGGTGACAGAAGTGCAGGTGGTAATTTGAAGCGTTCATTCCCAGGTGCAGTATGCAATCAGATATAGAGATCTGTCACTCATTTCTAGAATGGAAAGTGCAATGACTGGTGCAGCTCTCCACGCCCACTTCAGAGAACATGACCTTCAGTGATACGAACTGCATTAAAAGACCCATGCAGTTATTTAATTTTTTTCTTACATTATCCATTATAATGTCACAAAGATGAATGTTTGCATAGGATTTTAGCTTTATTTGGAAAGATTGGGAGGATTGTGTCTATAAATCTATTCAAAGTTGTTTAAATCACCTAACTGCTTCCATATTTCTTCTAGCTTCTTCATCTTTAATGTCAGCAGTAGGACTGAGCAAAATTCAGAATTTAAGAAGCAGCTCCCTTTTGATTCAAGTGTTGGAATTTGAATTGCTTTGGCCACACACCACAGGAACTTGAATTGGAATGATAAGAAGTAGAATTTACAGAATTACAATTAAAAAAAGAAATTTGTCCAAATTTAGTCCATAGTAAAGCAATAAAGCATATAATCAAATCATTATTTTTGACTAATTACACTAAATTCTTTATGTAGAATACATTTTGATTAAAAAAACCATCGAAACTTCTCTATTTTTGTTGTCTAGAACAATATGGGTGGGTGTAGTCATTAATAAAAATTTGCTTTGGTAAATGGAAATAGGAGAAATGGTGTAAAAAGTCCACACAGTGCATTTAAATGAACACGCATTTTGATTGGTAATGACAGTCATACGTCATTTCATGACGACAGACACTGTCATTATTTTTACACCCACTAGAGGGCGCATGACTTCAAAACGTAAATATCGGTCGTAATATGGTGCTTAAAAAACGACCTATAGGGTCGTTTTTTTTTTTGTAGGACAATGAACAGTTGTGTTTTTATTGATTAACATTAACAAAGATTAATTAATGCTATTGCTTATTGTTAGTTAAAGGGTTAGTTTACCCAAAAATGAAATTTCTGTCATTAATTCCATCCAAACCCATAAGACCTTTGTTAATCTTCAGAACAGAAACTAAGATATTTTTGATGAAAGTTCTGACATAGAACCTGGAAGTGCTGCAACGTAAATGGCGTAGGAGAATGACACGGGAGAGAAAAAATTGTTGAATAAAGTCGTTATTTTTGTTTTGTTTTTCCGCACGGTCACTTCATAACATTAAGGTTGAACCACTGTAGTCACATTGACTATTTTGATGATACTTTTACAACTTTTCTGGACCTGTACATTGTTCGGTTCTGGCTGTAGAGCCCACACAGCAGGGCACTTGGGTAACGGTGAGGCGGCCTAGCCGCGGACAACACCCCTCTTCCGTTCTAATAAGAACATCAAACAGGTTCTCCCCACTCAGTGACGCACCCACTGAGAATCCTGTTGAAAGTGCCCTAGTTATTGGCGATTCTATTACACGGAACGTGAAAATAGAGTCACCAGCCACCATAGTCACATGTTTGCCGGGAGCCAGAGCACCTGACATCAAAGCAAATTTAAAAGTGCTGGCTAATGCTAATCGTAAATACTCTAAAAATATTATTCACGTTGGCACAAAGGATGTTCGACTTCGCCAGTCGGAGATCACTAAAATTAACATTAAAGAGGTGTGTGAACTCGCAAGTACAATGTCAGGAGAAGTAATTTGCTCTGGCCCTCTTCCTGTTCGTCGGAGTGATGAGATAGTTAGCAGATTATCATCACTCAATGGCTGGCTGTCTAAGTGGTGTCCGCAGAATAATATAGGTTTCATAGACAATTGGAAAAGTTTTTGGGGCAGACCTGACCTGTTGAAAAGAGATGGTATTCATCCGTCCCGGGATGGTGCTGCTCTTCTCTCTAGTAATATGGCACATAGTCTTAGAGATGAAACATGACAAACTGGGGCCCGGGTCAGGAAAAAGCAGCAGACAGACTGGCTAAACCGACCGTCTGCTAGCTGCCTCACGTTACAGAAGTCAGATAATTCCCAACACATAGAAACTCTTACACCTAGATATTATCACATAGAGACTGTGTCTGTACCCCGAATTAGTAAAAACAAAAAACTTCCAAACCCATTTAATGGTAAAAATTTAATTGATGTTCAACAAATAAAAAATAGAGATAATAATGATAAACAAATAATAAAGCTTGGGTTGTTAAATATTAGATCCCTTTCTTCAAAATCACTTATTGTAAATGATATTATCACAGACAATAATCTAGATGTGCTGTGTTTGACAGAAACTTGGCTAAAACCGGACAATTACATTACTTTAAATGAGTCTAGCCCTCAAGGTTATGATTATCAACACAATCCTCGACAGAAAGGCAAAGGGGGAGGTGTTGCTGTAATTTATAGTAATATTTACAGTATCTGTCAGAAGTCTTTCAAATATAATTCCTTCGAAGTGATGGTGCTTTACGTAACATTATGTAAGTTGACATTTGTGCTGGCTACTGTATACAGGCCACCAGGACACCATACAGACTTTATCAAAGAAATTGCAGATTTTCTATCAGAATTAGTACTAGCTGCAGATAAAGTACTTGTTTTTGGTGATTTTAATATCCATGTAGATAATAAAAAAGACTCATTGGGATTGGCATTTACAGATATTCTATATTCTATTGGAGTTAGACAACACGTGTCAGGACCCACCCATTGTCGTAATCATACTTTAGATCTAATATTGTCATATGGAATCGATATTGATGCTGTTGAAATTCTGCAGCAGAGTGATGACATCTCAGATCATTATCTAGTCTTGTGTATACTACATTTAGTCAAAGCGGCTAAATTGCCTCCCTGCCATAAATATGGTAGAACCATCACTTCTACCACTAAAGATCGCATTATAAATAATCTTCCTGATCGGTTTTATCGCCTTGGCATACCAGACAGCTTAGAAGACCTTGATGTTGCAACAGAAACTGTTGCAACAGAAACTATTGCCTCTGTCTTTTCCAGCACATTAGACTCAGTTGCTCCTTTGTGTTTGAAAAAGATTAAGGAAATTAATTCAATGCCATGGTACAATGAGCACACTCGGGCCCTAAAAGCAGCAGCCAGAAAAATGGAACGCAGCTGGAAGAAAACAAAACTAGAAGTATTTCGCATTTCGTGGAGAGAGAGAATGATTGAGTACGAAAGGCCTTAAAAACTGCTAGATCTGCCTATTTTTCAAAACTTTCAGAAGAAAATAAACACAACCCTAGGTATTTATTTGATACAGTGGCTAAATTAACAAGAAATAAAGCTTCAAATTCTGATGTTTCCAAAGAGCAACTTCTTTACTTGCAAGATTGATAATATTAGAGAAAAAATTATAATCATGCAACCGTCTACTACAGTATCGCGTCAGACAGCGCATTGTAGTGTCCCTGAGGAAAAATTCAATTCATTTACTGCTTCAGGAGAGGAAGAATTGTCTAAACTTGTTAAATCATCAAAATCAACAACATGTGTGTTAGAACCTTTACCGACTAAGCTATTGAAAGAGATGCTTCCAGAGGTCATAGATCCTCTTCTTAATATTGTAAATTCATCTTTATCACTAGGATACGTACCAAAAACTTTTAAGCTGGCTATTATTAAACCTCTTATTAAAAAAACACAACTTGATCCTAGAGGCCGATGATCAATTACAGGCCGATCTCAAATCTCACTTTTCTGTCAAAAATACTAGAAAAGGCAGTTTCATCACAACTATGTTCCTTTTTAGAAAGAAATAGTATCTGTGAGGATTTCCAGTCAGGATTTAGACCGTACCATGGTACTAAGACTGCTCTCATTAGAGTTACTAATGATTTGCTCTTATCATTAGATCGTGGTTGTATCTCTCTATTGGTGTTACTGGATCTTAGTGCCGCATTTGACACTATTGATCTCAATATTCTTTTAAATAGACTCGAAAACTATGTTGGCATTAGTGGAATTGCATTGTCATGGTTCAAATCATACTTATCTGACCGTTATCAGTTTGTAGTAGTAAACAAAGAGAGGTCATATCAATCACAAGTTCAATATGGAGTACCGCAAGGCTCAGTACTAGAACTAGGAAGTATGACCATATTAGCCCAGTTCTGTCATCACTGCATTGGCTTCCTGTTAAACATCGTATAAATTTTAAAATCTTGCTAATTACTTACAAAGCACTAAATGGTTTAGGTCCCCAGTACCTAAGCGAGCTCTTAAAGCATTATAGTCTTTCACGTTTATTGCGATCTCAGAATTCAGGCCAGCTGATAATACCTAGAATATCAAAATCAAGATCCTTCTCCTATTTGGCACCTAAACTCTGGAACAATCTTCCTAGCATTGTTCGGGAAGCAGACACACTCTGTCAGTTTAAATCTAGACTAAAAATGCATCTTTTTAACCTGGCATACACATAACACATTATAAATTTATATTTTCCAATCCGTTAAAGGATTATTAGGCTGCATAAATTAGGTCAGCCGGAACCGGGAACACTTCCTATAACACCAGATGTACTCGTTACATCAGAAGAATGGCATCTACTCTAATATTAGTCTTTCTGTTTATCCCGGGCCATATCCAGGTAAGACCGAGGACCGGCGCCCTGACAGGACCACAACGCAGCCCTGAAGTATCAGCAGAGATCGAGTCAACTAGATCATCCATTGTGAAGGACTCATCGACACGACAGCCAGTAGCACAGTTCCTCAACAAACCGTCCATACCGGCATGATGAATACGATCCTCAACTGGATGGAACTGAAATAAATACTTTGAATGTTGCGATCCTATCAGACTTATGATAGCAACCTGAATCGTAACAAAGCACTGTTCGCCAGAGGAGAACTGGCCCCTGACTAAGCCTGGTTTCTCCCAAGGTTTTTTTTTTTTTTCTCTCCATTTTAACACCTATTTGCCACTTGTTTGCCACCTGTTTGCCACCTGATGTCACCTGTTGGAGTTTGGGTTCCTTGCCGCTGTCGCCTTTGGCTTGCTTAGTTGGGGACACTTGACATTTGACTTGACATTTGATAATCAACAGTGCTTTGATCTGCCTGCATTGAAACTATTCTTTAAGAGCTGCCGTGCAGCCTAAATTATATACCAGTTATCAATGTAAAGCTGCTTTGACACAATCTGCATTGTAAAAAGCGCTATATAAATAAAGGTGACTTGACTTGACTTGACCTTGAATGTGGTAATTACGTTGCTCTCTATGGAAGATAAAAAAAAAAACTCTCGGATTTCATCAAAAATATCTTCATTTTTGTTCTAAAGATGAACAAAGGTTTTACAGGTGTGGAACGACATGAGGATGAGTAATTAATGACAGAAATTTCAATTTTGGGTAAACTAAACCTTTAATGGATTAACTAATGTTAACTAATAATGTGATGAAACAGAGTTTGAAGCCAGCCTCAGTCTTGTCTAGCTGCATTGCAGACAGCAAGCCAGACTTGTTCATCTTTTACACACCATTTATTTAATGTAAATTCCTGAATTTCAGTTTGAAGAATGTTCATTAGTGACAACTATCAACAAATGACAGAATTCTGGTGGGGCAGGTTGACTAAAACCAATTCCGTAAACATAAATGCAATCTAAGGAGCAAGAAACTAGATGGTTCTGAAGAAAGGAATTGTGAGTAAAAAAAAAAAAAAAACACTCTGTCTTTAAACGCCAATGAATAATTCTCATCTCCCAACACTGGGAATGCAGTGATCTGCATTACTATTAAAATATACGTTAAGACGAGAATAAGCTATCAGAGGGAGATTTCAGATGAGTCTGAGAACTGCTGCTAAGTAAATAGTTTGTAAAGGAACAAAAGGAATGAAGAAACAGACAGCAGGTTCATTCAGGGATTGCAAAGATCAATCAAAGACAACAGAGGCCTGCAGATTTGAACATGGCTGATTTCCTTCCCAAAAAAATGAAATCTTTGTTGAGCTGTGAAACTATGAATACAAATAGAGGCACAGTGCATTTCAATGGTCTTTGAGACATTTCTCAGAAAAAATTAAAGTTCTTCAGAGAAATAAAATATATCTCAACTGCAAATTCTATAGAATATTCTACTGAAGATGGAAGCCAAAATATCCAAATATTCGAGACTTATAGTTTAAAATTAAAACATACTTAATACTTAAATTATTTAATATTTATGGTGTTATTCTGCTGGAAGACATGTGAAAAACAGTGATGTGCAAGTGGGACACACACGTTATGATACATGGTGCTTAATATTTATGCACAGGGACGTGACTCGCATATATATTTCAGGAGGAGCCGTACCAGGCCTGTCTCTTATCTCTCTCTTTCCCTACATTTTGCAGCACTTGTCATTTTACATGGAGAAAGTTAATCCACACTAGGTGCTGTCATTAATACATTGGCAAGAGTTAAATTTACAATTCTAATGTGTTGATTTGCTCAAGGTCCTGCTATGCAGATATTCTAGCTGCAGAAGTCACTGGAAACCAGAAGCAATGTATAGAATGGGTAAATTGGCACTTCTTTGATCAACACAACAAAGGAAATAGCGCATTCTGCTCAGTCATGAGGATGATACAGGCTGTTTACAGCGAGGCAGTAAACACGAAACTAACTGAATCTCATGACATCCCTCTCTGACTTTCCCAGCTGCAGACATTTAAATTTTTTATGTTTATAAGCTACTTATTGTGTTTCTACGTTGACTTCTGTCCAGAAAGCCAGTCATGCTCTATTTACTGAGCAGTATGAACAGCGATATAGCTCTGTGATCCTCTGCTCTACCTCAGGGCCACATGCTGCCCTTACAGAGCTTCTGTTCACCAGCCGCCTGACTGGAATGTGATAGTAGGCTGCTTTCTCGGAGGACTTGAGCCCTGCAACATCTGTAACAGCTTCAGCATGGAGAACTCAGGTGCCAGAACATTTAAAACCACTTCTCTGGGGTGCATAAGGGAAAATAGCACCGATGAAACCTGCAGCAAAATATTCCTGTCCCAAATGAAATCACAGACAGTCGTTTCCAGGTCACCGTCTTGGCTCCTAGCTTTGTTTCATCCCACACAGTGAGGGAGATAGGTATGATAATTACAAGAGAATATGAAGGCAGCTACAAGGAAGAAAATGTTTGCATGAGCTAAATCTTCACTCTATTGAAACAATAATTAATTCTTTACTTGAAATAATTTACTTGCGTAGCATCCACAGACGGCACATTAATTTCATATTATATTTCATGATAATATTTGTTTATATATTAATATTATGAATATATATATTTATAAAACAGTTAGTTCCTGTCTTTGATTCTGATTGGTCAATAGTTGTGTTTTATTCATGATAAAACACGGCTATGACCGCTTCACCCAACGGTTCTGTGTATCACTACACAACACCCTTAACAACCACTCTTAGCAACGTAAACTGTTTATATTAGTTGATATTGTTCATTGAAGCTTACTGTATTATGTAGAAGAGTATTGTGAGAAAGAGATTGAGCGAGCGAGTTTATTACCTGCATTCAGATTTAGCATTTTCCTTCAGGTCAGTCCTATGTTCATAATAAAAATCTGTTTAAGTGTCCGATGTATCATCTTGTCCTTTTAACATTTAAGGGGTTTTCCATGACTGACAGCGCTAGTCAAAGCATTTGTCAGTTGCGTCTTGTTCCGTGTTCACAACAATTCAGTCTATTCAATATAAACGTTTTTGCTACTGACTGACACACTCATAAAGACAGTCTTTGCCGCCATCTAATGGCGTAAAAATGTAACTTCTTTTGCTGTTCACGGTCAGGGACTATTTTTCCGGCGGAAGGAAGGCTTTTATTGAAAGTTTACTTCATTGCATTGATACATATTTTTGGCTTTAATATTTGTATTGTGTGGTAACCCTTTTATAAAAGCAATAAGGTACTCGAAGATAAGCAATAAGGTACTCGTGAATAAGTCACGGCTGAAGGGGTTGCAGGCACGACGCAACAACGCCCTTCAGCCGTGACTTATTCTCGATACAGCACAGCCTTGAGTACCTTATTGCTTACATTTTATGAATTTATATATATATATATATATATATAAAATATTGCAAGGTTGTGTGGTGGAGCCACAATGGATTAGACTTCCCACACTGTAACAAATAAATCTGTAAAATAAAAAAGTAGTGGCAGCTTATTACCCGGACATTATCCAGTAATTTTACAGACATTTCCGTTAACCCTAAAACACAACTCAATGAAGTGCAAAATTCAAAATACAGGAAAACACCAGTAAAAAAATAAATAAGGAAATTTCTGTTAAATTACTACAGTACATTGTGCCCTATTTTTATGGATTTTTTTTTTTTTTGAGTGCACACATTCAATTAGAATGAGATCTGGGGAATTTGGAGTCCAGGGCAATAACTCTTCATCATGTTCTTCAAACCAGTCCTGATGGCACGTGTCACTTTTACGTCCACACGAATGGCCAGACCCAGGGTTTCCCAGCAGAATATTGCCCAGCCCATCACACTCCCACAGTGCATCCTGGTGCCATTACTTCCCCATAAATGGCGCACACATACACGGCTGTCCATGTGATGCAAAGAAAACGGGACTCATCAGACCAGGTGACCTTCTTCCACTGCTCCAAGGTCCAGTTCCAATGCTTGCGTGCCCATTGCAGGCACTTTCGACGGTGGACAGGTCGTCATAGGCACTCTGACAGGTCTACAGCTATGCAGCCCCAGTGTGATGGACTGTGTGTTGTTCCTCTCATAAATGATGTTTTATTAACAAAGTTCAGGAGAGCACTTTCAAATGATCTATCCAATCAACACGTCATTCCAAGCAGCAGACAGCAATCAGTAATCAACATGTCTACCCAATCAGCATGAGTGGAGGACTACATAGATATGCAGTCGACTCACCTATGATCCTCGACAGTTTTTCAGCATCCCTCCATCACCCAGTCTCCTCACATTCGCCTGGTTATCTTCCTAACCAGAATACGGGGGGAGTACTCTGGGTTTGGGCAAAATACCGAGCTCGGAACCCTCTCCTCGGACAGCACGCCAAATACGCATACCATTTACTTTATCAGACTTATTTGTAAGTGTGAACTTGTGAACTATCATTACAATTTTGTGTGACTTGTCCCACAGTAGACCTTCTGTCTGCTCGGACCAGACAGGATAGATTTTGTTGCCCTTGTGCATCGATGAGCCTTGGGAGCCCAACACCCTGTCACCGGTTTGTGATTTGTCCCTCCTCGGACCACTGTTGGTAAATTCTCACCACTGCTGACCAAAACCAACCCACAAGCCTTGCTGTTTAAGAGATACTCTGACCCAGTGGACTTGCCATAACAATTTGACCCTTGTCAAAATTGCTCAGATCTTTATTCCTGCCCATTTCTCCTGCATCCAACAAGATGCTACAAGAAATGATTGTTTGCTTACTGTTTAATCTACCCAGAACCTGACATGTGGACTTGTTAGGAGATCATTTTTAATATTAATATTAAATATATATAGATATGATCTGATTTATCCATACACCAGCAAACACTGCATCACTACATAATGAAAAAGAAACAAACACCAACCTCTCATTGCTGGTATACACAGCCCTCACTGCCAGTCTTTATCATCTTTCCTATACAATAACCAGCTCTTAAGCCCACACTGTAATAAACCAAGTAATACAATGTCAATGACACCACAGAGAAATTATATCTAGTTGATAAACATACAACAGAGCACAAAATAGTAAAAGCATGATGGGACCACAACCCACATCTATGATCAGAAAGTCCCACTGGGATCTATTTCTTTGTCTTGAACTGTGCTTGTGAAGACGACATGCGGTTACTGCACACGCAAGATATGCTCAACTGAACGAGAAGGAAGCACAAGGACATTCATCGTTATGGATTATTGCTCTACAGGGGCTGATGTCCTACACGTAACCTTAGAACAATGGAGGTATCAAAAAGACAGCAATGGTTTAATACATACATTAGATATATGCTGAAACGCCTTACCTCACAGTGCTGTTATAACAGCAATTCCACCACAAAACACCCTGTTGAAGAAAAGCATGTCATACTTGTCAAACATGTCAAAAAGCATGTCACCAAAGCATGACATTCTGTATGTTATACAAGTGCTTAATCTACATTGTCAGTTGACATTTTAAAAACCTTTATTTTTGTACAATCATAAACCCATATTCTACACAAGGGGGTTTTCACAGCGATGCCATAGAAGAACAGTTTTTTGTTCCCCAAAGAACATTTCAGTGATCAGTTCTTACAAGAGTGTAGAACATTTTAAAAATCTACAGATTCTTTTATCACTATAAAGAACTTTTTTTGGAATGGAAAGATTTCATGGATGTTAAAGGAACCACAGATGCCAATAAAGAACATTTATTTTTAAAAGTGTCAGCAGAGTCACTGCTTTCCTGTGCAAAATACGCAGAACAACTGAAATGATCAAACAGTTTTGTTGTTTCACATGGCTTCTCTTTTTGAATGCATAACCCAGCATCTTTCCCACAAGCTACTATCAAATATGAGATCAATGCTGAAAAATGAACTGACTGTTGTGTGTTATTCTCCACTAGCACATTCTGAACCCTAAAGACGTTTTGTCAGAAAAGCCGGTATTGGTTGAATCCCAAATGGCACCCTAAACCCTCACGGTATTCCTACGAGTCCGCACTTTCGTGACGTAATGCCGCTTTGACTGCCGGGTAAAGTCCTCTGCATAGCTCGCAAACTTGAAGTTCGCATCGAGGGCGCATAGCGGCTGAAAAGGGGGGGGGCCTCGCGAGCACACTTCTAAAAACCTAAAATTATGCATAGGACACCCTACGGTCTTGTCGACTTAATGGACATGCGCACACGGCAGCCATTGTAAGTCCACAAGACCAAAAGTGCATAGAAGTGTGCCATTTGCAATTCAACCAGAGTCCACTGTCAAGGCATCGCGAGTTCACGTTTTACAGCAGAAACCGAAAAGCGCCCTTGTTGTTTGTGTACAGAAACCGATACTTTACATACTTTCAATGAACTTTAATTGTGTAAGTTACCTGTAGTTTTTGGAGTTATCATTACTTAATCAAAACAACCCAACTGCCATTTGATTGATATTACTTGAAATGCACAATACACAAAAAAAACAAAACATGATTTGTGAGAATTAATAAAAACTGAGTTAACTGTTTCTGCAAATGAACTCTTATTTGTTTCATAATATACCTAAACAGATAATGACAAATAGACACCACAGCAAAAAAAAAGTTTGAAAGTTGCAAATTATGAGGAACTCAGTCAATACAGTTCCTCTTCTAACAGAAAGGAGAACCTGCTCTAAACCTCTAAACTTTAGATTATCTGACAAATTTTATGACATGGCAGGTATTCATCTAGAGAGAAACGTTATGGAAGAATTTGCCATTTCTATTTAGGTTTTGTGTCTGTTGTCAAATTTCAAATTCTGAACTCGCCACTGTTTTGTTGTGTTTGCAAGCGCCATGCAACCAAAGCAGAAATGGTGACAGGGAGCTGCGGTGAATGTTTTGATGATTTAAGCAGTACGGCAATGTTTCGAGCATCTTGAGAGAGATAACCAAAAGTGAAATGAACAGCCTCTTAGGCACAACACAGACCTGACCGTGTGACATTTCACACTTTTGCAGCTGTCATTGGGTGTAAAGGGAACAGAGTATGAAAACTTCAGAGATGCTTAATATACTAAATGTATAATAAGAGACAGTGAGAGCAGCATTTTACAGCTTGAGAGTCCTTTAGGCAACAATTTCACTTATTTTGCTTATATTTTAAAAACAAAAACTCTACTGGTGATAATGCAGTAAGTGACATATTTATACATCATTAGCCAGCAGTTGGCTAATGAAGCAGGGTGTTCAAGCATGCTAACAAAATCAAATCTTATTACTTTGGCAAAATATTTTTTATATTTAAAGGCCAGGTTTATGCTAGCCTTCTTTTGGTTTATATTTAGTCTTTTTTGTTGCAGTCAGTCTTATTCTTTCAGACTCAATATATAAATATAAGATGGCATATCTCAGTAGTTGCTGTAGGCTAAAGACAGTTGTTTTCATATTCTTCCTAATATTCTGAATAGCTTTTACTGTATGTATAGAGTATATTGCTCTGAAGAAGTTCACTGTGGTTGCGAGTTTACAGTATATATATTTGTGGCTAAAAGTTGTCATACTTTCACTGTATTTTTTACAAAACCAGTTCTATAATTTGTTACAAATAAAAATGACTACTGTATACTGTGACTATATACGTCAAGTATATATGTTCCTTATATACTTTAAATACTGTATATTTGGAGTATAAAGTGTGATGCAAAAATGAACACCGATCACCATAATAGTGACACTTATGCTACAATATAGCATGATGGTGTTTTTTTCACAATCCAATCCAAACATATTTATGGTTTCCTAAGATATTGCCCATTCAAAGGTATTCAAGCCATCTGGTTATCTCCAGTCAACAGGATATTTTCTCCTTATCCAATACAAACAAAACAGGAAATAATCTATATACCAGAAGCGTGAATAAATATTTTTGAAAAGAAATTAGAGAGCTTAGATATAGAGCTACTTGTGCATCATTTTATGAGTTCAGTCTCACCCACAAGCATACAGATGACAAATTAAATGCAACATTCTGATTGTTCCCCCTCCTTTATTCATATCTCACTGGGAGCATACTGTTCGGGAAGCGAGATCAAAATGGCTCCACTTAATCTATGCCTCTGAAAACATTTCCAAGAAGCCTTTTCCACAGCTTTCAGCATGACACAGTTATTTCTCCGCAGTCCATTTATACCATCAAAGTTGATCCTCTCAAAGCATGGTTGGAAAGAAAATGTCAGTGTGCAGATTTGAAGCAGGAATACTGTCTGTAAGGTGCTCATATGTGCAAACATGTGTGTAGCTCTGCATCAAGACCAAAAAGGACTTTCTGTACCATTTTTGGTTGTTATTCAAGCTGAATAAAAAAGCAACATAGCATTTTCATCCCCTTTAAATTGCTCACAGAGTAATTGGCAAACTCAACAACTGTCCTTTCACAGTACGATATGTAATTGCTGCTGACCCCCTCATCATCGATCTGTGAGAATGTTGCTAAAAAATGTCTAGACTCCCCTTTGTAAACCTTATGATTTAAGTTTATTATAGTTAACCCAACCATGAAAATGCAATAAAAAAGAAGAATGGCAGTGTGTACTTGGTACTGAAATTGGTGCCTACAACTTTAATGACTCATCCAAATATTGTCTAAACAAAATGGCTTCTACTTTGCAGATTCTCAGTAAATCTGTGAGAAATAGTCTTCTGTGCACCAACAGAGCCATTTATTTTCATTACCTTAATCACCAAATCAATACAGTGCCAAATGGCCCACATTCATCAGCAGAAAATAATATATGGTTGTACATGGCGCACAAATATAGAGCATTGCAAAAGGCACAACCAGATTAACAGCACATAATGGAACATTTTTGAAATAGCTGTACAAGGAGGGAGGGGCTAAACAAACATTTCTTTGATGACAGAAATGTGGAGAGGCATCACACTTTTCAAAGGGATTTCTGTTTGTATATTAATCACAATACCAAGTTAGTATGCTAAGGAAGAGCAGGCTGGTGCCTGAAATGATCATGAAAATGCTATTACTAAGCAGGAGGATATGGCCTAATCCCAAGATGAAAATGAACTAAATTAAGGTGTTCCAAATAAAGGGACCAGTGTAAAGAGAATTGCTTTTAAAAGTGCACTGTGGACATTAGTTTGAGTAAAAATGAACAAAACAATTTCATTTTTGAACAAGTTCATAAAACTTTTCTTGCTTAATTTACTAGAGTATACCTACAATAATGTTTTTTTTTTATTTTTGAGCAGTCAGTCCGGTTTGGCAGGAAATTTCAGGTTACGTCATTCATCCTTGTGTGGTACATCATAAATGTGACCCTGGACCACAAAACCAGTCATTAGTCACACGGGTATATTTGTAGCAATAGCCAACAATACATTGTATGGGTCAAAATTATCGATTTTTATTTTATGCCAAAAAGCATTAGGATATTAAATAAAGATCATGTTTCATGAAGATATTTTGTAAATTACCTACCGTAAATATATCACAAATTTATTTTTGTGAGTGGATATGCATTGCTAATGACTTTATTTGGACAACTTTAAAGGCGATTTTCTCAATATTTCGATTTTTTTGCACCCTCAGATTCCAGATTTTCAAACAGTTGTATCTCGGCCAAATATTGTCCTATCCTAACAAACCATACATCAATGGAAAGCTTATTTATTCAGAATTTCAAAAAAGTGACCCTTATGACTGGTTTTGACAGGGTCACATATGTAAATATACTCAAATAAAACAAAATAAATTATATTATTCATTTTAATTTTTTAGCAAAATATACATAAAAGTAAAACCTAACCTTTGTTTTTAATTCTTGATCAAGAGATTAATATGTATGGCAAGACTGCTCTACTTACAGATAACAAGAAAGACATTAATAAATAAATATATATATATATACAGTGCCCTTCACAATTATTGGCACCCTTAGTAATTATGAGCAAAGGGGGCTGTGAAAATAAATCGAATTGAAAGTGGGGGGGAAATCACATTATGAAATAAATGTTTTTCTCCAAAACACGTTGGCCACAATTATTGGGACCCTTTTATTCAAAACTTTTTGCAACCTCCTTTTGCCAAGATAACAGCTCTGAGTCGTCTTCTATATTGCCTGATGAGTTTGGAGAACACCTGACAAGAGATCAGAGAACATTCCTTCATACAGAATCTCTCCAGATCCTTCAGATTCCAGCTCCATGTTGGTGCTTCTTTTCTTCAATTCACTCCATTCATTTTCTTTAGGGTTCAGGTCAGGTCAGGGGACTGGGACGACCATGGCAGAAGCTTCATTTTGTGCTCAGGGACACATTTTTGTGTTGGTTTTGATGTTTGTTTTGGATCATTGTCCTGATGGAAGAGCCAACCACGGCCCATTATTGGATTTCTAGCAGGAGCGGTCAGGTTCTGATTGTTTATCTGTTTGTATTTGATAGAATCCATGATACCATGTATCTGAACAAGATGTCCAGGATGTCCAAAGATCCAGCAGTATATTTAACCGTGGACATGGGGTACTTTTTATCCATGTGTGCACCAAACCCATCTGGTGAGTTTGCGGCCAAAAAGCTATTTTTTTTAGTTTCATCTGACCATAGAAGCCGGTCCCGTTTGAAGTTCCAGTCGTGTCTGACAACTGAATATGCTGGAGATTGTTTCTGGATGAGAGCAGAGGACTTTTTTTTAAACCCTTCCGAACATCTTGTGGGGATGTAGGTGCTGTTTGATCATTTTTTTTAGGCTTTCTGAGACCCAAGACTCAACTAATCTCTGCAATTTTCCAGCTGTGATCCTTGGAGAGTCTTTGGCCACTCAAACTTTCCTCCTCACTTCACACTAGGATGGTTTAGACACACGTCCTCTTCCAGGCAGATTTGTAACATCTTTAGTTGATTGGAACTTCTTAATTATTGTCCTGATAGTGGAAATAGGGATTTTTAATGCTTTAGCTATTTTCTTACAGCCACTTTCTATTTTGTGAAGCTCAACAATCTTTTGCTGCACATCAGAACTATATTCTTTGGTTTTACTCATTGTGATGAATGATTACCGGAATTTGGCCTTTGTGTTTCCTGATGTTTATACTCCTGTGGAACAGGAAGTCATGGCTGGACAATTTCATGCTCCTAGTCACCCTGGTGTGCTAAAAAATTTAAATATGAATGGGAATATACTTCAGAGATATTTTTACTCATAAGAATTTCAAGGGGTGCCAATGTGGCAACATGTATTGGAGAAAAACATTTATTTCGTAATGTGAGTTTCCCCCCACTTTCAATTGTTTTACTTCAATGAAAGGCTAGATTTTTGCAAATTTTTTGAATGAAAGATCAAAAGGATAAACATTGCAGATTTATTTTCACAGCCACCTTTGCTCATATTTACTAAGGGTGCCAATAATTGTGGTGGGCACTGTATAT
>RJVU01035392.1:11087240-11111558 GCA_003731715.1 Anabarilius grahami
TCTTAATTAATTAAAAACTGAGAAAAACAAGAAAAGAAGGTCACCCTACTTGATTGCTCAGACAACCTTTTACCAAGGTAATTTTCAATACCGAGACAAGAGACTTGAAATTAACGCAGTCTGATATACAGTGATACCATGAACAGCAAATATTCGGATTTATCTAACCACTGGATGGTGCAACTGACCAATCAGAACTGAGAATTCTAGAGTACATGCTCAATATCTAAATAATTAATAATTTTAAAAATCAATGTTAAACGAGTTGTCAGTCATAAATAAAAAATAACTAAACAAGCGAACAACTTCTGCGAAAAAGATCAGAAATCATTAGCTTATCAGTGGAACGTATTTTCTGTAAATGCAAATCAATGTGACAGTTATTCACTTTTGACTCTCTAGTTTAAATGATCATGGAACATATCGCGGGGTGATAGCATTCGCATCCATTAAACATATTGAATTAAAGAACTGTACAAGGCATGTGAAAGACATATGAAAACGTAATGCTAGAAAAAGACTACTAATACCAAATTAATATTGACATATTCGCTTTTAGAAAATATTACCACATTTGAGTTGCTGCAGTCCTGGAGCTACAGACTTCTGCAAAGGCAAAGCATATGCTCTCTTCAGAAGTGCATCATAGCCCATCTGCAGGCATGAGGGAACATCTTTATTCAGTGTGTGCTCTGTCTGTAGCCATAGCTGCAAGGCAAAAAAAGGCAGAAAGGAATTTGGCTACAAACAGTATCCCAACAAATGCTCAGCAAGCAATTGGCTTCATCAGAACATTGCATAAATTTAGAGAGAGAGGGAGAGATACAAAGTGAAAGGTAGATGGAAGAGAAAATAATTTCTTTAACATAAAATTTAATAAACCCCTTTGATTCAGTCACTATATAAACAGATTATGTGGACTCCATATATTACCATGTTCCAGTGGTACCAGGTTAATTCCTCTGTCACTCACCACAACAGGATTACTGAGCAACTCCCCCTGGCAGACTGTCAATGTTTCTCCATCAAGTCAGTTTCCTATTCTAAAACCAAAAGAACAAATGCTTGCATATGAAAGTTCTCTGATAGTAATTTTCTTAAAAGGATATCAATGGCTATATGCATATTTGTCTAGCATTACCTTTTCATATGTCTACAGACAGTCAAATGTTTATGCTTCCATTGAAACATGAGATGCTCTTTGGATCATTCTCAGATAATGTTGGAGAACATGATCATCAGGTTTTACACACTTGTGGAGTTCATACAATTTAAATGCTGCTGTTATTAAAACACAAATAGGCCAAGACATTCTAAAATTCATGCATGTTTAAGTTGATAATATAATTTGTAATTATAAAGAAGAAAAAAGGCAAAACAGAAGCATTTTGACCACTGGTCTCAGACTTTTGGACCTCACTGCATGTGATAAACATGCGTAACACAAACAGTTGCATCTATATTAAAGAAAAAGCAAAACATATGGTCAGCAACGAAGAGGGAAACGGACCGTGGCACCAGTGAGCCTGATGGATTTCTGAAAAATATCACTAAATTGGCCTCCCTCGGTCCAAATTACAATAAAATGTCCTTCCAATTGCTCGTAATCTGGAGGTCAGGCTCCGGTGGCTCTGGTAATTGGGTACATGTGATTTAGGGCAGAGTGAGTCTAAGCAATTCGGAACCCCAATTCATCTGCTTCTATTCACATCTGTCCAACAGGGCAGTACCAGAAAACACAGCATTCAAACACCATTTAGCCTGGATTGAAATAAGATTAGGCAAAATGTAAAAAAAAACAACAACGTAGATTTGAAATAGTAGGCCTATTACAAATTTTGTGACTAATTCTGTGTAATCACTAAACAACAGAAAGAAGAGTCCAAGAGTGACCGTTCCGCCGCTTTGTCAACATACGCATGTATGCTGCGTTTTGTGTCTGAACGCATATGAGTAGGTTGCTTCAATTACTGATTCTTTAAAAGACATATTGGAGATGCTATCTGCCATTTACTGCACTTTGTTATTGTTCTAGTTATTTTATCTACATAGTGGTCAATGAATCAGAAGTCTCGCACATGTACAGAAAAAAAGCTTAGACTACTTTTGCATTGTGACATAAGGTGGATATAGTATGAATGTGAGTAGTTTAGGCCTATGGATAGCACCATATTTAGTTTTTGACAGGAAAGAAAATGAGGCTGTGAGGGACAGAATAAAGTGCGTTCAATTGATTGTACTATTGTTTAACAACAATCCAATTGTTCAGCTGATGAAACGTCTTTCAAAAAAAATAACTTTCAGTAGACAAAAACTCCAAAAAACAGTTATAAAAGTTGTGAGTTGTGAAAACTCTGTGATCTAGGACCTTTATAGAGGCCGTGCCATTGTAAAGACTGCAGTTACCCCCAGAGTCTCGTTTTCATCTGTGTTCAATTTTATATGGTGTCTAAACTGAATAAGGTCTGTGAATGTAATCCGGACATAGTAATACATTTGTCATGTTGTCATTATCACATGACCTACCAGCGTCAGTTGCCATACACAAATGCTCTCCTGTGGCCTCACAAGATTGTATAGTGTCGATTGGATGCACACTTCAGTATCTCGCCAGAAGTAGGTCATCATGTTATGTTTTATGAATCCTGTAAATTCAGATATACTACTATATTCATACTGTTTTTCGCCTCCTATTGGCTATAGTAGGGAAGTATGCATATACGCGTGTGCAGTGCCTCGACACCCTGCAATCTTTTCCATTCCTTAGCGGCACGTCTCACATTTTTAAAGGGGACATATTATGCCCCTTTTTACAAGATGTAATATAAGTCTCTGGTGTCCCCAAAAATACCCCACAGATCATTTATTATAGCTTGTCAAATTTTCCCCTATTTGGGTGTGAGCAAAAACATGACGTTTTTGTGTGTGTCCCTTTAAAGTGAAAGTGAAAGTGAAGTGACATGTGGCCAAGTATGGTGACCCATACTCGGAATTTTTGCTCTGCATTTAACCCATCCAAGTGCACACACACAGCAGTGAACACACACACCGTGAACACACACCCGGAGCAGTGGGCAGCCATTGCTGCGGCTCCCGGGGAGCAGTTTGGGGGTATACGGTGCCTTGCTCAAGGGTCTCACCTCAGTCGTGGTATTGAGGGTGGGGAGAGCGCTGGACATTCACTCCCCTCACCGACAATCCCTGCCGGACCTGAGACTCGAACCCATGACCTTTGGGTTACAAGTCCGACTCTCTATCCATTAGGCCACGACTGCCCCATAAATCATATGGTTTCAATCATAAATCATATTTAAATGCAAATGAGCTGCTCTCAGCCTACTTTCCAAAAGAGGGTGGAGCTTTAACAGCTCGCGCTTCGGTTGCTCAACAACAACAAAGCTGGAGAATCTCACACAGCAAATATGACGATTGTCAGTAACGGTGTTCAGCCTTACATTGTTCAAACCAAAGTCGGACACTGATGGAGAGACTAAGTTGTAAAATTACAACTTTTAGAATGCAACTGGTCGTTTCTGAATGGTTAGTGGATACATTTATGTAGTTGCTATGGAGTTGATTTAACTCATCGACTAGCATGTGCCATCATGTTAATCTTTTGTGCAAAACCCATATGGACGCCCACTATACATAGCGTACTTGTTTGCCAAAAAGAGCCATACACACCAGGCTAACGTTTATGATTGCTATCAAATGCTGTGAATGGTCTAATATTTTTTCCAAAATACCGCTTAGATAGAAACGCTCCTTTTTAGCAATCGAGCTTGCCAGGGTCAACTTGCAGGCTATCCAAGCTAACAAGACTCTAAATAGTGTTCCGCGCTCGTCTGTGCAGCCAACGACAGAACAGTTAGCATACTTTGCTCGAACTTTTGCCATGGCCTTAGAACTGGTACACCGTTTTCAGTTGCGAAAACAAAATGATGGCGCCGTGGGTGAAAAAGTGCAGATTAAGGGGCGGTAATATTATAATAAGATCCCCTTCCTCGTTTTTTCACATGCTTGCAGTGAAAGGCTTGCCAAAACAAAGTTACTGGGTTGTCCTTTTCACATTTTCTGGGTTGGTAGATGCACCGGGGACAGATTATAGTACTTAAACACAGAAAAAGTCAGAGTTTCATGATATGTCCCATTTAAATGCAAAGACGCGTTCTGTGTGAACGGCACCTGCAACCACACGCAGCCTCAGAGTTGAATGATCTACAGCTGCTTTATCATACACCTGTCAACATGTTTCACAATATAATATGAGGTCTATATTTCAAACACCCACACTTCTTCCTGTCATTTTTCAAAAGAATTGCCTTCTTTGTGATATTATAGTTGTGGAAGTCAGATGAAAAATGTGCAGCAGTAGGTGGCAAGATGTTCACAACTGACACTTTGGGATGATAGATTTTTAAGCGGGGGGTTAAAAATCTGTTTTAGCAGTCACAGTTTCCGCTCTTTTCCTTTGTCTTCTCTCGAAGGACCCTGATGCTATAACCAGTGATTATGCATATTGCACAAAAACGCCGCTGAAAGGTATTGAGCGATGGGCTGTAATGTTTCTTCATCATTGTCCCTGTAGGGCCTCCTAGAGAACTGTGACGCTGAGTCATTTTGATTTGATAATAACAGTCATAGATTCTTTACGAAGTGGGCGTCTTTATTGTGAGTCACACATTTGTGCTTTTGAATGCTTTTGTTTTATAGCTCTTTAAAAAGGGTGGCCTTTTCCTGCCATCTTTCAAGTCAGCAGTGCTAATGAATAGGATTGAAAGGCACAGAAAACAGCTTCCTGAAACAAAAGATTATGACACTAATTTATGCCCTCATTATAACAGTCATGCAAGTTCATCTAATTAAATCTAACCAAACCCAACTAGGATTTATATAATGGCAATCTTTGTGTTGTTATTCCATGGAAAATGTGAAATAATGTAAACTCCGGGGAGATTTGAATAGGATATCATGGTGTCTCTCCTTCTCAGTCCCTGAACATATTTGCCAACAGACCATAAGGCTCTCCTGGGTAAACAAAGGTAAAACTCCTGGGATCTTGTGTTTGTGATGTTGCCACACATCATCCCTGTGGGTATTTTCTTAGAACAAATGTTTCTGTGTTAGTGCAACAGCTAAAGTCAGTTTGAGCAACCAAATAACCTTATAGCTGTCCTTTTCAGGCAAGTCATTTCACTCAGTGGCCATCTTTGAAATGTTATTTCATGCAAGTGCAGCTCCTATCTCTTTGAATGTGGAAAAATCAAATTCTCCAAAGCTAGCTTACAATTAAATTTCATATTTGAAGTCAATGAAATCTGACAACATCTGACATGTACTTAAATGTGCAATTACACTGTAACAAGGACACCTTACATTTTTACACAACATCAATATCATGGGTATTATTCCAGTGAAATGCACAAAAATAACAAAATTGTTACCCTTGAATGCAGTTACATTGGGGAAAACTGATGCTGTAACAGGGCTTCATGCAAAATTAAATACAGTTAAATAATGTTTTGAGATAATTAAATTACTTAATTACTTAATATCCATCCATTTTCCAAATGAAGGGTCGCTAGTAATTAAAAATGGTTTACCTAAAAAAAAAAGTAAAAAAAAGAATACTATTTTATGAGTGATGAAAAAAGTAATGGAACACTACTGTATGTATATTCATAGAAAAGTGCCTACAAACAAAGAACCACTGCATCAGAGGTATAAAGAGTACATGAAAAGCATACTTGAGTAAAAGTACAGATACTTTACATTGAAAATGACTCCATTAAGAGTTACAAGTCATCAATTCCAATACGACTTGAGTAAAACTAACAGTACTTAAGTATTTTACTTGTGAATGTAGGCTCAAAGATGCCCTAGTCAAAACCTAAGAGAAATGCCAGTGAAAACGAGAAACAGTTGATTTGTGAGGAGAGCAATCCTGTTTATTTTCTAAAATGAAAATAAAACTGAACACCTCAAAAGGTCGAAACAACAGCTGTCATGTTTCAGCAAAAAGAGTTCAGGATCTTCAAACAGCACAATCTATTTACATAAGCAAAAGAAAACAGGTAATCCATCCAAAAGCAATCACAGAAATAAACACCTTTGTAAAACTAAGACAATACCAGAACAAAGGACCAAGGAAACTCAAGGCAATACACACAAGCCAATAAACTAAAAGGTAACAGGTGTGGCAATTAAATCAATTAGTGGCTATGACAACAAATGAGAACTTTCTGGAACCCAAGGAAACAAACAAGGAACTCAGGTAACAGGAAAAACTAAGAGACGCGTTTAGATGTATATGTACAAATTTTGTATCGTATCGGTATCGCTTCGTCCAGATAGATCTGGCATTTTGGGAGCCTGAAACAGCTATTTTTTTAAACCGGCTCCCAGAGTGGATAAATCTGAAATGACACCCTTGAGTTTTCCTTTATATTTTGTGAAATGATGATGTCATCAACCCTAGTCAGACACTGCTACGTCACGTAACAGCAACAAAAACAACAATAGCGGACTACATGCTTGTGTTTATGCCGCAGAAGCTACTGAGCCTATTAGCTTTACAAAAGTAAAACTTTATTTCTAAGCTTTACTAAAGTTCGTATACAGTGCGCAAGGTTTATGCGCATGCTCCAGGTCCTATTCTCTGTTTTTAGTGTATCTCTGTGGCAGAATTACAGCGCCACATACTAATCTGGCATGTATACTACATCGTTTTGAGTCGGTTTCAGTGGTTTCAGATATTTCTTTAGATGAGGAAAAAAAGAGATCGGATAGGGAAAGCTCTGGCTTCGTATGGATGTGGCCTAAAACACAATAAAACTAAACATAACATGTCTACAAACACTCAAGTTTGAAAACTGTCCTTCCCAAATTTGATCAATTTGTTACACGTCCTACAAGAGGACAAAATGCTTTGGATCATGTATATAGTAATATAAAGGATGGGTACACAGTCACTACTCTCCCCACCTGGGTCAGTCTGATCATTTATCCCTCTTTCTCACGCCTGCATATAAACCTCTCATCAGAAGAACTAAGCCTTCTGTTAGAACCATAAAAACTTGGCCAGAGGGGGCTTCTACCCAGCTCCAGGACATTTTTGAGTGTACTCAGTGGGATTTATTATATAAGAAAGTATAAATGACTATACATCGACTGTCCTGTCATACCTGAAGTTCTGCATCGACAATGTTACTGTTGAGAAACGCATCAGATGTTATCCTAATAATAAACCATGGATGACACAAGACATTAGGCTTCTGCTGAGGGAGCGTGACTCAGCTTTTAGAGCTGGCGATGTTGAACTTTATAGAACAACTAGGTCCAATCTGAAGAGGGCAATCAAGGAGGCAAAATCAGCCTATAAACAGAAAATTGAAAGCCACTTCAGCACTGGGAACCCCCAGTGGGCATGGCAAGGCATCCACCATCTCACAGGCAGTAAAGGTAGTAAAGCTTCAACAACCATCAGCAACTGTGATTCACTAGCAGAGGAATTAAACCATTTATTTGCCCGCTTCGAAGTCAAGATGGATGAGACTGAGCCTGTACAGCTACGATCCATAGACACCCTGGTACCCTATGTTAGCATAGCTGATGTTAAGAGAGTGTTCCAAAATGTCAAATGTCTAGGAAGGCTGCAGGCCCGGATGGTATTCCGGGGAGGGTACTTAGGGATTGTGCGAATCAGCTGGCAGAGGTTTTCTGTAACATCTTCAACCTCTCGCTGTCAACGTGCACTGTCCCTGATTGCCACAAGTCTGCCATCATTGTGCCTGTCCCAAAGAAGACTGCTATCAACAACTTTAATGACTATAGACCGGTAGCTCTTACTTCCACTGTGATGAAGTGTTTTGAGAGGATAGTGCTGAGACACATCAAATCGACACTCTCACCTGCACTGGATCAACATCAATTTGCTTATAGAGCAAACAGATCTACCGATGATGCTCTCTACTCTGCACTGAACCATCTGGAGTACCCAGGAACATACGTAAGGATGTTGTTTGTGGACTTTAGTTCTGCGTTTAACACAATTATCGCATCCAGAATGGCAAACAAACTGATCGACTTGGGTGTCAATGACCATATATGTATATGGATCAAAGATTTTTTAACAAAACGAACACAGACTGTCAGACTGGGGACTCAGTACTCTTCCACTCTGACACTCAGCACGGGAGCTCCACAAGGCTGCGTGCTGAGTCCTCTCCTTTATTCACTCTATACCCATGACTGCACTCCAACTCATAGCACAAACGCACTGATAAAGTTTGCTGATGATACCACTGTGGTGGGGCTGATATTGAATGGTGATGAGGCTGCCTATAGGGAGGAGGTTGCTGAACTCTCAGAATGGTGTATCAACTACAACCTGTCACTTAATACCTCCAAGACAAAGGAGCTCATTATTAATTTCCGGAAACAAGAGGAGGAACCTGCCCCCCTGTTTAACAGGGGAGTTATGGTGGAGAGTGTGACCACCTTTAAATTTCTTGGCACATTTATTTCCCAGGAACTTTCATGGACTGTCAACACTTTTTCCCTGTTGAAGAAGGCACAGCAGCGGCTGTATTTCCTAAGGACACTGAGGAAGAACAAACTGCCCCAGCAGCTGCTTGTGTCCTTCTACCATTGCTCTGTTGAAAGTGTACTAACTTATGGCATCTTGGTGTGGTATGCTGGTTGTACTATGGCAGAGAGAAAAGCTCTGCAGAGAGTTATCAACTCGGCCCAGAGAATCATAGGCTTACAGCTCCCTTCACTTGAGGATGTTTACAGAACCAGATGCCTACGGCGTGCCAGAAATATAATAAAAGATCTTTTTCACCCCTGGCAATCATCTCTTCACTCTGCTGCCATCCGGAAGACATTATCTATCGATCTCTTAGGACATGCACCTCCAAATTTTTTAATAGTTTCTACCCACGTGCCATCAAGGAACTGAATTCTAGTTAAACTTTTTATTAAGTTACAGGTTTGTGCAATAATGTTTTAATTAATATATATTTTTATTGATTATATTTTTTATTCAACTTTGTACTTCTTGTCTATATTTTGTTTGTATACATGTTGATGTGCCACCGAGGAGAAGCACAAAATTTCGTTGCATAACTTTGCAATGACAAATAAATAAATTATTCTATTATTATTCTATTATTATTCAAGTCTCAGTTAAGCTTAAGTGCTCAAAAAGGGAATAAGTAAACCAAAGGTTTACTTATATTTTTAAAGGTTTACTTATACTTTTACTTATATAAATCCTTTTACCCCTATCCCTAGACCTTTGTTTAATGTCACATAAAATAAGGGACCAACAAGACTAATTTTCTTATGGGTCATGTGTATTGCACAAAGTTATACAAATATATACATGGCACCAATAACCACTTGTCAAACTGGATGCAACAGAGGATTTAAAAACGGTCCACCATCACAATGCACAATCTTTGGTTTGAAGTCATTTAAAACTGTTCCCTTTGCTAACAGTCTTTGTTGAAAAGCGTAATCACTGAGAAGGCTACTGGAACAGTAACAGGAAAACTGTTACAAGATCTCTTCAATATCAGATAAATAAAAAGTAAATATTTAAAGGCTACTTGCACTGGACATGATGTTTTCGGCCTCATCATCACTTGCTGCAGTCATGTCTTATGAAACATAGTCACGTCCTCTATGAAACACCTGTGATTCACAACTACCTGTCGCAATCGCTTAAAGTAGCCTGGTTGACAAGTTGAGTGAGTGCAATACGCACCAGATATAGTACCTTCAATGCCCTGTAGATGGCAATATCACTTCTTTTGTAGCAGAAATAAACTGCTGCAGAAAAAGTTAGGTGCCACGCAAAATGTAACAAGTAATTGCATTACTTGGTAACACTTTATTTTGACGGTCCACTTTAGATATTCTACTAACTATAAGTAACTTTGCAACTACATGTCAACAAACTCTCATTAGAGTATTTAGTAGACTGTCTGCTTAATATCTGCTAATGCTTTATTTTGATGCACCCCCAACAGACTCTCAACTATGTGAACTTATTCTACTATTCTACTAAAACATTTTAATATCTTTGATACTCAGTAAAAATACAAAGCAGCCAAAAAAGATACTTAAGTACAGTAACTAATTACATTTACACAAATAATAGATTGTAAAGCACTTTCTTGTGTTTTAGAGGGTTAGTTCACCCCAAAATAAATTTTGTTATTTTTGTTTTGTTTTTAAGCACAAAATGTATTCTCGTCGCTTCATAACATTAAGGTTGAACCACTGTAGTCACCTTGACTATTTCAACGATGTCTTTACTACTTTTCTGGACCTTGAATGAAAGTAATTACGTTGGGATAAAAAAAAAAAAACTCTTGGATTTCATCAAAAATATCTTAATTTGTGTTCTGAAGATGAACGAAGGTCTTACGGATGTGGAACGACATGAGGGTGAGTAATTAATGACAGAAATTTTTTGGTGAACTATTTTTGGGTGAACTAACCCTTTAAGCTTCCTCATTCAGATTCAGATTTCAGAGTGGGATTTTACCAGCTATTAAAGTGGGGAGATTTTAACATTTATTTAGCCAATGTGTCTATAAACCCATGTTCTGATTGAAAACGTTGCTGTGGGGAGAAAAAAACAAGTCTGGTGACCAGGGTGAGATACTGAACCCCTGGAGAAATTTGCAGGTGAGTGCTCCTCTCCCGTATCACGATTTGTTTCCCAACAAGCGTAGACCTTTTCTCCTCTGCCTTACTCTTCAAGGCATAGTTGGGAAAGAGATGTCTGAGTTACTGCAGGCAAATCACCCCCGTTACTCCGGTTGACAAGAGATGAAGAGAGACAGGATGTGTCTCATATGCAGGGGGAACATGGTGTGATATGTCAGGCACAATGCAGCATTGTAATGGAGCTTTGCACTACAGCACTTATGTAAACCTCCTTCACATCTACAGCATGTTTATGTAACTGAGCGTGAGAGAATGCACCTTCAGACACCCTGCGATGCTGGGGCTCTGATCTCTCATGCGCTCAGACTGCCTGTCTCCTCTCTGCCACTATAGACTCCATCGGCACACAGCTGGCCGTTCAATACTGTTATAAACATGTCCAGCCTTTGACACGGTCACACAAGACTTGCACAAAACCAGCCTCTTCACCATCTTCACTGCGCTTTTGTCCTTCACAGCCACTTGCCTGTGACTCTGTCAGACCTGGGTGGCGTGTGCAATCCCTTTGTCATGACTTCCATTAGTACACAGTTGCCATGACAACTGGCTCTTATGAAAGCTCTCCACGGTTTCCAAGGATGGATGTTCTATTGGTTCTTTTGAGATTTAAACGAAGCTTTTTGGAGCAGACGTCAGTGCTGCCCTAGATTAGTTTAAGCAGCAGAACACTTTGTGATTCGCACCTGTTGGCTGTTTCAGATGGTCTGTCTGAGCCGATTCGGCAGTACAAGGTCAGAAGAGCTTTTAATGCCGACTGAGGTACAAATTAACAGGAGTTAATAGAACATTCCAGATTCAGTACAAGTTAAGGCATTTGTGGTATATGATTACCACAAAAATACTACTGACTTGTCCTTCATTTTCTTTAAAAAAAAAAAGTTTTAGTCGTTTTAGGTTTTTACCACCCATCTATGAGCTGATAACCACTGATATTGCCCATTCAATCGAGTGATAACATTCGAAGCGGGTGTTTTTACACATTATGTTGTCAATGCAAAGAAGTTGTAACTTTACACAGCAAATTCATTTTTTTCACATTAAAATCATGCATACTGTTTACATCTTGTAGCAATACTTTTGAAACAGAGAGTATTTAAAGGGTTAGTTCACCCAAAAAATGAAAATTCTTTCATGTCGTTCCACACCCGTAAGACCTTCGTTCATCTTCAGAACACAAATTAAGATATTTTTGAGAAACCAAAAAAACTAAATAACAACTTTTCAACAATATCTAGTGATGGGTGATTTCAAAACACTGCTTCGAAGCTTTACGAATATTTTGTTTCAAATCAGTGGTTCAGAGCGCCAAAGTCACCTGATTTCAGTAAACAATGCGTCGTTACGTCATAAGTGTTTCGAAATTTCAATAGTTCACATAACTTTGGCAGTTTGATACCCAATCCAAATCACTGATTTGAAACAAAAGATTCGTAAAGCTTCATGAAGCAGTGTTTTGAAATCGGCCATCACTAGATATTGTTGAAAAGTCGTTATTTTGTTTTTTTGCCGCACAAAAGGTATTCTCGTCGCTTTATATTATTAAGGTAGAACCACTGTAGTCACATGAACTGTTTTAAATATGTTTTTAGTAGCTTTCTGGGCATCTGAAAGTGTAAATTATCTTGCTGGCAATGGAGGCCTCACTGAGCCATCGGATTTTATCAAAAATATCTTAATTAGTGTTCCGAAGATGAACGAAGGTCTTACAGGTGTAGAACAACATGAGGGTGAGTAATAAATTACATAATTTTCATTTTTGGGTGAACTAACCCTTTAACCATTTACAGATTGGCTCCATTAATTTCCATTGTAAGTACCTCTGTAACCCACATTTTTGCTTTTTGAGGGTCAAGTCAAAATACATTTTTGTGGAAATCAACATCATTCCATAAGTACCACAATCCTAGCTGACTTTCTCCTGCAGAACACAAAATGATGAATATTAATATATGAGCATGGAGAAAAATGACAACAAACTCCCAAGCACAAGGGAGAAATGCGAAAGAATATTTAATATTGCTAATAATACTTTCATTACGTTTACGAGCACTGCAATCTCATGATAAACGACACATAGTTTAACAGAGAAAGACATAGTTTAATTTGGTCCATTCTCTAAGTCTTTTGTTCATCAGAACAATCGTGTCATCATGTTCAGATACACATATCAGTGTCCAGTTTGCACATATATTTCATTTGAAGAAGACTTGATGAAATATGTGTTCATACACCGTGCTGGTTCATGTTTGGTGCAGGAGAATATGTAAAATATGTCCATAAAAACTTTAAACACGGATACTTTATTCTGTATATGAGCTATGATCCACGTGGCTAGTGTTGTTAAACTCATCACGAAGCTCCGCACTGAAACCGATCATATGCGTGCTCCGCGTGTATATCATAACAATCGTATTTTTGATGTGTTCGTATTCAAACTCCAGTTCTGATCGCATCGCAGACAAAATACAAACAACACTCATGTGCTAGTTGTGCTGAGGGAAACATACACATGGCTCGCGTGTCCGAACGCAGAGGTGAATGAGGCATTTTTTTTTGTGACATTTGAATTCTCCGCTGTAATGCGATCTCATGCGAATATATTTTCCATTTGTGATGGTAGATTACAGCAAAACAATCCACATCCACCCAAACTTCTGCTCTGGTCGCAGGAAATCGCATTTTTGTGTTGTAGTACTGAGGTGCACGAGCACCAAAGATACGTCTCTGAATGACAAGAGACAGGCAAGAGAAGACTTCCTCATGTATAATACCGCAATTATATTCTAATAGTGATTGGATTGAATGTGCTTTATCTCATGAATAAACACAGACCAGCCCATACTTGGAGCCAATCAGCACTCCGAATCCTGCCGGTGGTACATGATGACGTCAGATTTTGTGACGTTGGTCTGACTTTGCATTTCAAACCGGAAGACAGAAATCGCTCAAAAAAATGCAAAAATAACTATTTTCAAATTATAAATAAAATGAATGAGTACCTTTAGTGTTTTCAATGATGTGCAGCCTATACAGATCTGTTCACAGCTCAAAAAATTTGTTCTGGGGTTTCATGACCCTTTTACTTATTTTGAACCCGGAATATTCCTCCAAGACAACAGTTGCACAAATAAACAGGGTTATTTTGATGTCCATGAAATCACTGAGATTAAATTGTTTCAGAGTAATTGTGCCAAAACACAATCCTTCCAGCACTGAAACATATTCAGGGTTGTTTTAATAGGTTTAGCTGAAATAAGCAATTGAAATATTTGTGGGAGAGCTGGCAGTTAATAGGTGATTCGCTTCACTGCTTTGTTTGTGAACGTTCATTTCTATTCAGGACTCTTTATTGATGTCAGCAGCACAAGGCTGGCTTTTTTCATCCTAACTTTAATATTTTATACATTCCTATGGCTCTCTTTGTAAACCAATCGCCTTCATTGTATTGACTCAGATTTTTAATTTTAATGAACTCAAAATTTTAAGGCAATCAGGTAACTTACTTTTTAAAGTTAAACCAACAATTATTTTTTTACAGTGCAGTTGATCCAACCTTTAGTGTGTGCGGGTGGTTTCTGTGTTAGTTATATTAAGCATTATTTCACATGTCACTTTTTTAGACTGCCATTGACAATCTGGAAAGTTGATTCATGGACTTACAGTGTATTAAGTTGTTGCTCTTGGAGTTTAAGGGGTATAAATTACATTTTAAGACGTACTGCAGACGACCCTCTCAGTGACAATGCTGATGTTGTATGGATGAAGAGGTGTAGGGGTGGAGGCAGGGTTCATGTGGGAAGTGGACTTTAAAAAGGGTGAACATTGCTTTGCTCTGTTGAGCACAGCTGCGGCACGTCGAGCACAGTCTGCTAGATGGAGAGCGGCAGGAAGGAGGAGAGGAAAGAGGGCGATATTTCTGCAAATGTGAGGACAAACCTCTTAATGCAGCCCCAGGGCATTTATGGGGTTATTCAAAGGTTATGAATAAACAGTCTCTTCTCCATTCATCTCTTTAATTGTGCCTAAAAGTCAGGCGGGTCTCTATATTCAGTCGTTTGCCATTGGGCCAGCTTTCCACAAAGCAGATTATATTGTGGGGATTTTTGCTTGTAAGGGAAAAGCATGTCCAGTTGTTCCAGGATGATAAACTTGTAGTAATTTGGGTCATTTTGAATGTGCAAGCTTGAGATTTTCAGTGAGCAACACTAAACAATCATATGCAGAGCACAATAGATTACAGTCCATCAACTTAATGATTTGGCCATCTCGTCTCCCTCTACTGGCTGGCTGTTTTCCCAAGGGCTTCACCCACACCTGTCATTTGAACCAATGGAATGCTGAACTAATTGGTTCGATTTAATAAACAGTAAATGATACCCTTGATATGGGGATAGTGAACAGGATCTCAGTACAGATGATGCACACGCTGTGTAACAACAAACAAATTATAGTCCCCACACACACAAAATAGCTCAACTAGACAGTTTTCTCAGATTGAGTCTGTCAATGTCAGCCATCGGAAGAGTGTGTGAGCTTTGAATCACAAAGGGCAATGGTATTTACAAAGATTCAGCTTTCAATGAAAAACACGTTAGCTTAAATCTTCTCTACATGTTTCAATGCATTATTTCTGGAAAATGTGCTGTGGTGCTTGTGCGTAGTTGAGCACAGAGAACCTTACATTTGTGTTTCTCTGGGTCCATCTGGTGGAGAGAATTGAAAAACACATTTTTGTGAAGCCCAGGATTTAATAAATAATAATAAATAAAGAAAACAGGTATATAATACATACATTATAAATTATAAATACATTTTTCTTCCAGTTTCTCAAAGAAGAAACTATGAGAAACTTCTCATCAGATTTTTAAAGTTTTCTTGGCCTTCCTGTCATTTTCCATTCCATTTAGGTTTAAAAGAGCCAGGTTTCTGCTATTGCTCAAGTGTAAGGGGAGTTCACTAAATACTTGCCACTTAAGCCTATAGAAACGTTTTTTTCCTGATTTTGTTTCGCTATTTTTTTTAATACTGCATACAAATTTCCTGTATTTTCTGCTTATATTCTAATAAAGAGACTGAGAGATAATTATATTTGGTCATTATACCATTGCTAAAACAACATTTAATGGTGGCCAAAGACTTTTGCACAGCATGGGCACCCTGACTGGTCTATAGCTGTGCAGCCCCATACACAACAAACTGCGATTCACTGTGTATTCTGACACCTTTCTATCAGAACCAGCATTAAATTCTTGAGCAATTTGAGCTACAGTAGCTCATCTGTTGGATCAGACCACACAGGCCAGCCTTCGCTCCCCACATGCATCAATGAGCCTTGGCCGCCCATGACCCTGTCGCCGGTTCTCCACTGTTCCTTCCCTGGACCACTTTTGATAGATACTGACCACTGCAGACCGAGAACACCCCAAAAGAGCTGCAGTTTTGGAGATGCTCTGACCTAGTCATCTAGCAATCACAATTTGGTCCTTGTCCTACATATACTGTGTATATATGTACAGTGGGTACGGAAAGTATTCAGACCCCCTTACATTTTTCACTCTTTGTTATATTGCAGCCATTTGCTAAAATCATTTAAGTTCATTTTTTTTCCTCATTAATGTACACACAGCACCCCATATTGACAAAAAAACACAGAATTGTTGACATTTTTGCAGATTTATTAAAAAAGAAAAACTGAAATATCACATGGTCCTAAGTATTCAGACCCTTTGCTGTGACACTCATATATTTAACTCAGGTGCTGTCCATTTCTTCTGATCATCCTTGAGATGGTTCTACACCTTCATTTGAGTCCAGCTGTGTTTGATTATACTGATTGGACTTGATTAGGAAAGCCACACACCTGTCTATATAAGACCTTACAGCTCACAGTGCATGTCAGAGCAAATGAGAATCATGAGGTCAAAGGAACTGCCTGAAGAGCTCAGAGACAGAATTGTGGCAAGGCACAGATCTGGCCAAGGTTACAAAAAAATTTCTGCTGCACTTAAGGTTCCTAAGAGCACAGTGGCCTCTATAATCCCTAAATGGAAGACGTTTGGGATGACCAGAACCCTTCCTAGAGCTGGCTGTCCGGCCAAACTGAGCTATCAGGGGAGAAGAGCCTTGGTGAGAGAGGTAAAGAAGAACCCAAAGATCACTGTGGCTGAGCTCCAGAGATGCAGTCGGGAGATGGGAGAAAGTTGTAGAAAGTCAACCATCACTGCAGCCCTCCACCAGTCGGGGCTTTATGGTAGAGTGGCCCGACGGAAGCCTCTCCTCAGTGCAAGACACATGAAAGCCCGCATGGAGTTTGCCAAGATGGTGAGAAATAAGATTCTCTGGTCTGATGAGACCAAGATAGAACAATTAGCAAATGGCTGCAATATAACAAAGAGTGAAAAATTTAAGGTGGTCTGAATACTTTCCGTACCCACTGTATATATATATATTTATATATATACACACACACACACACACACACACACTATATATATATATATATATAATATATATATATATATACACACACATACATAATCGACATATGTAAATACAAATATTATCAATTTGAAATACAGAAAAATTCAGACAAAGATGCTGAAAGAGGTCTGATTACATTAGGCCTTCAGAAAGGTCAAAGATCTGTCTCTTGGCCTGGAGAGCAGGAACAGCTGTGTGGTGCTTGTAGATCTCTGGTCACTTCCTCCCTATAGGGATCAGCTCAGACACAGCTGCTCTGAGGCACCATGCGGCTGGTGTTGGATGACTCTCTGTGTATGGGACACAGCAGCTGAGCCGTGGACTGAAGCAGTTGGTTCATGTATGTACACACTAAACCTTATGTTTGCCCACATGTCATGAATGTTGATCATCTTTTGTGTGAAAGTTTGATTATACCAAGCAAATCATATAAATAGGCCAGTGACGCATTAAACTGATCAAAAGTGACATTAATAATATATTCAACCAGAAAACATTATTTTTAAAATTGTAATATTTCATAACACTACTGTTTTACTGCTTGCTTTCTTGCTTTCTTTCTTTCTTTCTTTCTTTCTTTCTTTCTTTCTTTCTTTCTTTCTTTCTTTCTTTCTTTCTTTCAGGTTGTCCACTCCCTGAATCTTTCACATAATTGGGTCTCATTTCCCTAAATNAAACATTATTTTTAAAATTGTAATATTTCATAACACTACTGTTTTACTGCTTGCTTTCTTGCTTTCTTGCTTTCTTTCTTTCTTTCTTTCTTTCTTTCAGGTTGTCCACTCCCTGAATCTTTCACATAATTGGGTCTCATTTCCCTAAATGAATAAAATCTGCTATACCCCTCTGCATATGCAAGGTCAGCAGATTTATACTCAAATCTGCCCCTCCTTTCTAAGTTCATGAATATTTAATGTTATGTGAAGGAAAAAGAAAGACAAAGGGGGGTGTAGCCAATCAAATAACCCTGGGGACAGTCAGGCGTTGTAGCCCCCTCCTCATCGCCACATACACACGCATAAGGCAGAACCTGCTGCTTCATCCACCCACACAGACAGACTGATACTTTCTCGTTCAGCTCCCGTGTCCATACACTGCATCACGGTAAGACTTTCTACACTCCAAACATCTGGATGCTTTTAGAGGTGTCTTTGTGTTCTTTCTACTTATTTTCTGTGAGAGATTGTCAAAAGAGTCTAGAGATTTAAAGTGAGAAGCAGAGAAATGACTCTGAGAAGCAGGGCACAGAACAAAGACAGAGGCGTGACATTCCCAGTTCCCAGAAAGAAAGGATGGCCAACAGTCATCAGACTTGGCATGCTTTTTAAGGAATACTTTCTTAAGCAGCAGCTACAATTTTTATAAGCCTAGATAGAATGAATTGTTGTAGTTTTACACAATTAAAATGAAAAAGAATGGATGTGACATTGGTCAAATGATGCTCTCACTAAACTCCATTTAAGATGTTTTGGTTAACTTGTTTTTAACGGTTTGAACTTGGAATTAATTTGTGTAAGTAATATTACACAAATTAAATATTAAACTTGGAATTTTTCTTTCTTTCTTTCTTTCTATAGTCCAAAAAAACATGGCTGACAAACCCAACATGACAGAAATCACATCTTTTGATAAAACTAAACTCAGGAAGACAGAGACTCAAGAAAAGAATCCCTTGCCAACCAAAGAAAGTGAGTATCTGATCCTGAAACAATCGCTGAGGATGTCATTGTGATTATGTTATGATCAAAATATTGTTTTGTTTTTGTTTATGTCTCGATTAAAAACTTATAATGACACTAGTTTGGTTCAGGAAACCTATTGCATGTGAAATGAAGTAAATATGTCATGTAGGTTGTGTGATTATCTAGAATCATCCATTATTTCCCATAATTTGATTTGGAAAGTAATCTATAGAGGTAAATATGTGAGGTAAATCTAAGTGCTAAATAGAGGTAAATCTAAGCGGTATATATGCGGTAAATCTAAGTGGTAAATAAAAACCCCTTAAACAAGTAATTCATTAAGTTGTCTGCCTCCTTTTGCTTTGTTTTCACAGTAATGATACTCACTGTGGCTATTTCACTTATTTTTCTCCTGCACTAGAAAATATAAATCACTTGAGTCTTAAGTCACTTCAAAAACTTCTCAAGGTCTGTCTTCTTGTGAAACCATTTCTTTCTGCAGCTATTGAACAGGAGAGACAAGGAGAGTCCACACCATGAATGATGTTTGTAACTGAAGTCACACAGCAGACAGAAGTGAATGGCTGAGATCAGCAAAGAAGAGACTTTGAGAGGAATCGAACTAGTAACTGATGTCTGTGTATTTGGTTTTATATTTGTTTGTTTGTTCGAGAATGAAATAAAAATGTATGAATGTGTTTCATCGAGTGCACCCAGACAAGCAATAAAACACTTTAACAGCATGACGAGGTGGCCGAGTGGTTAAGGCGATGGACTGCTAATCCATTGTGCTCTGCACGCGTGGGTTCGAATCCCATCCTCGTCGGAAATTACTGTTATGGTTATAGCTACATACCCTAAAACCCTTAAAAACACGAAAAGGGCTTTTAAGTCACGTGTATAGAAATAAATAAATCAGTGGTTATTTCAAACGTATAACCTGAAGACGTTTTAATCGCGTTGTATCAGCAAATGTGTCAATAAATTCTTGGTAACAAAGCGTCTTTACAAACCAAATGGATATAGGCCTATTATTTAATTTTATCAGTAAAATTGTGCATTCCGAACTCCTGACACAGCGCCTCGATTTACCACTAGATGGCACTGAAGAACAGGATTAACATTTGTTGCTAAATGCTAGGCCTGTAACTTTCAGTGTGGGGTTAGTTACTCAAAAAAAAGAATGAATTAGCTAATTTATTAGCTTACGTCTTCAACAGTGTAATTAGATTGTACAAATGACAAAATCATACATTTTATCATTAGATGTTTAATTGTTCTATAGTCTATCTAGAGAATATTTAATGCAATTACATCAGAAGTAGGCCTAACTGTAATTAAATTACAGAAAAATAAAGAGTAATATTAGGCTACTTTACTTTTCAAAGGGAAAGTAATTAAATTACATGCTATATATAATTAATATTAAATACTAAATTAATATTTGAACATGTTTTGTCAGCATTTCAGATGTTTTTTAAGTGTAGTAGGCTACTATATGGATAGTACTAGCCTATAGTACTCAGCCTATATAGGCATGTAGGTCTACCGCTTGTCCTCAGTAGGATCGTTGGGATGCTGGATAACTTGCATAATATAATATAATATAATATAATATAATATAATGTATTATGCCTACTAAAATGTTAGTATGTAAACAGACTGCAAGCATCTGGGTTTAAGCATTTGTTTGAAATGTGAGTGAGTAAAAGTGTGGTGGTGGGTAAGTGTATTAGTGGTATTTTCTTTTTGACAAACCAACGTATAACAACATGACTGAAGCATGTGTACGTTATTATGACTATAGGCTATGAGTTCTTGTTTCAAATCGTAAGGCTATACATACTAAAGAAAGTCACATCAGGAAATGCAGTCTGTTTAGCTAAAAAAAAAAATTTAAACATGAACATTCAAAATGGTAGTCAAGGTAGCATTCAAACTCAGTATTGACAACAACCAATCTGACGCAAATTACTGTAAAATAACGAGAGAAAAAAAAGATGAGAAAAAATAAACCGGCACCAGCTCGTGTAAACAATACGTGATGCCGGTTAGACCACATCACGAAGAACTTCCAGGGTTGAGTCTCAAGGCTGAGGACGAGAACAATGATAAGGAGTGTTAAAGAAAACAACAGGTGGTTTTGTGTACCAAAGACACCATCAGCAGGTCTTTCGCTGCTGTCTCTGTGACATCATGCGAGTTCACACCTCACGTGCTTTAGCCAAACTGGCACCGAGCCATGTCCGTGTCCGCTTTCAAAATCAAGATTATCAATAACAAAACAGTCTAATTCTAAACCAAATAAAGTAAAGGGAAATATATATAATTTACTCAAACTTTTGTCTGTCAAATCACAAATCAAGTTGTGTGACCAACAAAGAAACATGCAGGAAAAACAATCTGCGGATCCTGACCATGCGGCTAAATAAGTCTTTCAAAATAACTGCCATACTGAGTTTGGTTAGTTTTGGTTGTAAAATGTTACATGCTTACTGAAAACGTTGTTTTGTTGTTTTAATAATAATAATAATAATGTGTACACTCATATTTTTTCAAGGTGCAGTAAAAAATAATAACTTTTTAGCTGGTGGCAACACTGAGGCAGTTTTCCGTAGAACCTGGAAGTGCTGCACGGTGTTTACAATGTGAACAGTGTAGGAGACTAGCATGGAAGAGAATAAACTGTTGAATAAAGTTATTTTTGTTTGTTTTTTGCACACAAAATGTATTCTAGTAGGTTAAAGGACTATTTGAAAGATGTCTTTACTACCTTTCCGGGCCTTGAAAGTGGTAATAACGTTGCAGTTTATCTGAGGCCAGAAAGCTCTTGGATTTCATCAAAAATATCTTAATTTGTGTTCTGAAGATGAACGAAGGTCTACAGGTGTGGAATGACATGAGGGTGAGTAATAAATGACAGAAGTTTTTGGATGAACTAACCCTTTAAAGGGGCTCTATGTAGGAATGACACCCAGTGTTCAAAATAGATACTGCAGTCCAAATTCAAAATATTGTTTGGCCCGCCCCCTCGTTCAAAGACGCGGGTGGCCAGCAACAATAGGGAGCGCAATTGACTATGAAAGCTGATGAGTTGATTTATCTGTGTTTTAATATGCTGTCGTTCATAGAGATTTTTAGATGGATTCAGAGGCTTTTTAGGTCAGATAGAATCTGCGATTCTCTGACCCAGTTTGTTTGTTGGTTTCCATGGTTGCAATACGTGATGTTTTCCGCTAACTGGCAACCTGTGATGTCGAAATACTATTGGATAAACTGGCAACACACGGTTTCACACAGACCAAAACAAAAACCGACATTCCAAAACGGAACACACATTTCAAAGTAGAATATCTGGCTGTAGCATTGTTTTTCTGAGAAACAAGTAGTTGAACTTAGCATGTTTCCTAAATATCTGCAAACATATCGGGGTATTTTTATGCTTTATTAAAGTAAAATTCTTACATAGAGCCCCTTTAAGTTTAAACATTTCTTGAAAATGGTCTAAAAAATTTAAAAATCATATAGAACCAACAGAAATACAGAAAGTTCACAGAAAGTACATTCCTGTGAACCTTTTAATCAGAAAAATTATTTGGACAACCAGGGAAAACATCCATCATTCTCAGACACGTTTAGCGCATGAGAAACAAACTGCTATCAGAAGAACTGGCCAGTAGCCACTGGTCATCGTTCAGGGACAGAATGGCTGTGCTATGTGCATTGCCCTGGCAGCACTTCAATATTTCTCTGTATCGACAAAGTGGCATTCTAGGAACAGGACAGGGTGTGTGCGGCCAAATTCTCCCATGTTTAGGACTTTCTGTATTGAAGGAGTAAAGACTGAGAGGACATTACACCAATCTATGGGCTTGGAGCTGATCATGCATGGCAATTAAAAAGAAAACATGGGACATTTGGTCCATGGTTTGGACCTCCTCTCCTATGAGCTCATAATATGCCCATTGAGAGGCTTTCTTCACATCCTCATTGCAGCTAATATTTCATGCATGGGAACATGTATTATTCTGCATCATGTCATTTTAAAAATATTTTGCTTGATCTAAAACTAGGTTAAATTCGAAACAGGCATCTTATCCACCAACAAAGCACTCCTGATATTACAGATGACCTGTCTCCATTACAGTGACATGAAGGTGTCCAATTAACTGATCATGTTCCAATGAGTTTTAATAAAAGTCTTTCCCACATGACTAGTGTTCTGGTTCTCAGGAGCCAGGGTTTTGTACTTTGCACCACATGATATCAGACAGGACACTGTTGTTGCCACTATGATTTGATGAAAACACTGGGATCTAGGTTGTGGGGTAAAGAAGTGATATTTACAATATTCTTTCTACAAATGGATCCCTAAAAACAGTACGATAGAAGCTAAATTCTATCGACAACACTTGCAGCATAAATTTGCCTTTGCTCTCCAAAAAATGCATAAAATAGAAGTGAGTGGAGCCAATAGTACAGCCACAAGGCATAAATAATATGCATGTTATGATTTTGGTATGGAAAAAAAAAAGAAAAAAAAAAAGAAGCTTGCTAACCCTTTGTGTAGTTATACTTAATTGTATAACTTTGTTGCTGTGACAACATAATGCCTAAAAAACCCTAAAATGCCTATAACATTTTTTGAACTTAGCTCAAATAACACATTTTAACAGAAAAATGAATGCAAATTCATATTTGCTTTTACATCCTCCAGAAGTTGGGCGCATTCTTTTTTCCCTCCTTCTTTTATAAGTGATACACTGAAACTTTATATTACCATTCCACACATATTGGGAATTTGTATTAAACTGGGAATATTCCTTTAAACAATCTGAATGCTATACATGATCCCTACATGATATAGGTCATTTTAAACACTTAAAGAAGACATGAGTCAAAGACTTGTATTTTGTTTTGTTTAGTTTTATTTCAAAATGTCATTGTATGCAGAGAACAGTACAAAAATTGTCACCGCAACTGCTGATTTCTGGCATTCTGGATTTTCTTAAATGCCCCTCATAGGGTCATTAATCCATTATAAAAATCAAATAGCTGCATTTGAACTATTCTCAGATATTAAAAATGTAGATTACATATAGTCACCTTCCGAATGGTTATTTAAAAAAAGAAAAGGAAGGCACTGAATCGCAGCTGCTGATAAAACAACAGCACAAGCTGCATTTTCAACATAATATCCACCAAACTCAAAATGCTCCTCCCCACAACAGAGACACTTGCTCTGAGCATTTCATTATTTAGGTAAAGTAAAAAAATAAAGCACGGAGGCAATAATAAAGGGAGCTGGTGTGATCTTCCCTCAGATCATGAGCACTGGTAGAACAGGCTGAGACAGTCCATTTTTCCACAGGAGCTGGAGACATCCATCAAATATCCATCACAAACTGGCTGT
>RJVU01035392.1:11114443-11133455 GCA_003731715.1 Anabarilius grahami
AAACTTGAAATATAAAAACAAAAACACCTTTAAATCCAGCTGCAACTACTGAGAGTAAATCACAGAATCGTTTAAAAGGCAGCAGACCGCTTGTAAACATCGTATTGTCTCTGGCGTTATTATTGCGCAGTTCAAACGATCAGAGCACGTCATACAAAAGTGTGCTCGAGCAACACGTGGAAAGACTCACACACATAGCAAAAGGATTAGTTCAAACATACGTCCTGCGAAAAAAACAACACATTAGGTCTGCATCTTACCACCGGGAGTTGTTGAGAACACAGTTCCTCCTGGAGTCTGGCTGTAGCTGTCCGGGAGTGGAGACCAGCTTTTCTCATGGATGGCGCGGCTTGGAATCGGGCAGGTGGACGAAGCTTCGCAGCTGGTTGACATGACTGAACCGAAATCTAAACTCGATCCTTTAACGCTAAAGACTAGTTTGATCTGCAGTAGCGCTGCGTGTCTGTACACTCCTCATGTCGGAACACGCTAGGGAGGAGATTTCTCACGTGCAACAAACTATCAAATCTGGCCAATCAGAAAGATGAATCCACCCCCCTGACGAGCAGCAAGTGTTTAGAGCCATTTCATGGAATATTAACTCTTTGAACTGCACGAGATTTTCTGAGTGACTCAGTTGGGCACGATATGAAAACTACGACATGACAAAACAATATGTGCTGTACTAAAAGCATGACTTGTCCACTCTACTTTTGCCTCCCCATATTGCAGAGGTGTAAAGAGTACCTGAAAACCATACTTGAGTAAAGTACAGATACCTTACAGCGAAAATGACTCCATTACAAGTCACCAATTTCAATACGACTTAAGTCTTTGAGTATCTGATTTTAACAGTACTTAAGTAAATTTCAGTATGAGTAAAATACTGGACTCAAACACTTTACACCTCTGCCATATTGGTGCATGTGGGCATTTCCTACATGAAAATGAGTTGTTTTATATCTGTCTTACAAGATGTGCTGCTCTTGTACAAAGATGTCTTAAAGGGTTAGTTCACCCAAAAATGTCATTTATTACTCCCCCTTATGCCGTTCCACACCCGTAAGACCTTGTTAATCTTCGGAACGCAAATTAAGATATTTTTGTTGAAATCCGATGGCTCAGTGAGGCCTGCATAGGGAGCAATGACATTTCCTCTCTCAAGATCCATAAAGGTACTACAAACATATTTAAATCAGTTCATGTGAGTACAGTGGTTCAATATTAATATTATAAAGCGACGAGAATATTTTTGGTGTGCCAAAAAAACAAATTAACGACTTATTCAGTGATGGCCGATTTCAAAACACTGCTTCATGAAGCTTCGGAGTGTTGATTCTTCTGTGTCGAATCATGATTCGGATCGGTCAAACCGCCAAACTGCTGAAATCACGTGACTTTGACGCTCCGACGCTTTTGAAATTAGCCATCACTATACAAGTCGTTTTTTTTTGTTTTTTTTTTTCATTTTTGGGTGAATAACAGTTTAAGAATTTAAGACATTTGACCTATGAGATATATTTTCACAACACAGACATCTCAAATTGTGAAAACTGTCATCTAGTTACATCCCAGAAATACCAACTTTCTTTGGATTTACCATTCAACACTAGCTTTACTTCTCTAATCAGTAATAAGCAATGTGCCTTACCATATACAGTTGCACAAGAAATGGTTATACTTGCAATATGCAGCTTTGATTTTACATTGGTAACCACTGACAATCCATCAACTCATCAAAATAACTCACACAGCAGATACATTTCCAACTTTTTATTGAATATTAAGGTAAATATTTCACATTAATACAGGCTACATAAAGTAGAGCCACTATACGACATGAAATTTACTCTCATTTTTAACCCTTTTTTCAGTATGTAAACAATTATACAGGTATTTACCACTCTAAAAGGTCTGATTTCATTCTTTACGCAATCATCTAGGTCTTGGCCGTGTATAAATAGCGCACTGTCCTATTGAGCCCTGCTGACCAAGAACACTTTTACGTGGGGCTTAAATGTCAAAATGGCTATACTACTCAGAATGTATCCTGTTGAACAGGCAATCGATTTGTTCATAGACAGTGGCAAAAACGTTAAATCCCACACTGGATTCTTTCTTTTTAGTTAGGCACATCGAGGGTGTCCATCTCTCAAATTTCTTAACTTGTTTAACATTTTTTGGGGGACACATCTAGGTTAATACCACGTCTCAGTAATTAGGTAATTATCTTGTTCTTTTTAACGTGTTTCTTGTTACTGCTCCTAGGCCTCTCGATCACTGTTTAGTTGACATGATTCAAATGCACATTTCCCACATGTGGGGCCCAAGTGCCTGGCCATACCTGCAACAACAAGGATTTCAAAAGTTAGACAACAAATGGGGCTCTAATTTACAATTTCAGTTTAGGCCTGCTAAGAGCAATTACCTGCTGTGGGTCTGAATTCTCAGCAGAATTGGGAACAACCTTTAGGATGGGATTCCAGGCAGGGTCAGAAGTGTGTAGACCATTGTATACCGGGCCTCCAGGACCCTCCGCCATCTGAGGGTGAGGGGGGATCATCGTGCCACCATACATTGACATTGGCAGCCCCTATACAGTCCGTGAAATAAAAGATTTTTCAGTGGGACTACAAATTAAAATTCTCCTCCTTGAATGGGACTAATAAAACAACCAAAATTATATTTTTAAAGAGAGTCTCTGTACAGTGTACCTTTGGAAAATCCATGAAGTTGGTGGGCAAAGGTTGGTGGAAAGTATTAGAAGGAGCCACAATCCCAGTATCATCTCGTTCCATAGCCTGGTGCTGAGAGAAGGCTGATGGCTCCTGCATCTGCTGGTGCATCACTGGCCCTCCCATCAGGGGCTGAGACCAGCCTGACATTGTCTCTGTGAAGAACAAAGACATATTTATTAAGTTCTTCAGATCCAATAACAACTCTCCACGTTTAGCGATATTAGTTATAGAAGCAAAAACAATTGTCCCTGAATGTGAATGTGAATATGTTCCATTTCGTAACACGTAGAACAATTCCTAAATTCCCATTACATCTCAGTCACAAACTCACCGGAGGCACTGCCCACTCCAAAAGACCAGATGCCACCCTGTCCAACTGGTGGGGTGTAGCTGGTGGGCAGCATGGTGTGGTTGACAGAGCCAGTTTGCCGGATACGGGCCAGGCGCTCAGTTCCAATGGGAGGGGGCACTTTGCGGTCCTGCTGGTTGGAGCTACTAGGTTTTGCCTGGATCAGAGTGGGAGTCACCGTAGATGTGCAAAGAGGTGATGATGCCCCGGAAGACACAGAGGGCACTGGAGACTCGCCTAAAATTAATGAGAAATGAGGAGACCACCAGAAAGAACACATGAGCACTATAGTTTTATAAAAAGTGAATCTGTGCTTGGTGCATCTGCATTAAAAGGACATATTTATTGACATACAAGAGGTGGAGGCACTCCAGGGGTGGGGAGAGAAGTGCTGGCGGCTGAAGGAGGGTGTGCCCACAGGAGCAGGACCAGGGAGGAACACAGGGCTGGCAGATATGCTTGTGGTAAAGCTGGTGAGCGCAGTGGACGAGGACATGGAGTTGTCCATGGGGTGTATTCCTGTGGTAGAGAGTGAATACAAGAGCGTTACTCAAGAGGATTTGACCACACAAAACAAAGACTCAAGGTCATCAGCAAAAGAGGAGTCCAATCCTGCTCTTGGAGGGCCACATTTCTTAAGGAGTTTAGCTCCAACCCTAAACAAACACACTTAAACCAGCTAGTTAAGGTCTTCAGGACTACAAGAAACTTCCAGGTGGGTGTGTTGGAGCATGTTGAAACAAAAGCTCTGCAGGAAGGTGGCCCTCATGGAGCACAAATGGACACCCTTTTGATTTAAAGGTTGCACTCACCAATGGGACTGGAAACCATCCGCTGTGAGGTGCAGCGATACCCTGGAGCTTTTGAGCCATCAGGAGGCATGACATTTTCCATCTGCCCCATTCCCCCTATATAGGCGGTAGGTGGGCCACTGTAGGGCTGCTCCGGTGGAGTACGTGCAGGTAGATGACAGGCACCCCAAACCTGGTTGTTCCCCACTTGGTTGCTGTCGAAGATACTGCTGAAGTGATTGAAGAGAGCTGCAGGACCAAAGTTGGGGGGCAGTTGCGCTTTTCCACTGTGCAGGTGCATTTGAGAGCCGTTTATCATGCCCATGGTAGAGGACATTGGAAGTGAGGGAGGTGGCATGCCTGTTGGAGCCATGTTAGGCTGAGATGGAGGTTGTTGTTGCTGCTGTTTGAGGGGCTCCTGTGGGGCTCCTGGAGGCACAAACACAGATTGCTGCTCCTGCAGGGTCCCTGGAGCCATGGGGTAGTAGGGTGTGGGTGGCTGCATGCGGGGAGTCACACCAGGCGCAGTGGGGGTGGCATAATGAGGTATGGTGTTGCTGGTATTAGTGACTGTGCTGCTGCAGGTCGGAGGTGGCAGGCGTGTGACAGGGTGAGATGATCCTGGCTGAGTTGAGGAAGAGGAACTGGGTTCTGAGCTGGAGGTGAAGTGTGACGCAATCGGCTGCCGGCTGTCGGGCTGTACGTTTAGCATTGATGGGCCTGAGGGAGATGAGGTGAAGTGCAGAGGAGCGGAGGGCTTGGGCCCGTCAGATGGAGCTCCAGTGGCAGGTGCAGCGAGCTCTGTGACAGGCTTCTCTTTAGCTGGGGTGCTAAGGCTGGCTGGCTCTGGCTTGGGGGGAGGAGGATGCTGTGGAGGTGGAGCAATGGGCGCAGATGGAGATGGGGGAGTCGTAGGGGTTGTGGGAGCACAGCTGATGGGAGAGGGAGCAACTTGCGAAGAGGGAATGCTGCTGCCGGTAGTGGCCACAACAACTCCAGCCCCAGACTTAGGCTCTGATGAGAAAAGCTGCTTCCTGACAGAGGAAGGCGTGGGGGTGTTAACAGGTGCGGTACTGGTGGGAGAAGAGGTGGAAGCAGTGAGAGTCGAGGTGCTTGACATGGGAGCAGCAAGATGCTCAGTGTGGGCTGGAGCAGAGCTGGCGGGACGCAGTGCAGAATTACCGCTGTGTTTGGGTGAGCTGTTAGCACTACCAGGGCTCACAGGACGCACAGGGAAAGGACCCCAAGTGTTGGGAGAGGATGAGAAAGTGCCACCAAACTGTGCCATGGGCAATCGAGGGTGGCGGATCTGGTTCATAGTCTGAGCTGCTAGAAGGGCCAGCTGAGGATGAGCATAAGCAAGTGGTGGCAAAGAAACGAATGGGGGCCTGACGCCTGGTGCCATACTTTTGCCTAACTTGCCAGCCTGCTGAGCTGTGAAGTTGGTGGAGGACTGGAACGACATGCTGGAGGAGGGCACTACAGATGGCAGGCCCTTTGAACTGGCTGCAGTAGTGCTTGTGGCCCCAGTGGAGGTTGTGTAGGTGGAGCTGATTTTGGTGTTGGCGCCAGGTGGCCGGATGTGATTACGAGGGATCAGGTCCTCTAGCTCTTTGGCTGGGTCCTGGATCAGCGCATTGATCAGCTGCACCGCATGCCGTGTGGATTCTGTGCCACCTCTGCAAACCAAGAAAATGAGTATATGTAAGAAATACAAGCAGGGTGAACCAATCAATTACTAGTGTCCTAAAATCTTTCAGTGTCATTTTTACCTGATTGTGATCATTCTTTCTCCATTCTTGTCCTTCTGTTTGTCCACATCAATGTGTGCGCCTGTAACGTCTTGGATAGCCGTAATGTTGCAGCCACCTCTACCCATAATCCGAGACACCACAGAGGCAGGGACAGAGAGCTTCTTGGATCTAAGGGAGAAATGACAAATAACTCTGACACAGTGCTAGGTGTTTTCCAGGACCTTTCAATTTGCCTACTGAGGTTTTTTTTTTTTTTTAGCACATTGCTAAATCTAAAGATCTTATCCCTATATTTCAGAGATCTTTTGATCCCTAGATATGGCTTATGTCCTTGCTTCACCGTAAATCGCTTAGATTTTTTTCATCCTGTTTTATGGCCAAAGTCTGATTGCTTAGAAAAATAAAAGCACATCTCTCCTCAAGCTGCATGACAATGCATTATAGCGAGATGTCCATAGCACAAGCAACGAAAGACGAGTTTCAGAAATCTTCACTAAGCATAAGCTGCTAATAACATTAATAACCGTGTCTATTAATTAAAAAATGTAATGAATATGTAATGGTACATGTATTTACCAAAATGCTCCTCTCTATAGTTTTTTTTCTAGTTGACAAGCAAACTAGACACACTGAATGGTTCTACTGAGGTAAATGCAATTGTTGCGGTCAATGATTATGGCCCTTCAATACAATTTAGGCAAAAACCAAAATTCTTACTTTTTTTTTCTTCGATTTTTACATTATATTCAGTTGCCGAAATTTTGGTGCATCATTAATAATATTAATAACAATAGGGATGATGTTTGCTTGTACTAATAACAAGAAGGGGGGGTGCATAAAAGTGCATCTCACCTTCGAACCACCTCTTTCCACCCCTCTTCTCTCTTCTGGCCTCTCTTTGGGCTAGTGAGATTCATCTTAATGTTGGGCAAGGTGACTGGCAGTGAAATGGTCTTGAACGAGCAGGGCAGAGAACTGGGGGTCAAGTCACTGTTGATGTCATGAGATCTGTTAGAAATGTCAATAGAACAAGAAGTTTAATCATCTCCCCACAAATAATTTTTTGCAAAAATCTGCACAATGGAAATGCAATATCTTGTCAAATCACTTGTCAGACTACAACAAACTCTTACTACCAAAGTTCAAGAAAATAAATAGTAATAAATAGTAACTTTGTCTGCTAAGTAGTGCTAACAACTGTACAACGCTAAGTAGTATAGGTAAGTGGTAGTGGCAAGCAGAAGTATATTAACTGACCTCTGCTGTGGTTTGGAGATGGACACCGTGATCTTATCCTCACGAGAGCCCGGCAGCGATAGCCCATGTCTCCTCTCACTTGCGATGAGGGGCTGGTTACAGCCTGCAAGTACCGAAGGGGCAGAGGAGGAAGAAGATGATGATGAAGGCAGGTCTGCGAGCTCCTGACTCTTACTGCCAGTGCTGCTCTCACTGTTGCAGTCGGTGCTATCTAGATTATCAGAGTCACTGGTTCCTCCCGGCGCCCCACCCCCTCGAGGTTCTCCGTGGATCTTATTTTTGTCTGCTTTCTGCTGTGCCAGTGCCACCTGTGGGTCCTGAAGAATAATGGGTTCACTAGGTGAATCCTTGGTCTTGTTCTTTTTGTTTTTGCGATTGGTGCTTGGTGTGGTGGCCACATTGGCTCGCTTTTTGCCGAAAGTGTTAGTGAAGGTTGTGGAGGTGGCGGAGATACCGATGGTTGTGGTGGTGGTAGCACTTGGAGGCTCGATGGGAACCTCCACCTCTGTGGGATAAAATAATGACAAAACGTTAGTCATGTAAAAAATAAAATAAAATTTGAAATTTAGTATTAAATTATTTTATAATTTAATAGTTAATAGCAAATTTATTTAATAAATGAAAATAATAGGATCAATGCTCTGATCAGGATTTTTGCAGCCGATACAGGCTATGATTTTTGGTCATCATGATTGGCTGATACTGACCCTTCAAGCTTTATATAAGTGATATGTAAGCTCTCTGATGATAGTGACTTACACCCTATAGGCATTTTTAATGATTTCACGTGATTTCAAGAGGCATACTTAAAAGTAATGGCTTATAACTATTTATTTTATCAAAGGTAATTGATTTATTTTATCATTCATTCATTATTAATTATGTTTCTATTTTAATTCGGTGTTGCGGTTCACATGAACTGAAGCAGCTAAAACAAACTGTCACACCATATTAAAGAGCGGCAAAAAAAAGTTGGAATTGTGTGATAAAATTGACAATTTTAACGGTGAGTCTTGTTACATATGAAAAAGTAACAAAGCTTATTACGTTTATTGGATGAGAGATAAAGACTAAAATATCTTGGGATTTAAGAAATTATATTGTTTCATCAAATTGAATAAAGAAATTATATTGTTTCATCAAAATGAAGATAGACTGAAATCGGGAAATCTATAATTTCAACCTAGCCATAGCATCCACAAAGATGTTTTTATTTTTTTTTATTTTTTTTGTTTATCCACGTGTTCACAAAATAGATGAGCCAAAACGTGGCATCGGCAAAGCGCCAACTAAATGTCACCAATTCAGTCAATGATTTTGGCCCTCCAATATGTTTTTTTTTTTTTTTTTTGCCATGTCGGTATTTCAGTGCATCACAAAAAAAAAAAGGTAATTTCTTTCATTAAAATAAATAAATAAAGCTGGAGATACGCATTTCTATGATATCAGACATAAACCAACAAGGTGTTCCTCACCTTCTGCAGAGTCCTCCTTCTGATCCTGCATCTCACAGAACACTTCTTTCACCTTTGCATCTTCTTCCTCCAGCTTCCTCTTCTGCTCTTCCTTCTTTTTCTTGCGCTTCTCCTTTCTCTTCTCCCGCTTTGCTGCCAGAGCCTGCTTTTTGCTTTCTTCACGAGACTGTTGAGAAACAATTTGAAAAGAACTAAGTTCACCATGATACGCAGGATGTTGTGACTAATATAAAAATATTAACCAATTAGTTAGCTCAATAGTTAGTCTAACTGGTCATCTGAAGATACAAACCTTCTCCAGATCAAGCTCCTTAAGCAGAATGCTGGCGTTCTTGTTCGCCTCAGCAGCCTGCTGATCTTTGGCTTTGACAATGGTCTCCATGCACTGATGACATTTCTTCAGCAGCTCCTGCAGAGTGGCAATGTGAATACATCAATTAAAGACTTCTCAAATCATGGAAACAGTGGTATATTCCAAAGCAATCTCCACGTTTTGATCTTTTATACCTTATCTGCAATAGTTGCAATGTATCTCATGCACTCAATGTCAGATGGGAACTGGTTTACTTCCTTCACCAAGTACTGCACCACTTTCACATGGCCCTAAAAAAAGGACATATTTCAGTGTTTATCATCATTCATTATTTTTCTACAAAAGAGCAGCAAAGCACCAGTGACATTCAGTCACAAGCCAAGATATCCGTCAATCCTAGGAACGGCATGGCACACTGCTCACCTTGCGGAACGCTGCCATGAGGGGGGTTATCTTGCGGTTGTCGGCTGCATCCACATCAGCTCCAGCCTGGACCAACAGCTGCACCACATCAAAGTGGCCACCGTTAGCAGCGAGCCACAAAGGGGTGTTCCCCTTCTTATTTCGCACATCAATGTGAGCCCCTCTACATTAACAGAGCGGAAAGAGCAGCATCAGACACTACATTCTGGAGAGAGGACTGACTGGTACTGTACACTTCCAGTGCTTTAAAACATACCTGCTGATGAGAAGCTCACAAAACTTGTAGTGGCCCTTGTCTGCAGCAATGGTGAGGGCGGTGTCGCGAGAGGAGGGAACTGGAGGGGCATTGACATCCGCCCCTTTATCCAACAGAACACGGCCCACTTCAGCATAACCGCCAGATGCAGCCTCCATGAGAGGGGTGAGGCCAGTCTAGTGGAAGGAAAGGTCCCCTTACCATTAAAACTAATATTAAGGTAATGAACAAACATTCTGCTACAACTCAACACATGCTAGGTTTTCAACTTGCATCTTTTAGACATCTCTTAAGGCGGCCGTACACTCTGTGAGTTCGGACACTTGGGAGGTTGTGAGCCACTGCACATATTACGTGCCAGTTAACCTGATAATTGCGTCAAAGCAGCTGGTACACTGCACGGAGAGCCAGCGGCAATCACATGAGCTTTCACACTAAACACAGAGACTGGAACTTTCAATGTTGCTGCTATAGCTTCAGATAGAAAAAAGAAAAGATAAAAAGAAGAGTGCGCATATGATTTGGTGAAAAGCAGAGAACATCACAGCCATTCCTTTAAACAAAAATGACTAGAGAGCGTGTGTCACAGTGTATGCGCACGCTGTAGGGTTGTACTGTATGCCCAGTTTAAAAGAGATTTTTCAAATTGTAACCATTTATGTTTCTACCACTCAAATACATTTTTTTTTGCATCAACTGTATACAATTTAAATCATAAGTCTCCTCAAAAGAATCCATTTGCAGGCAGCAAAAAACCGCCTTCATGAGAGGCACATACAGTAAACCCAAGTGTCTGCGGCGCATAACAGCACCAAATTTACAAAAAACAAAATATTGACCCACATCCCATTTTCTATCATGCATGTTTGTGATATTGTAAGATGAACACAAATGCACCAGGGTTTGACAGAATCAAGTTGAGTGTGTAATCATACTAACACCAGGAACAATCACGCTTGGACCACAGCAAAAGTACCCAGTGTGAAAGCCCAAGGCACCTGCAGCTGACCATTTAGTTCCAAAAACATGGAACATTTATGTTGGTTATATCATTTTCAGTTTTGAAATATATTTAAATATAATTTAAATTGATTTTACACATTTAAAGGATTATTGTCATTATTGTATTACGCATTTTTCTTCAATATCGTGCAGCCCTACTCAAGGACCTCACTGCCCAAGTAACAACATGGTAAGTTGAACACAGACCTTGGCACGGTGTTCCACGTTGGCCTTCCGGTCCAGCAGCAGGCTGACAACCTCTGCTCGGCCTTGGAAGCAAGCCAAGGTCAGTGCTGTGTTACGATTGGTCTCGATCTGTGCATTGATATCAGAGCCCATGTCCAACAGCAGCTTCACTGCAGGCACATGGCCGTTCATGGCCGCCAACATGAGCGGAGAAATGCCCAGCTTACTGCCAGTCCTGAAAGAGAAACAAGGGAAGAGAGAAAGAGGAAAAAAAGAGAAAAAGAAAAGAGTTGATACAGTGTCCTAATGCTTCCTAATACAAGTCTTAAGACAAACCAATAGAAGCCGATGTTCTGACCTAGAGTTGATCTCAGCACCAGCATTCAGAAGGATCTTGATGATGTTGACGTAGCCCCCTGAGGCCGCCAGGCTGAGCGGTGTGTAGTCGGAAACATTACGGTGCTCCTTATTAGCCCCACGAAGCAACAACAGCTCCACCACCTGCAAAGATGGAGATAAATTAATGTACTTCCAAGTCTTTGAGGCATTTTAGAGGGTTTAAAAGCTTTTCTGGTAAAGAGGTGGAGCTAAAACTGTTAGGGTACCTCTTGTCTGCCACCCGAGCAGGCGAGGGACAGAGGGGTGTCTTTGGTCCTCTCAGACTGAGCTTCAATGTCCCCTCCCTTGTCCAGCAGGATCTCCACCACACCCACATGGCCCGCAGTAGCCGCTAGGATTAAGGGAGTGAACCCTGTAGGCAGACATGTAGAGCGACACTCAACATCTCTGTAATCTTATCATACAGATAAGACTTCATGCAACAAATCAAAGAGCCTTTTACCCTTCTTGTCCCGGTGCTCGATGTTGGCCCCACGAGCAATGAGCACTGAGACAAGCTCTTCATGGCCACCTGCACAGGCCAGCGTCAGTGCCGTGTCATGATTGCTCTCAGTCTGAGGGGGGGGGAAATGAAGATGCTTCAATATGTCACTTAAAGACAAATATGGACAATTTGATGCATAGTTTTATCATGTCTACAAATGCTCCACAGCAGCCATTTGTGTTATTTGATTGCTTTGTTCATGTTACATGCAAAGAAGATGGTCTTACATGTGCGTCAATGTCCACTGAGGGATAAAGAGGGAGCATGGAGGGTGGGGAGACTGTGTTGATGGGCGTCTGTACGGATGGCTGAGGGGAGGGCGAAGTTGTAGTGTTTACCACAGGCACTCTGCTGCTCACAGCTGCAAAGAGAGACAGACCAGTGGTATTTTAGTATTTTCTATAAACTATTATAGTATTTAATAATATTTTGAATTTAACTTTACTTACTAGTTTTATTTGATGTTTTAGTAATTTATAGTAATCGTGTCTTTGGTATTAGGTTTAGTTTTTAATATTTCTATTTAGCTTTATTTATAGTAAATTTAGAACTTCAACTTATTTCAGTTAATAATACTGTATCCTTGTACTGAAATCACTACATTTGCAAATAAAAATAAAAAGCATTTAAAAATAGATGGATTTACAGCTAATTTAAAGACTGCTGATGAATTTCCTATTGGGAAAAAAGGAAGTTGGGGCTGGACATTCCCTCATACCCGGTTTTATATTCCCAAATATTTTTAGTTTACATCAAAGTCATGAATCATGATCAACTATTGCTAATCAGTAGCAGCTTATATTAGGGGAGGGATATTTCCATTCTAGAAGGTATTTGATTGGCCATAAATTCGTATACACCCATTTGTGGTCATCACTATTTTTGGTCCGATTTCCCAAAAGAGAAAGACTGAACACTGTGAACTTTAAATGTGTACATCTTCTAAAAAGATATTTTAGTCAACTTTTGGGAGTAGACTATCAAAAATATTAGCATAATCAAAGTGAGCTAAAAGGCACAAGACTGATTATTTGCCGATAGCAATGTAGCCAATTCATTTCTTATCACTGGTTGACATCCTTGAAAGAAGCAAAGCCAGCCCTAGTTGCAGTGAGCTCACCCGCCATGATGTCGTCAAGCGTATCTGTGAGCGTCTGTGCGGGTGTGGCGACCATGAGTCCATCGGGTGCCTGTGTAAGAAGCCCTGGCCCCAACCCTGTCAGCTGCTGACCTAGCAACACCCTCTGCAGGTCTGGGCTGCTGCTTCCCGGGTACTCTGCGTTACTGAAGTCTGTGGACTGCTGCAGGGCCAGAGGCTGGATGGGAACGAAGCTGGTCTGCAAAGGGGGACTCAGGAGGGCCTGGTTCTGAGGTGGCGGAGGTGTCGGCGGCTGTGTTGCCTCTCTTGACAGAATGGTCTCCACCTGTGGCAGCCTGGCACAGTCAATGTCATCTTCATCCTCCTCCTCGTCTTCCTCATCCTCCTCGTCCTCATCATTGGTAGGGGTGGGCCTGTGGTCCTCCTCTCTGCGAATAACCTCACTCTCGTTGTCAGAGCCCAGCTGTGTGGCCTGCAGGGGCAGGGGGGTGCCGGGCATTTCCACCCCTGCCGCCTGGCCCAGCTCCTCCTTGAGCCCCTTGGTCTCCATGTATTCTTTGGTGAACTGCTGCTGCGTCTTCAGCTGCAACTGCCGCTCCACCTTCTGCAGCTCCTTCAAGATCTTCTTCTTCTTCTGCACCTGCTCCTCACGACTCTTCTTTAGCTCCTCGATCTTGTCTTTGGTGAGCGGCTCGCCCTGGATGAGCTCGAGCGACTGCAGCTGGGCCTTCTCGATGGCACTGATGCGCTGGCCCAGCTCGTTCAGCTTGCCCTCCGTCTCCTCGACGATGCACTCCAGAGGCTGGTACGTGTGAAAGGGTGGCAGCAGGTCAGCGTCTAAGCCACCCGAAGCCACAGAGTTGCTCTGAAGGGAGCTCAGTCTTTGCTTGGACGCACCTAAGAGAAAGAAGAAAAAAAAAAAAAACTAATGCTCAACCCAAAAAGCTGATATTAACCAGACATCATGCATACTGTGCAACTCATCAACACAGTGTAGTTATTCTACTCAACTGACTGCATTTCGATACTCATGGGTAGGGCTGGGCGATATATTGCATGCGATTGTCACGCGCATTTCGTCAGTAAAGCCGGTTCCCTGATTACCGCAAAATCGCCATCACCTGCTTTCAAATGGAGCGGCATACAATAGACAGAACCGTAGATCACTGACAAGCAACGCAATATCGCGTTCCTATCGCAGATGAATCGTCTTCGGTAATGAACGCGATATTGCGTGGCTTGTCAGTGATCTACGGTTCTGCCTATTAAATGCCGCTCCATTTGAAAGCAGGTGATGGCGATTTTGCGGTAATCAGGGAACCGGCTTTACTGACGAAATGCGCGTGACAATCGCATGCAATATATCGCCCAGCCCTACTCATGGGCCCCCTTTACACCTGAGATTAACAAGCACTTCATATCCAAAGTTTTTAGCTGGACTGCAGCTAGACTTCCATTCCAATGCATTTGAAGTGTGAAAACAGTGTCTTGTCTTTTTGTGAGAGCAGAAGAAAAAAACAAACATTTGCGGCGTAAATAAGCCGGCATATCACTTACCTATCTGAATATGGATGGCAATAACACTTGCATTTACACCAACATTAAAAATTCAAAATCTAAAACCATCTTCAAATGTTTTTTTAAGCGATCCAATCACAATGCATCTAGAGTGCATTGTGTAAGCTGCCTTTTAACATGGCCAAGCATCATTCAATCGTGATATGATCACAGAAAACAAAGTGGATTCTTCATTTGTGAAATGACGGCAGATAATTGATCCAATATCAGTTCATAACGGCTATGTTCACACCATCAGTCCAAATCCAAATATTCGACTGGAATCTGATCTAAATGATTTGCTGTACTCATGTATCGCAACTGTTCAGATCCTATTTGTGTGTCACGTGGCAATCTTTCGTTTTCTTTCTTTCATTGGTTTCTATGGCAATGATATTGTGCTCAAAATGCACTTTGTAACAACACAACCAACAAAACCTCTGATATGTTTACATTTTATGTGGTGTGAGAAAGTGACAAGCAGAAAAGATATGCAAAATCGGATCAGACTGAAATGATTTCCAGAAATGGGATTCTAATAGGATTCAACATTTCAACACTTGCTAAATATGATTGGATATTAACAAAAATCTGATTTGCTCTGACTGTCTGAACAATACGACTATAGGCCACTTATAAGTATAACTAATACATCATTTTGAGAAAACATCCAGCTGATTAAAATTACTTTACTAGATATTCTAGTCAAACTAACCTTTGCTTGTAACGGGTGGGGGCGTGGGGATGGTGGAGGGCACTCTGTCTGGCTCCTGGGGGGGCACCACCATAGCCAGGGCTTGGAACGGGACTCGAGGGGCCTGCACGTAAAACAAAATTGACAATCTATTAAACAAAAGTGTAAAGTATTATATAAAACGTTCATGCTACATACACTTGGATTTTCATCTCTCAAAGCATTAGATAAATGTTAAAGAAGGTCATTTGTAGTGATTCTTAAGACTGTTGGATAGTCTAAAGCATGTTTCTGCTCACCTGAGAAGTGTCATGAGAGGGCGGTGTGAGCTGGGACATGTCTGGGGCAGGGACTGACAGGATGTTGTTTGGGTAGTCTAGCAGGTAGGACACCACATTAGTGTGACCACCTTTAGCAGCTTCAATCAGCATCGTGGAGCCATCCTGTGAGTAGAAGAGAATCTCTAATTAACACAGGGGACTGACCAAAATGTGTGTGACCACAAAACCCCTTAGCATCTGGGCAGTGTCATTCTCTGAGACCCTCACCTTTAGTCTGTGGGTGGGGTCAGCACCATGGGCCAACAGCAGCTCAACCACAGCCAGATGGCCCCCAGCACAAGCCAGAGAAACCACTGTGTGATCATTGTTGGCTGTGGCTCTATTTACATTAGCACCTGCAGACATAAATGTGTAATTCAAAATACAATGCAAAATAAGAAACAAAGGGGACAGAAGCAGACATAAATGCAATTTGTAGTTTATCATCATTTGATAAATTATTTAAAAAACAAATTTCTCCAGTATTTACAATTTTGGTGTCATAACCTTGTTTATTATAATGCATGGTTACAAGGGCCATAAAAAACAAAAACAATAACTTTTTTTGTGGTGGTGCCACTGAAAAGTTTGGCAGGGCAAGTACAAATTTTAAACCACTGGCCTAACCGGGCCAGAAGAAAAAAAATCATTAGCGTTGAGCCCTGAAATATATTTAAAATAAATTTAATTATGTTAATATTTCACAAAATGTCACTGTTTTTACTGTATTTTTGATCAAGTAAATAAGAGTCCTGGTAAGCACAAGAAACTGCTTTGAACAGCAACTTTTTAGCAGTAGTCCGTTTTAATGTGACAAACAGTGACCCCGAATTGTTGATTTGCTGTTGGGATGGGTAACCTGGCAAAATGTAACTACAAACTTATGACCTTAAACATTTCACATAAAGTGACCCCATGCAAGTTGCTGCTCTGTGGCCTCTTCCATTTTTTTTGTCTACAGCAAACTTGTGTCACTGATTAAGGTTCACTATGCTGAAGATGAAATTCATGATTTTCATTATCATAAATTGTTAATTTAACTGACTGTTTGTTGCAGCCCTAGTTTGGGATGTTACAACTTGCCTTTGCTGATGAGAAACTGCACAGTGCACAGGTGTCCTGCTCTGGCCGCCTTCATCAGTGGAGTCCTGCCCCCTTCTGATTCATGTTCCTGAAAAACAAAAACACCAGTCACCACCAAACAGGCTTTAATTAACTCAAAATGAAAAACAAACACAAAAATGTAATAAAACTGTAATCATGGTAAATCAGGATAGCCACAAACCAGGTCAGCCCCTGTTTGCAGCAGCACGTCGGCCACATCCGTGTGTCCATTCTCACACGCGTATGTCAGAGCTGTGTCACCCGTGGCTGTTGTGGCGTGGACGTTAGCTCCTGAACAGAGAGGAAAAAAGTGTGAGAACACATTGTGTCATAGGGAGGAGAAATACATTTCAAGAATTATAACTAAAGCAAAGCCTCACCTGCAGCCAACAAGTATTTGACCAGTTCCAGATGCCCCTCCTGTGCAGCCTCCATGAGTGGGGTGGAACAACCCAACTCAATGTCCGCCCCAGCTTTGATGAGGAAATCAGCCACCTCTAGGAAGCCTCCGCAACATGCCAGAGTCAACGCCGTCTCTTGCGTCTCCTCTGTCTGAGCGTTAATATTTGCACCTAAGACCAACCAACCAATAAAGAACAATTTTCAGTTGTTGAACAAGAATGAACTTGCAAAGGAAGCGTAGCATAAAAAACAGTCAGAGTTTGAAAACAGACATTTTTAACAATGCAAGCTTTGTACTTCTAATTCATCCTTTTGAGATATTACTTTTCTAAATGGATTCTTGTTGTGTGTTATTGACTTAATTCCTATGGGCGAAGTCTACGAAATCATAGTACCTTGTGCCAGGAGCAGCGCCACCATCTCTTCATGGCCCTCACGAGCTGCCTCCATCAGTGGAGTGTAGCCCTCATCATTCACCTCCTCCAGGTTGGCCCCCCTCTCGATCAGAAGCGCTGCCAGCTCAACGTGACCCCCGCAGGCAGCCAGCGTTAGAGGCGACTCAAATGAGTCAGCAGGCATGTTTACCTGTGCCCCACTATCCAATAGCAGCCGTGCCACCTCCACATGCCCATCCTACACAAGACAACCACAAGAATAACGATTCAAAAGACGAGCACAAACATCAGAGGAAGTACCTACAAGACTGTGCACATAAAAGCTTGTTTTACCATGCAGGCCTCCATGAGAGCAGTGTGCATCTCATCTGTCTTGTGCTCCTGGTCGGCTCCTGCTTCTAAGAGAAACCGGACCATATCCAAGTGCCCTGAGGAACAGGCAGGATAGTCAACATCACCCCAAAATGTACTAAACAGACTAATTTCATATACAGTTGGGCATACTATTCCAATGAACAGAATTTACATACACATCATTGTTAAATATTAATATCAACATTTACTAATACATTATTAAAATCAAGAGTTGTATTTGTTAACATTAGTTAATGCACTGTGAACTAACATGAGCAAACAATGAACTGCTGTATTTTTATTAACTAACGTTAACAAAGATTGAAAAAAACTAACAAATGCATTTGCTCATGGTCAGTTCATGTTAATTAATACATTAACTGTTAACAAATGATACCTTATTGCAAAGTGTTACCCATTTCCTTGTATTTAATATCACCAAGATTTATCTTTATTTCAATGTGCACATAAACATGAATAATCAGCAGATTTTCTGAAAAAGCTTTTTACAAGGCCCAAAATTCAGACTAATACAGGCATATGGCTACATTATCATTCAAATTTCCTGAAAAGTTCTTAATCTGGTTATGGGAATCATCCACTAACATAAGACCATAATCTGATTATTATCTTGTGCAAACAGTCTATGATATAATGAGATGCACCTTTATAGCAGGCGAGTGTGAGTGCGCTCTCCTTAAATTCGTTGGAGTGTGTGTTGATTCCAGCGCCATACTCCAGGAGCACACGAGCGACCTCTACGTGGCCCGCACTGGCAGCCTCCATCAACGGAGTGTGACCATTCTCATTGTGATCCTCAATGTTAGCACCCTCTTTCAGCAACACCTTTACTACATCCAGGAAGCCTCCTGCACACGCATATGTCAAGGCTGTGTTACCTGCAAGAAAGGGCAAGACAATGAATGAACAAGGTGTGTTTGCAAGCATGCATTTGAAAATGAAAAGTGAAAATGTACTCTTTTGTTCAATTTAAGCCCACTTTCATGTCACCATTGTTTTTAACAAAAAAAAAAGGCTATATATTGTTGTACCTGTTGAGGACTGTGCGTTAACATCGGCTCCGTGCACTAGGAGCAGTTTGACGATGTCAACGTAACCACCGCTTGCAGCAGCCATAAGTGGCGTGATGTCTCCTTTGATCCCTCTGTCCTCCACGTTAGCATGCATGGCCAGCAAGACCTACAACCAGTCAAACTCAAATCAACTAAAACATTCTTCTCAGATAACCAGTGCATGCTTCAATTAAAACTGAATATTAAAGGTAAAGCATGTAATTTCTTCACCACTAACAGCACCATAACCAATTGCAGTCAGGAATGGGAAGATTGGACTGGAAATGGGGTGTAAAGTTATATTCTAGTTATATATAAAATATACTACCAACTTTATATAGAGAGCTGTGCAATTAACAGCTTTACATTTTGTGATGAAAAAAAACAATCACACAGTTGAGATTTGCTGTATAGTATATATAGCTTTACTTGAGTGTACTGTATGTTGGATATACAATATATTCAACTTTATATAGAGAGAGCTAATATAGATATACAATTTGCTATAATATAAACAAATCATGTTGCCGAGATTTGCTAACTACCTAAAAAAAAATTTTTTTTTTTTTTTTTGAATGGCAGAATAG
>RJVU01035392.1:11133479-11147289 GCA_003731715.1 Anabarilius grahami
CCCCCCCCCCCAATTCAGTTCAATGCTGATTTAAGTGCTGAAATTACACACACATCCTTAACTTAACATTTCAATTATTCATTTGATTTTAATTATTTAATTTATTTTTATTAATCATTTATGCATTTGACAAGGAGTTGTTTTGGCTGTCAGCAACTGAAAGGAAAGCTTCAAGCTTGGAAGTTTGATAGCACAAATCACTAGCATAAGTGTCCGAGTCTGTACACGGTACCTGTGCAAGCTCATAGTATCCAGCTGAGCAGGCCAGACACAGCAGGCTCTCGCCCTCCTCTGTGTGTTCGTTGACGCTGCGTCCCTCGTCTAGCAGCTTCCGCACCGCATTCACGTCGCCGTCCGAGCAGGCCTCAGCCAGGCTACGGCTAAAAATAACCAGACTACTACAATTACTGCGACTGTGCAGGCGAAGCTAAGCTAACTACTCTAACTCAAAGCTCATGGAGGAACAAGAAGACCTATACAGCTGCTTGTGTCTAATTACAGAGGTTTCAAATATCAAGTGCACTTTAAACATTCAGACTGAGACAAAGCTTAAAACATTTAATATTGCTTAGCTTTTAGCCTTAATGTAGTAATTCTTGCTGGTTGAACATGAGTGTTGCATCATGATGTGTGGACACAGGAGGAGAAATCATATGTGTGAGAAAAGATGCCTACTTGTCGGCCTGGCTGGCGTTGAGTGTGTTTTCGGCCCTCATGCGGGTGAGGGCGGCGGCGGCCTCATCCAGCGCGCAACTCACTGACGACGTCAGGCGGCGTAACACCTCTGGATCTGCAAAGGCTTTGCCATCGGCAGTGGAGAGTTTACCAATGCCTGCAGCATCCAGCCCCACACCAGCACCACACGCCATCCAGCAAGAACAAACGCATCCATGGTTAGTGCAGGCCCAACACGCTCACACACAGAAAATTCAACGGTCGGTTAGCCAAATTCACACCATGCAGTTTTAGTAATGTCTTAACTTATGTCTAAAACTAAATTTCAAAGCTCTCACAGAGTTTCAGAATGGCATAACACTATCAATGCTCAAATAAATAATAATGATTTTGTCGTTAAATAAATGTTTATTAGAGGTTGACCGATGATGCAGTTTGTTGATACCAACTAAGGTGGGGACAAAAGTCAATTTGGAGTTTACTGGACGCTAGTTTTTAAAGTCCATATTGAATGTGTTATTCCTTAGTATTTCTATAGCCCAGTATAACAGTAATGGGGCAGAGACTCAGTCCACAATGCATGCAGAATTTGGGGAAAATAAAAATCCCAAAAAGATGATTCTGTGCACAATAGGGGTGAAACGGTTCTCGGTTAAAAAAAAAAAAGAAAAAGAAAAAACGAACCGTACCGTTCGGCACACACTTGCACTGCAGTTCATCTCATATCTGATGACGCATACACATCTATAATATGGTTTGTTGAAAAATAAAACAGAGTTAGGCCAAACTCAAATTATCTGGGGGCCTTTGCTGTGATTGACACATCATAGGAGGGCCATTTTAACTTTCAAGCACATGAAAGCACAAAATTTCTGAAAATTTACTTTCCTTTGCATTATTTCTCATTTACTTTTTTCATTACTAAAATATTTTCGCCATAGGCCTACTTAACAAAAAATGTAAACAGCAGTGTCTCTATCATTGTTACATACAGTGTTAGTGCAAATACTTTTCCCTTTATTTTAGCTTAAATAACATCAAAAATATATCATCTTGCACTGAACAACACTGCACTGAACAAATGCAATCCATGAATACATCTATTCTATTTCTTGCCAGACAACTAGCAGCACTTCTCACACAGCTGAGCCATATTTGTCCAAGATGCCGTTTGAGCATCGGTAACGTTTATTGGTAGCATCAGATGTGTTTCGGTGGGTTAAAATCGATGCTTGCGACTTGCGCGAGTGCTTTTAATGTTATTTAGGCAAGCGCGCTCATAATAGAAGCCACGCGGTGCGCTCGTTTTTCCAGGCGCGCCTATGCTGCGGCGAGATGAAAACATCTCAACTTTTCAGAATGCTGCAAGCGAACCGCAGGTCATGTGACAAGGACCAACCGATGAGCTTCGGCCTTTCCTTAACATCGAAAGCTCAGCCAAAGAGCTGATCATAGCTGTACAGGGTGGAGTTTTATTTCTCATCTCCATAAATATATCTAGTAGTAGAGCTAATGCAAGGAATATAAATCATTTTCTTTTGCTGAAACTTCCTCGTCCTCCTGCAACCATGAGGCGCAGTTCATGGTTGCATAGCAACAACAGACGCCACTGGAGCGAAAGCGTTTTGGAAAGGAGAAGAAATTGGCACGGCTGCTTATGTGACGTGATATGTATACAAAATACTTTTTCTTTGCATATGGAATATGGTATGAGACAACTAGAGAATAATAATAATAATAATAATAATAATAATAGTTTAACGGGCCGGATTGTGTTTTATTTTTGAGATCAGTTGCGGGCCGGGTGGAGGTGGGGCCGTAAATGGCCCACGGGCCGGCAGTTTGAGACCACTGAGTTAGGCTAATGTATGTTTCTGTAGATAGATACGCATTCTGGTTTCTCCTTAACTTTGTTCAATGTGAGTGCCGTATGCTCTGTATGACCAGTCATTTACACCATCATCACCCGGGGCACAGGTAAGACCTGAACAGCACATGGTTTAAACTAAACTCATGTAAGCCTTGCCAATTTTAACATTCGAAGGCAAGACGCGAAGGGGAACTCGCGCGCGTGCGCTGTGAGAAGATTTGTGCATTCATCCGAAGCGTGCACACGGAAAAGCGTGTACAGCGCAAACATCGAGTTCTCTCTCAAGTCTTGTGCTTGAATGGACACATTCACACAAAAATTATATCAACATGCCCGTCTTGGCGAGTGGCAAGTTTTGTCTTAAGTGAACTTAAACACTTGAGAAAGAACGCATGAGATCAGAATCAGTGTACTGAATCATGCATTATGTCAGCCCTTGCATTCTTCTTGTCTGTTTTTAATGTTAACCAAACAACAAAAGACAAGAAAATTATTTGACTGAATAGCTTTAGTCACTTAATAATGATTAATCTTTAATTGATAGAGTGAAGATTATTTGCCATGCTGTTTTACATTTGATTAGCTACTTTATTCAGTTTCTGTACCTGAAAAACACTATTTTATTTGTATCTTCGCTCTACAGTATTTGTGCTATCGCTTGTAGTTTGATTATTTGTTCTTTATTTTTATTTGACAGTAGTCTTTTTATCCCTGAACATATAGCACATACCGAACCGTACCGAAACCGTGACCCTAAAACGTGATAAAAACCGAACCGTAAGCAATTTAAACCGTTGCACCCCTAGTGCACATTAGGGGTGCAACGGTTCAGATTACTCATGGTTCAGTTTGTATCACGGTTTTAGGCTCACGGTTTCGGTACGGTTCGGTATGTGCTATGTTCAGGTAAAAAATTACTACTGTCAAATAAAAATAAAGAAAATATGAACAAATAATCAAATGGCACAAATAAATACAGTAAAGCAAAGATAAAAATAAAGCTTGTCAGGTTTTCAGGTACAGAATTTGAATAGCTAATAAAATGTGAAACAACATCGCATGTAATCTTCACTGTATAAATTAAATAAAGATCAGTCAGTCATTCTTAATTAAGTTACTATTCAGTCATGAGCAATGAGTGATTTTCTTGTCTTTTGTTGTACGATTAACATTAAAAACACATTCAGACAGCAGGAATGCAAGGGTTGCTGTCTCTTTAAGACATAATACACGGATCAGTACACTGATACTGAACACATGCGTTCTTTCTCGAGTGTATAAGTTCACTTAAGACATAACCGACAATGCCTACTAGGATACTCGCCAAGACGGGCATTTTGACATAATTTTGTGTGAATTTGTCCGTTCAAACACAAGACTTGAAAGAGACCTCAATATTTTCGCTTTGTACATGGGCTTCCGCGTGCGCGCTTCGGATGAGTGCACAAATCTTCTCACAGCGCCCGCGTAAGTTCTCTTTCGCAGCTTGCACTCGAATGTTTAAATTGGCAAGGCTTAAATGAGTATAGTTTAAACAGATAGCAACGTGTGCTGTTCAGGTGTCACCTGCGCTCGTGCACTATCAACACTCGGGTAATGACAGCGTAAATGACTGCTCATATATAGAGCATACGACACTCGCATTGAACAAAGTTTAGGGGAAGCCAGAATGCGTATCCATCGACAGAAACAAACATTAGCCTAACGCTGTCTGTCTGTTTTATTTATTTTCTACAAACCATATTATAGATGCGTATGCGTCGTCAGATAGAGATGAACCGCGGTGCAAGTGTGGAGAACAGTACGGTTCGATTTTTTACCGAGAACCGTTTCACCCCTAGTGCACATCATGATTTTTAACATTAAAAAGGACCAAAATACAGCAGACTTTTATTTGAAATGTCTGTGCTCCCTGTAGCTTTCAAGGAGATAAATGGTTGTCAATAAATAGTGCTGTCTATCGATTGGCAATCAAGAATGCTGCAATTTACAGTGCGTGCATAATTATTCAAGTTGATTTTTTGATATTTTTTTTCCCCAAGCACATTTTACCTATTCCAAACCACATCTTAACTACTATTAATTTTGTATTTAATAATTTATAAGTGATATATAATTGCCCATGAAGGCTGGAAGTGAAAAACGCCTTATATTCAGGTGTGCATAATTATTAAGCAGGTTTTCTTTTACAGATAAAAGAGCCAAAAAAGACATTAAACTCAGACTGAAAAGTCAAAAATTATTAAATGCTCATGAGAAGGATGCAATACTAGAAATTGCAAAGTTAAAGCATTATCTTTGGACAGCGAAATTCTCATTGGGTCAGCAGGGTCAGACAAAAGAATTAAGATTTAAGTTGAAGAACTTGTTGTGAAACCATCAGGAACCCTTTAGTCTCCAGCGCCACCATTTTTCCAGAACTGCAACCTACCTGGAGTCTCCAGAAGTGCAAGGTGTCAGGTTCTCAGAGACTTTTTGACAAACAATTTGTCCCAGGAACTTTTTTCCCCCAGACCTGTTGCTGTCTAAAGTACCGTGAAGATAGCCTGGTGACGTAGGACTGCGCGTAGGACTTTCCAGTTTCCTCTGGATTTCGTCTTCCGCATATAAGCTTAATAAAGCCTGAACCTCATCGTCAGTACATCTGTCGTATTTTTTTAAACTCCATTGTTGATTCGAAAACCAAACAACTCTTACTGCACACACCACAACAGACTAAAAAAAACGATGGTTGAAATTAAACGCTGCATGGAGTCAACCAATCAAAATGCTGCGTGAACACAACCAATCAGGATGTTCAGCGCCCAAGTCCCACCCCGAAAGTTCCAGAACTTTGAAAAAGTACTACCTAGCGAGCAGGTACTTTCAGAGGGGGATTTTTTTTTTTTTTTTACCCGGAACTTCATTTAGACCCTGGTTCCTGCAGTCGAAACACACCGAGTACCACCCCAAAGTTCCTAGCTTCTGGGGAAAGTTCCTGCGGTGGAAACGTGGCTTTAGCTTAGGTAAAGAATTCTAAAAAATGACCTCCACATAAGAATCACATACTGAAGTGTAGTAAAATACAAAGACTGAATTTTAGAGCCAGGCTGATTGAGAGTGACTCTTGAAGAGAGTAAGTTTTGCGAGTTCAGTTCCATCTCCTATCCTGAAAAGTCTATCTAGCAGAGATGGACTAAAAGTTATCTTCCAAAACTTACTGCCAGATTCTGGAAAACAAATTATTTAAACTGTGGTACAAGAGGATGTCATGCTGGTTCTTCAAGAGTCACTCTCAATCAGCCTGGCTATAAAATTCAGTCTTTTTGTATTTTACAACACTTCAGTATTTGATTCTTATTAAGTGGGGGTCATTTTTTAAGTATTCTTTACCTAACCTAAGTCTCTGAGATCCTGACACCTTGCACTTCTGGAGACTCCAGGTAGGTTGCAGTTCTGGAAAATGGTGGCTCTGCACACGTTTCCCTATACTTGCATTTGATTTTGCATGCCGTCATTTCAGTTGATCACCTAATTAAAATAAAAGTAAAGTGTTAAATAAAAAGTGTTATAGTGAGGGTAAAAATAAGAGATGACAACAGATCTAGACACAGCAAACAGGGTTTTGCAAAACATACAAAAAAAAGGCTTAATTTCTGCCGATAGATTCAAAGGCTATTTTTAGCATAAATCAGTCAACCTCTAATCTCTGTCAAACAAGAGCTATATATGTATTGAAATGTGTGTGCTATGCACCATTCCCAACCCTCAAATTTGATTAGCAGGTTGTTTTTAATTCCACCTTGGATTTTCATGAAAACTGCTGTATTTGAGTGTGGATGGTCCCCTCTATCTTGAAACAAATGACCACTAGCCAACTGTTCAGTGGCAACAAAGATTTCAAGGGATTTGACCTCAACCAGGAAGAGCAGTATTTGCTTTCCTATGATGACGGAAAACAGATAATGCACGTGGTAGCAGGTAAAACACGTGGTATAGAGGTGTTCAGTCACAATAGTGTGATTCAGGTGGAATGAAAACACGTCAAAGCATGTGTAAACAGTAGGTAACTTATGAACAGCATAATGTGCGCACAATTAAGTGCAAGACAGACAATAACAAAGCACACAGAAAAACAACCAAACATATAAAGAGACACATTCACAAGCTCTGCACAGATGGAGAAAGCAATAGAGATGCTCATGGACACAGATGAAGACACACACACACAGACAGTACACAAGTGTACTAAAGACCAGTGCTGAGTCATGAGCGATGCTGCTGCTGCTGTATGGAAATCCATTGTTGCTACTAATCTCCCCTTTGGTTCCTCTGCGAGATAACTATCCGCTCATGGGGCAGGTGTAGAGAATCAGGCCTAACACGCCGGGCCTCACCCAAACCAACTCATCTCAAACAAACACACAATAGCACAACACGCAGACTAGCTCAACAGAACATGGCAAAATTTGGTGCCAATTACCATCAGCCACCAGTTTCCTAGATTATAAAAAAAATTATTATAAAATGCTCTGCACAGCGCACACAAAATGTGACACTGACCCTTACTCCATCAGCAACTGTATGCAACGAAAGCTCACGGTGAGCTATAAAGAAGAAAAAACACTACAGGATGTAAAGCATGTAAAAATAAACAGATTTTAAGGATTTGCAGGGCTATATTAAGTACTAACTCTCTGTATACAGATATTTCTGTGTGTGAACTCAAAAAGCCTCTGTGCTGCGCAATCAGTAGTAGATCTATATATACTGTAACTGTGAGCTTTTTAGCTGAGAGACCCAGATACATCATTTGCTTTGTTCACAATAAAATTTACATGTAGGAAAAACAAATTAACATTGTGGCTGTGCTCTGTAGTTTTGAAAAATAAAAGCTTTTTTTGTTAGCGCTGCAAAATATTTTTAATTATTTTATTTGGAAAATCAGTCTATCAATTATTTCTTTAATTAGATATTCATCTTGCACAATGCTCTCTTTCAAAACAATGTGCAAACTAAACATGTAAAACATTATACATAAATGGCTTAAAATACACTGTTCAAATGTTTGGGGTCAGTAAGATTCTCTTTTTGTGAATTAACTTTTATTCAGCAAGAATGCATTCAATTGATCTAAAGTGACTATTTTTACAAACGAGTTCTATATCAATTTAATGCTGTTCTTTTGAACATTCTATTCAAAGAATCCTTAAAAAAAAAAAAAAAAAAGTCAAACATTAAGCAACAAATATTTTCAACATTGATGAGAAGAAATGTTTCTTCAGCAGCAAATCAGCACATGAGAATGATTTCTGAAGGATCATGTGACAAAAGGCTGAACTGAAATTCAGCTTAAAATTACAATTTAAAATATATTTACATAGAAAACAGTAATTTTAAGTTAAAATATTGTAATATTGTGAAATAATATTATAACAAAATAAATAAAATCCCCAGCCTTGGTGAGAATGAGATTTAATGAGATTAAAGTGCTCCTATTATGTTTTTTCGAATATGACCTTTCATCCAGCATGTAATATAGCTGTTTGTGAGTGCTGGGCTTGACAATAAGGACTACCTGATGGCATGGGGCCAGTGTGAAAGAAGCTCGGGACAGTTGACGGAATAGTCACTTGCCAGATTGTGCCAGTGCTCAGTTAACACAAAAGTTCATCATTAGCACGTGTTTTTAAGCCTTGTCAATTTAAACATTCAAGTTATTTTTTAGATTCAAGCGCGAGACATGAAACAACTAAATTCAGTGTGTGTACTACAGTATTCTGTTTTCTGTGCACTAGGGATGGCTCCATACCACAATTTTGGCTTGGGTACGGTACCACAATCTAATACCGTAGTATCTGTATTAAATCGATACCATATAGAGTTCTACATTTTGGCATGGCTATTGTGCATAATTTTACTCATTCTCGCAGGTTAATTACCACAAATGTTTATTAGCAAATTAAATCAACACAGATTATCAAATCACTCATTTGTGAGAATTAATTTCAGCAATACTGCGTTTCCACCCTCCATCTTTCAAAATGAGCAAATTGCTTCTGGCCTCAAAAGACATCACGCCTGCACTATATAAGTGAGCTGCGTGCTGAGATACATGTTCGCCTGCATTTCGGGACAGCTGACAGAAATCACTTGCCAACATCTTTTTAAACCTTGCCAATTTGAACATCCAAGGTATTTTATATCATTTAGACAGTAGTACTTGGGAGCTCTTTGAGAGACTATTTTCTTTGTGCCAACAAGAAACCAACAACGCACACACACATAATAGTATTAATAGTGATAGTAATAGTAGTAGTATCAATAGCCTAATACGTGCTGCTGTCTGTCACTAAATAACTTTTGTAACTTTAATTGTAAGGATTTACCCGTTTAAAGTCGGGATGAAATCAAAATTCACAATTCTTACTTTATGGAATATTGTAGTATTTATTATCAATTTATCCGTGCACTTCATAATTTTTTTTAAATTCATGTGCCCTCATAATCTTTAATCAAAAACATTAACCTCCCATCCCCCTTCAAAACGACTCATCGTCTCTTCCTGTCACATGCTATGGCGCAAGGGTGGAGCTATCCGGAATTGTAGTGACGTATGGGGTAAATGCTGTCGCTGGGGTAAGCTTCGCTTTATAGAGATTAATGCATTAACCACCGCTGATGCCAGTCATTGGGGTGTACAGTAAACATGGAAAGGAACCTGCGACACGCTCAGTCAGTCAGGCTGCGTGTCCACTGGAGCAGAGCAAGCGACCAGAGCGTTTTTAGGTTCATTCCTATGGAAGTTGAGCGTCACACTTAACTTACGCGCGGCTCAACTTCCATAGGAATGAACCGAAAACACTTGCTCTTACCCGCTCGCTCCGCGCCAACGGACACGCACCGTCAGTCAGTCAGTCAGTCTCTCTCGCTGTTTAGTGCCGTTAACCGTCCTCGTCATCCTCTATATAGCTCTTACAGTAACACGAGTACTCGGAGTGAGTAATTAATATCTGCCTCCATTTTGTTAGCAACGCCCAACTTCCAATCAATTCTCGAAGGACGAAATCAAGTCCCGCCCTCTCATTTCAGATGCCGTTTCACTTGGATAGACGTCACAGTACAGAAGAAAAGACAATCGCAACTTCCGTTTCATGCCGACTTTAATATATTAACAGGGAAGATTATTCAGAGTTATTTTACATTTGATTATTTTATTCAATTTCTGTATTACTTCTGTACGTGAATACTTCTGTTTGACCTACCTAAACTTAAGTGCAAATATTATGAGATCTAAACATCATTGGTTCTAGCATGTCAAATGCATGTACCAAAATGAACAAAATCATGATATCGTACAGTTTGAAGTAAAATATATACCGTTATTTTCCCAGTTCCAGTATACCACGCAACCCTACTGTGCACACAGAAAGCCAAGACAGCTCGCTGTGTGCACGCACAGAGAAAACAGCTCATGAGTAATGAATTGAGTTCTCTTTCACGTCTTCTTGCACTTGAACAGGAAAATACACACAACAAATATATGTCAAAATGCCCATCTTGGCGATTATTCAACGTAAACTAGGGTTGCTCTGATAGAACGGCTACAGATCGCTATCGGCCAATAATCGCTCTGGGAAGTTTGATCAGCACTCTCTATAAAGGCTGATCTCATAAACTAATCTCATGCTGACGACGCATAAAGAGGCGCGCCTGCCATGAGTGGTTTGGCATGAAAAGCAGCAGCAGCACCATCTCAATCTCTGTCCGGCGCGGATAAAATTATAATGCTGAAGGTGAAGTAAAATTCATATTTCTTTCTTAACTTAAAGAATTTGAAAACTTTCTGAGACACAAAATTTCACAAACAGCATGAGTGAATCACCGCGCGCTCTCTCGCTTTCCCTCTCAAAATGTGCAAATGGCTTCACATCACCACATTGCGTCTGCACTATAAGTGAGCTGCATGCTGCACAGTTGACACAGGAATTGTCACTTGCACAATCGAAGCAGTGTCGCATCGTCAATAAGTTTATAATTTCTTTAATGCATTTCTTTTTAAGACTTGGCAGTGTTTAAACCACTCAGCACTCGCGTGCTTAAAACGCACACACATAATGCCGCCTCACAAACAGCTTGCGAGTACCAAATTGCACTTAAACGGTCAAACACACACACAAATGTATAAATTACCATCTTGACAAGTATGCACGTAAACAGTCGGTTCTGTCTTAAGTGAATAGTTGAGAAAGTTGTGTAACAGTAGCCTATATTGGATCCGTGTAGCTCTTAAAGTGACACCAGCCTAATAATATGGCTGCTATCTCAAGATTTTTCTTTTTGTCTTTTGTTGTTTTAACATTGACACTCACTGATCTTGAATGACTAATTTTTGTTATCTTGATTGTAAGGATTAATCTGTATTTAATTTATTCAGAGAAGACCATCCAGTATTATTTTACATTGGATTCCTTATTAAATTTATTTAGTATTTCTTACCTTAATACTAATGTTAGACCTTTCTGAAAAAAACAAAAAACAAAACTTAAAAGCACTGTTTATTTTATTTGTATCTTTATTCTATTTTATTTATTTGTGCTACTGCTTGTAAATTGTTTATTTGTTCTTATTTTATTACTGACTGTTTACTTGGCTGCGTTCAGAGTTTGAAAATAGGGCTAGTGCTGTGTGTAAGCTATTGTGCAACAATTGCCCCATTGTTAAAACAATGATCAAACATTTAGGTGAAAGATCGATCGATCATCCATCTATCCATCCATCCATCCATCTATCCATCCATCCATGTCTCATCAAATCTAATTTAATGCTTTTTATTGCCTTTTTAATGGCATATATGTCGGTAAATGTCGATAGATGATGTCATAAGGCAATTAGAATATTCATCATGTCATTGTTGCATTCGCATTCTGCCAAGTGTCAGCCCTTTACATTTGTTTGCTTCTCTGGTGCTACCCTTTTTGCTCACATAATATATTTTAAATACAGCCAAATTCCCAATAAAATTGTTTCATCTATATATTTTTCTGTTTTTGTTGTCAGACAACATGAAATGGTGACTGAAACGCGGCCCATTAAGACTACATACAGGGCTCGACATTAAGCCTTTTCATTCACTTGTACGATTCATGTAAAATGTATGATTCATCTTTCATTTTAAGTTCTTAAATTCGATCAATAAATTTAATTAGAATAAAACACTAAGGGCTGTTACCAATCAAATTAAATAATTTACAAATTTACAATAAAAAAAAACTACAACTGTATTAAATGTTATGGGATTGTAAGAAATGTTGGGGGGGGGNGGGGGGGGATGATTAAACAATTAGAAAATTAAACTAAACCACCAGTAGGTGGCGTCAAGTAACCGTCTTAAGTGAGTCATTAATTTAAACAATTCATTCCAATGGCTGATTCATTCAAGAATGAGGCAGTTGTTTATGAATGGTTCATTTAATCTGACTCAACCGATTCATTCAAAACACTTAATCATTCAGTAATGAAAACAAGGCTGAGTGTTGCGCTAGGGTTCTGCTGTGATCTTTGTTTGAAACTATTTTTTGCTGCTAAAATAGAACAAAAAGTCTACGTTCCTTTTAAAATGTAAGTGACTTAATATTAACTATTTGTTAACTGAACAGTTGTATGAAATCAGTGTCACGTTTTTAATCGTGGCGGTAGCCTATTTAGGAAAACAGCATTCTTGGTCGTGTGATTTTGCTTACCTGTATTAAGTTATAAAAACTTTTTGTGTGTGCGTCGCTCATGTTTCCATTTCTCCTCGAGATGGTGCGCGAGCCTCAACAGCGCAACCTTGTTATCGTCACTACTTTAAACAGCCTATCCACTATGGATCACCACTTAAACTAAATGTAATAAAAATCAGAGACTCTCGCGTTTTTTTGTTTTGTTTTTTGGTATTGACGTTTTAATCAGGTCCTTGCCCGGCCGGGCAAGTAAAATTCTTTCACTTGACCCTTCAAAAAATACACTTATCCAGGACTAATTGACAAGCGTTAGTGTCGAGATGTTGTCTGACAAAATCACCATACGCATAATATAAAGACATTTGCTGTGATTTTGGCTATATGTACACGTAAAATGGTCACTCAGGTTATTTTATTTGTTCTCTGACATCCTCAACTGAATGTGCTGCTCCTCTCAGCCACTCACTGAACAGAGCAGACGTGCGGCAGTACCGGGGAGTCTCGGAAGCTAGATCAGGTTAACAAGTATATTCGTCACAATGCGCTTTCTTGGAAAAAAGTCGCAAAAGGGGTCTGAAAAGTGGCTAAGTTGGCAACACTGACTCAACCTTCCGTCTCCCAGCACCGGCCGGAGGCAATTACCAAACTGGTTCCGAGTGTGTATCACACCAATGTACATATTTTGCGACAGCAAATCAAAGTGATTAATTATGAAGGCTATATTCAATATAAATTGGTATTTTTCTTCAAAACTATCTAAAAAAAAAATTTATGCCTGTAGGAATAAAATGTAATGCTTTTTAATGCCATTTAAGGCCTTAATTTTCGCAAAATCCATTTAATGACTTTTAATGCTTTTTAATGCCCCGCGGATACCCTTATTTATTTAATATATTTTTTATATATATAAAAAAAACATTAAATAAATTGATTAAAGTTGATTTCACTAATTCCATTCAAAAAGTGAAACTTGTATATTATATTCATTCATTACACACAGACTGATATATTTCAAATGTTTATTTCTTTTAATTTTGATGATAACTGACAACTAAGGAAAATCCCAAATTCATTATCTCAGAAAATTAGAATATTACTTAAGACCAATACAAAGAAAGGATTTTTAGAAATCTTGGCGAACTGAAAAGTATGAGCACGTACAGCACTCAATACTTAGTCGGGGCTCCTTTTGCCTGAATTACTGCAGCAATGCGGTGTGGCATGGAGTCGATCAGTCTGTGGCACTGCTCAGGTGTTATGAGAGCCCAGGTTGCTCTGATAGTGGCCTTCAGCCCATCTGCATTGTTGGGTCTGGCATATCGCATCTTCCTCTTCACAATACCCCATAGATTTTCTATGGGGTTAAGGTCAGGCGAGTTTGCTGGCCAATTAAGAACAGGGATACCATGGTCCTTAAACCAGGTACTGGTAGCTTTGGCACTGTGTGCAGGTGCCAAGTCCGGTTGGAAAATGAAATCTGCATCTCCATAAAGTTGGTCAGCAGCAGGAAGCATGAAGTGCTCTAAAACTTCCTGGTATACGGCTGCGTTGACCTTGGACC
>RJVU01035392.1:11160002-11259373 GCA_003731715.1 Anabarilius grahami
ACTAAATTAAAACTGTAATAGTGAAATATTACAAATTTAAAAAGAACTTATTTTAATATATTTTAAAATATAATTTATTCCTGTGATGGCAAAGCTGAATTTCTCCAGTCTTCAGTGTCACAATAATTCTAATATGCTGATTTAGTGCTCAAGAAATATTTCTAATATCAATGTTAAAAACTGTTGTGCTGCGTAATATTTATGTGGAAACCAGTACAGGCCTACATTTTGTACAACGTGATAGGGAAATCTTTGAATAGAAATTTAAAAAGAACAGTTGTAATAATATTAATAATTTAAATACCGATATGATGAGATCACATACTCCATACTATACGTTTGTCTTTGGCTTTAATGTGAAACTTTTAAACATCAATCAAAATAAATAAAATCCCTTCTCATTCATATCCAGATAATATATACAACAGTGCACAGTAACCTTGCATGAGTTTAATTGTTCCTGTGGTCTACCACAGAACCCTTCAAAGCCAGTGTGACATCCGAGGCTGCTCAAATAATGCCTGATGCGCCCAAAAAGATTAGTTTTTTTTAAATGCAAATACAATAGACAAGCATGCTTAAATCCAGTTGTAAGCACTTGCTACATGTAAACAGAGCAGGAGGCATATGACGTACATTACGCATTTAATCAAAGTCTGTTAAGCTAAAATCTGTTTGCTATTGCCAGTACAAACTGTTGATAAAGTTCTAGACTACCAACACACCCACACAGAAGGAGATCTGCTCTGTTCTGAGCTTTTGGAGAGAGACTCATAAGAAACAATTATTTTGGTTCATTAACGATGAGAATTAATGGGCAAATATACACAATTCTTATTGCATTTACTACATTCATGAGGCTGTCAAATTTGGATATTTCATATTTCAAACAAAATAGTATCAAATTTAGAAAAATAACTAATTTCTTGGAAAACAAATCCCATTTACTGAGCAGTCAGTGCACTGATTCAAAACTTTGGGCTGAGAACGATTTTTCTTTTTTTTTCTTTTTTAAAAAAAATGAATACTCTTATTTAGTAAGGATGTACTATTTCAAATGCTGTTCTTTTGAACTCTATTCATCAAAGAAACTTGAAGAAAATGCATCAGTTTTATCAAGAATATTAAGCAGCACAACAGTTTTTTGAACATTAATAATAAAAAGAAACATTAGAATGATTTCTACAGGATCATGTGACACTAAAGACTGGAGTAAATTCAGCTTTGCCATCACAGGAATAAATTACATTTATATATAAAACATATACATTTATATATCAACATTAGTGTTTTACTGTATTTTTTAAATCAAATTAATGCAGCCTTGTTGAGCATAAAAGACCTACAATCTTACCGACCCCAAACTTTCGAATGGTAGTGTATGTTTTGTATACCACAAAAATTCGTTTACATAGGCAAATCTCAAGAAACAATAAATCAGCAAACTTTTAAGCATTTATGTATGCAGCCAACATGACAAATGCTCTGATGCTTATTCTGCATACTTTAGTACTGTATTCCACCCACATTGGCGGAAGGACATACACATTACTCAAGCATTACTGGAAATGAACGATGAAAATCATGTATTTTCTACGAGAAAGAACAGATTCTCAATTTCAAAGCTTATAGAACAGTTATACAATTTAGGAGACCTTGGTTCTTGCCAAAATTTAGGAGGCCCCCACCAGAAACACACCATTCTGGTTGTTCTTATAATTATGTCAAGGGATTACCCTTTTTGTGTACTGAAGTTTCAAGACCAAGGAACTGGGAGGGGTCATACAATTTCAGACGAGATAAATACGAAGGGCTGCCAAAAGGAGCTGACCCAAAAAGCAGGGTGAGTAAGGCAGCGAGGCCGGGCGTGGTCAAGCAGAGAGCCCATCTGCAGTAAGAGTAATTAAAAGCATACAGGAGCATTTGAATGTGCAGGGCTCTGGCGTGGCTGGAATAGTTGTGCTCTGGTCTCAGACTCTGGGAAGCATCTGTCTCAGGGTGTGAGTGAGAGAAGGAGAGATAGAGACACGAGGGCGAGACGAGAGGCTACGTCCAAACAAGTGACTCTCATTACCTCATCTCTGCACCGAAAGACAGACTGCGAGTGCTACACTTCCAGCAAGAGGCAAGAACTGGAGGAGTTCAAATATCTTGCGTACAAATATCTGGCTTTAGAGTCATCATGAAATCCAAATTGAAGTGTTTGGATTTTAGTCTGAATATGTTAGCCTCATCTATAAGCTAGTGTGTTCCAAAACAATAACAAAATTTGCATTTAGAAGATGTAAGCTTTCAAAACTTACAGTCTCTCAGTACCGCCAATATGGATCAATGATTTTGATGACATCCCACTGCACTTCGGCTTCTCGTCAGATCTTATGTCCAATCAAATGCTCTCTGAATCTGAAGCATCCAGCCCCCTTCATTATAAAGATGCTGAAGCTGCAACTGAAATCAGTCACGTGTTCACACATTTACTATTTTCTACATGGTAAATGGCACATAGTGCACTATATAGGGGATAGGGAACAATTCCGACAGTGCAAATATGCTTTTCATTGGGGTGAATGAAGTCTGGTTTCACGTTAGTGTCACGCGAGCCGCTTTAGCATGCACACGGTCTGCTCAAGTCCAGAGACATGATAGCACAGAGTGGAACATATGCGCGAGTCAGCGCAGACTTCAAAACATATCCGACCCATTTGAGTTCTACACAGAATGCTATAATTTATAGTGGGAGGAGCTGTTTGATATGTCCCGCACTGTCTTCCTGTTTCAGTGGAAATTAAGCCAGCACACTGAATAATGCTGCACATTTCAAGGCACTTCAGTGGGTCTTTAACAATGACCTGTCTGGTGGCTGCAGACAGGTTTAGGGCTGGTAACCCTAAACCATCATGAAAACAATAGGATGACTTGGTGAAATCAAAAACACTAGCTCATATACCTACGTCTTGAGGTGTCTTTAAACTAAGAGCTTTTATTCAACATTTTCTGATGGGAAAACACAAAAATTATAGTGTTCTATACATTGCAGCTTTCTGGTGGTAAAACTTTAGCCAAGCACGCAGGCGACCTGGAAGGGAGACTTCTTACAAGAATAACATACAGTGTATAAAGTCCAAAACAGCACAGCAGTTCTGCGAATACACGGCTCATGTACTGCACTATATATGACCTGTGTGAGCCAGGTTCATACACACAAAACAGCATATTTATCTACTTGTGTTTTGAGGTCAAATGTAGGGGGGAAGCGGGATAACATTTTGTATTGACCTGCTCTTTTGGTCATTATTTACTCACCACATTGTTCCAAACCAGTTTGATTTAATTTCTTCTTCAATTCATAGTTATTTACTATTAATCTCAGCTGCAACACATTTTAAATTGCATCTTTATATTTAAATATGGCACATCAAGACGTCACAACAATGATGCAAGACATTGTTGGTTGTGAGTCTCATAACCGATCATGATGTGAAAAATATAAACAGGCATATATTCAAATCGCACAGCTGATATTTAAGAGCTGAAGACGACAATATTTCAGTCTGTTCTTCACACAATGCTCTAACACGACTTTATAAGACTGGAAATGCGAAGCATGAGTCATATTAATTACTTTTATGTTATTTTATGTTTTTTTTGTGATTTTTGAAGCTTAAAAGCCTCTGGTCACCTTTGGCTTTCATAGTATGGAAAAGACATCTCCTTTTGTGTTCTACTTAAGATATGTCATACAATCATAGAGGTTTGGAACAACATGAGGGTGAGCAAGAAGAATTAATCTTTAGGGGCGAAGCTTGACTTTAAATTTATTGGTTTGGATAAAAAAATTATTTAAAAAAAAAAACAGTGAGCAATAGTGAATGACGCTGGAGCAGTGATAGCCCACAAAGATATTTACGTCACAAAATTTTCTAATGTACTACGACATATGGCTGAAACAACTCAAGAGGTTTATAAAGAATCATCACAAACTGGAACGGCACAAGATGAAACTGCAAAACACCAGTTAATCATGAAGTTACTACGCCGTTATATATGAATAAAACTGGCAATGCAGCAGAGAACCTGCTCTGAATGCATGTGTACTGTGTGTACTTATAAAAAGCTGCTTCAAGCCGCAGTATGGTCACTACATCCACAGCCTCAAAACTAAAGATTTAAGAAAATTAACTGATATTTTGCATTTAAAACTTTAAACATCACTTCTTTTGCATATATAGCAGGAGAAACTAACCCTTGCACTTAAATACACTCTTAACTACAAAATAGTACAAAAACTACTTAGAGGATCATACAAGAAGTCCTGAGATAGTCAAATGTTAAACAGCAAATGTTGCACTAGCTAGGATCTAAACTAGAAACACCACTGAAATAAGGTAGAGGGATTGCCTGGTTTGTATATGATTATATCTACAGTTTTCCCCAAAGACAGGGAGTTAACATGTAGCAACTGTGTAGTTGACTCCCTGTTCATAAAACAATATGCAATTAATTAGGAAACACATGCTGTGGCATAGGCCACAGTCATGTGAATTGTCTTGGTCATTAAATAAATGTTAAGAAAAAAGAAAAAAACAGCAACAAAGAAAAGCCTTTTATGTTATGAGTTTCCATAAGTCAAAAATACTTTGGTGTAAGGGAGTTCCTAAGACATCAGCATGAAAAGATGCTAATGAAGTATTCAGTAGAGGACTTAAAGGGTTGGTTCACCCAAAAATGAAAATTCTGTCATTTATTACTCACCTTCATGACGTTCCACATCTGTAAAACCTTCGCTCATCTTCAGAACACAAATGAAGATATTTAAATCTGAGAGCTTGCTGATCCCCCATAGAAAGCAACAGTATTAACACTTTCAAGGACCAGAAAGGCAGTAAAGACATCATTAAAATAGTCCATGTGACTGCAGGGGTTCAACCTTAATGTTATGAAGCAACAAGAATAATTTGTTTTTTTGCGCACAAAAAGAACAACTTAATTCAACAATTTCTTCTCCTCGGTGTCAGTCTCCAACACTTTTCACGTTGTAAACAGTGCAAAGCTTCCAGGTTCTTTGTCAGAACGGCTCCTGCGTCAGCATCACATGCATACGTCATGCTACTCTTGTGAACAGGACATAGAAAAGAAGAAATTGTTGAATAAGAAGAAATTATTATAAGTCGTTGTTTTTTGTTTTTTTGCACATAAAAAGTATTCCCGAAGATGAACGAAGGTCTTACAGGTTTGAAATTAAATGAAGGCGAGTAATTAATGACAGAACTTTCCTTTTTGGGTGAACCCTTTAAACTCAGTAAATGCAATGCAAACTTGAACACTAATTTTTTTTCTCTTCTCCTAAGAAAAAGCATTGTGACTAGGGCAAAAAAAAGGGCAACTGTGCGCTACAAGTATGCTGCTCTTTTCACCTGACATTTGTCTGACTCATATTGATTTAACAACGAGTCTCTGAATGAACCCAGAACATCACTCCTGTGCCTGTTCATATAGGACATAAAAAGGGTTCCCACATGTTGACCAATGAGTGAAACAACAACACCACACTCATGAGGAGTGATAAGAATGGAGCATAACCACAAAATTTAAATTGCCTTTATGATTTTCCATGACCTTTTAACACTTCATTCATTTTCATGCTTTTCCAAGCATGCAAATCACACTTTTGAAATTCCCTGATATTCCAGAACCATGCATATAACTTGTAGTAGTGGCATATATTAAGAGAACAAATCAGACTGTCACAATTTAAAATGACACACAAATAAGATAAAATGCTCACTATCTGAACCCGACTATGCAAATTTATGACTACAGACGACTGCAGAATTCCATGTAGAACTAATACAAGCAAAAAGAATGTCAAGAATTTAAATGTAACTAAAAAAATTCAATTGATTCATAATCTCATGAAAGTAATGTAACAACTTCTCACATTATCCAGCTTCCAGGTCAGATTGAATATCCTACTTCAGCTATACTTTGGGTTGCAGAATGACTAAACTTGTTTTTCACATACATGAATTACATTTCTAAACATATTTAAGGTCTAATTTTAAGTCATAAAGCATATAGCAGACTGACCCTTGAAGCAGAGTTACCTAACAGGAACTGCATGCAGAGTGCCAGAATTTGTGGGAATGCAGGTCCTACCTGAGCTTGTCATCATCTCTATATACCTCCACCAACTTTAATACCCCTCCCCCTAAATTCCAAACAAATACCAACAACACAAGGGGGGGCACCCATTACAAGTTATAAAAGGCAACAGACACACCCCTGTACTCCAGACAGTGGGGGGGGGGGAAATCGCATGCAGCTCTTAAAAATACAACAGCATATATGTTTGCAAGCGTTTCAGCACAGAGCCCGAGAGCTCAATTTGACTTCAGTCATTTACATTAAAACAGGCCTATGGTTGACTTGCAGCCAACAAACTTTTCATCTTTTTTAAACAACATTTCACACTTGGTAGTGGAGCAAGTATGTAGGGGATATACTGGTTGACACGATAAACAAGAAATTTGTCAACCGGCAGAGATTGCGATTATTCTCTCATGAAAGTCTATAAATTATGTTTTTTTAAAACATTCATTTAGATTAAAAAAAAAGAAAAAAGAAAAAAAGAAGTATTTGCAACAACACACAAAAATGCAAATAAAATGGAAGCAGTAACAGATATATTCTTCCATATAGTGATGTATATCAGAGTGCAACGGAAATATTTTGGACGGGAATTGGTTCTAGAGTTGTCAAAAGTACTGACTTCAGTACCTAGTCAGTACTACAATTTTAAAAATGTGACGCTTTGAACGCAGTTGAGTGGATTCGTTAACACCTCTGATTGGCCATTGTGTTCATGGCTCATTGGATATGTCTGTGATTGGCTTCAATGATCAACGCTGTAAAAGCGTTGTAAACAGTCAATGACACTCTTCACCGAGTGCTTACACAGATACACACAGGAGCGTTTGAAAGCAGGCATCTATCACGGACCAGACCAATGATAGATGCCTGCTTTCAAATGCTCCCTTTTTCAAATTCAAACACTCCCGTGCGTTGATCATTGTAGCCAATCACAGACATATCCGATGGCTGTTGTGTTGACACGCTCAATCAGGGGTTTACGAATCCACTCAACAGCACTCAAAGCATCACATTTTTTTTAAATTTCAGTACCAATAGGTACCGAAGTTGGTACTTTTGACAGCTCTACTTGGTTCTATGCGTCAGTTTGATAGGGTTTTAAGATGTGGCCATTGCACTCAAAAGTGGAGGGAGATGATCAAAATCTTGGTTTAAGTGGTTTGAGAAGTCTTGATAATGTCACCAGTGAAGTCTGTCGTTTACACCAGAAGATCCAGTATGACATTGATTAAACATTAAAAAAATAGAAACAGATTAAATGTTTGCAATAAGATCTATAACATGCATTTAGAAAATTGACAGGGTGAATTTTTTTAACAGATCAAGCACAATTTGCAGTGAAAAAGAAAAACTGAAAAACTTAAACTACTGTTTACTTAATTTTCATCTTTGCTCAATTATGTTTATTTGTCCTACAGCTCGTAATTACTTTTATGTAAAAAGCTCTCAACTTTATTGAAGTGAAATTAAAGAATAATTTCAATGTGATCTAAACTTTTGATATCGCAACCTAATTTGAAACATAAACTATATTCTGATATATCGCCCACCCCTACAAGTATGCTAGAATTTTTCATCAAGCAATTCTTGCATGGCAAATGCCTGTCATTGTCAAAAAAGGTAAATCCAAACAATTTTTAAAATAAAATTAATATTCAGACCATACCTCTGTTTGTGTATTACAAATGCTTAGATAAAGTGGAAGTATGCACTTGATTCAATAAGAAGTGGCTGCAGTTATTAGAAAAACTTCTTAAGTGCGACTGATAATTAAACATCTACAGGAACCAACAGGTGCATCTTGATGTATGACGACAAGCCCGCATGACAAGTCTCCCTGAAACCCAGAGCCACACTTCATGATCATAATGGCTAATAATTGTTCCTCTGACACCAAGGAACAAATGTCTAATCTTAAAGCTTGTTGTCTTAACATTTGCGTCCCATGAAATTACAGAACCTGCCGTGGGGATACATTTACATGTCTTGAGGCCAAGCACTAGTGCTGACACTAAGGTTATGTGAACGTTTTAACATCTTGCATGTACTAACACAGATGTCAGATCTAAGTCAAAGCCTAAGTTTACCAACACTGCAAAAGGCCTGGCGTGGCACCGTCACGCAGATAAGCTTTGCTAAACAGCTAATATTTCCAGCTAATATTTAGATACGTACCAAGAGCCACTTAGCTTCCCGGCTAGCGACATTTCTACATCCTTCAAAATGACAGCCACTAAGACGCGACGTGTGGCGAGTTACACTTTAAAAGGCTTAAACTAAAGTGACAAGTGCTTGAAATAGATGAAATTATTTGGGATGGCTAACTAGCAGACGATGGCGTTGCCCCCTGATGTTCTCTTTAGGCCCAAATCGCAGCCTTCATCTCTGAGCCCGTGCTAAGCTAAGCTAACTCGCCTGAATTTGAGCTATTTGGAAACGCAACTGGCAACGTGGGTAGCGTGAAACGCTGCAGAAATAATTACTAACGGCGCAACGCGTGAGAGAGTTGTTGTATATATGTAGTCAAAAGTGAGACGTGATAAGTCGGCCTCTTTAGTTGAAGTGATTAATTCCAGGGTTTTGGTGGGTTGGGAATGAAGCCTATTAAGGCTAGCAGAAGTTAGCATGTGAGCTAACACACACACACATACTCTCTCCACTTTCCTGCTGGCTAACTCGCTCTCACCTCAGACACCTCATCCTCGTCGCTGCCGGATCCGGGGCCTGACGATAGCACCGCGGCCGCTGTGAGTTTGAAATCAAGTCTGTCTGTGGTGGGCCCGCCAGCCTCTCCGAACAAGCGTACTTTCTTGCCACCGAGGCCCCCGAGTCCGGCTCCTGGTGTAGCTCCAACCCCCATCCCTAACGCAGGGGAACGCGGAGTCACCGAGTCAATCTCGTCCTCGAAGCCGTCCGTCAGCATTGCCGTCCCGGCTACTGCATCCTGCATACTTTCCTAAATAATACGTCTATTTGTGAAGGTAATGTTGTCTTTTCACTTTCTTTGGGGTTATATTGTTATAAAATAATTACGTTTTACTTCAGAAAAATCCTCAAACTCTCCTGAAGCGAGAAGAGAATCTCTTTCCCCCAAGCCATTAACTTTCTAACAACCTACCCTACTTCGTTCCATTTGTGTATTGTCCCGCCCCTGTTTAAAATATGCGAAGGCTATTGGGCAGGAGAGTTAAATACTGGAACCTGATTCGCTGCGACGCACGCTACTCGAGCGAAAGCACGCGACGTCAAGGTTGGTTTACAAGAGGGCTTTAAGATTTAACGCCAGGAAACATAATTTAGTAAAGGCGATTGGACGCGGGCACGCTTGTCACAAATTCCCGCCCTCTCGATACGCCTATTTTTGTCTTTATCGAGAAAGTAGAGGTTAATTTGTTTCAGAATCATATTTAGGAAGTTTTGTCAATTTCTGAGATGTCATGTTTATAGTAATGTAAAGCTAGATACATCAGATTAGTCGGTCACTAACTGTCGAAATATTTTATGAATATAAATATTATGTGCTGACAGTTAAGTCTGTAGCTGTCATCCCACTGCGTCCAATATTAAGCAACACTTATTATTTAACATGTTAGGACAACTGTGTCAATAAGTCCGTTTAGAGGAGGGCGCGACCGACCTGGGTGAAGCAATACCCGGATTTCTGTGGAAGATTTAATTATGGGACTTGTAGTTTAATTTTGACACGTATATATGTACAAAATTAATAAAATATCCTTCATTTCTGGGGAAATATCGTTTTGCATAGGGACATTTTTTCACATTCTTCTGCATAAATATATTTACCCTCTTATATTGGTACAGAAGCTGTGTGCCAATTTGATTCGTATAAAAAAATTATGACTACATGTAATTATATTTATGATTCTATGGAAAGCTGTTTCGTTGCAGTTTTAAACTGAAAACTAATGGGACTTTTCTTCTGCATTAAAAGCTAAATTCAATGTTTATAATAAACTTTATTTAGATAGGAAGCTCAGTAAAGCTTTCAAACTTTAATAATTTTACATACTCTTTGCAATTTTTAATGTGAAAGATTAGGACAATTAGACAGTGGTTTAATATTTTCCAATAAACAATATGACATTGTAATATTCTAAATAAAACTCAGATAAAAATCACTTGTTTCACCTATTTACCACATACATTGTTTTATAGGTGAATTCATGATGTCGTCAAAAAAAAGTTCTACATTTTCTTCACTCTTCACTTATGTGACTAAAATGTGTATATGTACCACACAACCTTAGATTGGCATATGCAAATGCAATATATTTTTTTAAATTATTCCTGTTCATGATTAAGGTATTGCAAATGCATTTAATTATTTCTCAAAGTCACATGAGCTGTAAGGATATGTCTGCATGACATTTAAACCATTTACAAGCATTGTAAAAAAAACAACAAAAAAAACAGTGACACATTTCTTCAATTTAGATGTAAAAAAAGATGTAGGTTTAAATGGGTAAAAGTCTGAATATAGATAAAATGAAACTGAAAATTGGTCATAAGTGAATTGCTTGCATTGACCATGAAGGCCGAAAATTATGAAAGCTTAATTATAATAATGAACTGAAAAACATAGACTGAGCCAGCAGGTCCTCATTAGTGAGTTTGTCATTGTTCTGACAGCCTGCATTACAGAAGTAAGGGTTTGGGCAACTAGTCATGAGGCAAATTGGAGAGAATTGGGCCTAAAATTGCAGAAATTAATGGTTATGAAACCTTATATTTTCTATTCAAACTTTCCAGTTGTTTGTAATTATAGAAAAAAAATATTCTATTAAAAAAAAAATCAGTTTAGAGACGGCATCTTCTTATGAAGAGCAATTTCTAGCAGAAAGAACAGAAAATAACTAAATGCTTTTTTGAGATATTATTTATTGCCACAACTTTTTCAGTTGGGTAAATCAATTTTTTATTTTGTTGTAATAACCTTGTAATATTAACTTTAATCTTTTCCCTTATAGAACAGTCTTCAGACCTAATGACAAAACTCATATAAATATTCATCTCTGCACTAAAAGCCAGTGGTTTAAAATTTTACTGTTATTTGTCCCAAAATGTCCTGCACTTTATATTTGATGTCCTATCCTGCTTCGGTTTCCATTACAGAAGAGTTCAAATCTTTTTTTTAAATGACGTTTTAATTTTATACAACCAAATACATATGTACAACAAGCTAAGTATTAAAAAAAAAATAATTTACATTTAAAAAGCTAAAAAAAAATAAAAAATAAAAATAAAATACAATCATAAATTCATTTATATGACCAGAGGCATAAATTCAGAATACTAGTGAGGAATCACCAGTTTACATGATTCACACAGATCAATTTATATTTAGTCTACAGGTTGCTCAGAAACTCCTTCACCTGAAAAGAAGAAAAAAAAAAAACCCCATCAAAACATGGCTAAAACACTTTACTGTTATGCCCGTTTCACACTGGATGCGTAAAAGCAGCACATATTTTTTTCAGCGCCCATGTTAAAGGGACAGCTCACAAAAAATGAAAATTCTGTCATTCACTCACCCTCGAGTTGTTCCAAACCTTTATAAATTTCTTTCTGCACACATCATTGCCAGGAGTTCAACTTCAAAGGCCCATTTAAATGATTAAATCTAGAGGTTTATCCTAACTTTAAGATTACTTTTATCATGTAAACTACATATATACAGCATGTCCTGTCTGTGGGACAGTAGAAGAGGAACACTGCTGTATCACAGCAGAGTATGCTACCCATCATAAATCAAAGCACGTGACAGACAGTGGTTGGGGGAAAACACCTGAAAAGCTTGACAGAATAGAAGATACTCGTCTGTATTTGCAGTACACAAGCTGTGGTTCAGCTGCGTGTGACAAACTCTGCCAGTGTAAAAGCACAATTCCCGCTCTGCTTGCACATCCAGTGTGAAACGGGCATTAGAGGCAAAACTCTTAAAGGGTTAGTTCACCCAGAAATGAAACTTCTGTTATTAATTACTCACCCACATGTCGTTCCACACCCTTAAGACCTTCATTCATCTTCAAAACACAAATTAAGATATTTTTGATGAAATCCGAGGATTCTGAGCTCCCCATAGACTGCAACGTTATGAGCATTTTTAAGGGCCAGAAAAGTAGTAAAGACCTTGTTTAAAGAGTCCACGTGACTGCAGTTGTTCAACCTTAATGTCATGAAGCGACAAGAATACTTTTTGTGCGCAAAAAAACAAAAATAATGACTTTATTCAACAATTTTTTCTCTGCGAGTCTCTGACGCTCTTCACATGAGCACCACGCATGTGGTGCTGACGCAGGAGCCGGTGTTCTGACGTAGAACCCAGAAGCGCTGCACTACGTTTACAATGTGAAAAGCATCAGAGATTGACACGTAAAATTGTTGAATAAAGTTTCGCTTTATATCATTAAGGTTAAACCACCATAGTCATGTGGACTATTTTAACAATGTCTTTACTATTTTCTGGACCTTGAATGTGGTAATAACGTTGCAGTCTATGGGGGGTCAGAAACCTCTCGGATTTCATCAGAAATATCTTAATTTGTGTTCCGAAAATGAACAAAGGTCTTATGGGTTTGGAACGACATGAGGGTGAATAATTAATGACTGAATTTTCATTTTTGGTTGAACTAACCCTTTGATGATGGCATTTGTCCACAGACTCATATATACATACCTTGTCAATTACACCTTCTTGCTTAATTCTGTCATTTTTAAAATCCTCATTAACATCCAGGACCAGTACTGGCAGGTCTTTAAGATACTCAAAATCCAACCTGTATATGACAAGATAACCATTTCGATAATTAAACAATGAAAACAGCTGAAATACACGTTTTAGCACATATTAAGTTAATCACTAACTTTGTGGTTCTGTTGTACAGCCAACACTCATGCTTATAATGCAGCTTCTCCAGGTAGTCCAGTGGAATCCCCTGTTCCTCCTCTCGCCCTCGGAACTGAAGACGCTGCATACACCTCTGCAGATAATGCGTTTAATCAATTAATCATTTTATCCTAACATTTACATCACTTTTTTTTTTACTACTACAGGTGATCCAATCAAAATACAAGGAACTGCTAGATACCTCTGGATTAGCACGAAGATAGATCATGGCGTCCAGCTCAATCTGGGACTCAAACTGAGTGAGGAGCCACGAATGCCAGTCTTGGTAGATGGCCCACTCAGTCTCATTCAGATCTCCAGACTCAAAGAGGTTGGAGGCAAACACATATCTGAAGATTAAAAACATTAGACGTTTCAATTCAATACCATTTTACATTTGTCTTTTTTATTGTTTTCTAAATTGTTGAGAGAAGCTGTTTGTCTGTACCGATCACTATAGACAGAACGCTCAAAGAACTGGACTGGTTTCTCTGCCTGCTGAAGTTTGGCACAAGGAGGCTGAAGCTGTGAACGGACACGACTCAGGCAGGCGTAGGTCTGGAAAGTGTAAGACCAGCGACTGGGCTTGTCATATAACATCTGCAGCAGGTTGCCTCCACTCTTCTGGGACGTGCTGAGCTCCTACAGGGTTTGAAGGGGATATTATATTAAAAGAACTCAAATTAACATGAAGACACTCCTTAGTAATATCTCTTGTGTACACGCATACTGTACCTCATACTCGTTCTCTGTGGTCTGTACATTGCACCATTTCCCAATGGGCTCTGGTATGACTTCCCATTCCTCTGACGCCCGCTCCAGCAAGCGCACTAAAGTTGACTTCCCTGCCGCTGTTTGTTTCACAGACATAAATGTTTTAAAAAACAAAACAAGCATAATTTGTGTTGTCTTATAATTATCAAAGATAAAAACATTTCCCTAGATGTTTTTATCTTTGCCTTAATAGCCATAAGGATGCTTAAACCAAATATTATAGCTGTATGACAATAGCATTAGCCTGGTTATCATGGTTCTGCTATGTAATGAAACAACATCCTTTAGTTGACAACCGTTCTTTGATTTCAATTAAAATATGATATATATATATATAATTCAGTCATAGTCGATGGTTGTTAAGCCTCACTCAGCGAAAATAGTATTTGGCGCCAACAGCACTACTGTAACAGTACAAGAAAGCTCTCATGCATATTTCTCGTTTATTTAATACAAAAAAACTAAGCTATTAACAATACTTATATTAGGTGCGTTTTAATTTATGTAACGTTATATTATTTCGTTGATTAAAGCAACTTACCAATGTTTCCCTCTATCGAGACCTTCAATGCCCTTTTTTCGAAGCTGAGGTCAGCGTCGAGGCTTGAACAAAATCTCTTGGGAGGAGTAGCCATTATCGTATAAAATACTTAAATAAATAAACAAACCACTTGATTTGGTTTATATATATATATTTAAAAGTCTGTAAGCTTAAATGTTCTCGTGCGCGCCTTAACAGTTTTCTGCTTGAAATTCGCGGCAAGACTTCACCAGACTTCACATGGTCAGAGGCGCGGGGAGGGGCTCTAGTACTCCTTGTGTGATTGGTCGAGCCCACAGAAGCCTCTGTTTCATTGGTTGGCGTGTGCTCAGCTGCCCTGAGACGCTTCCTGTTCTTTATCTAGTAAACAGACAGTAAATGTAAGACAAAGTAAACCTCTATTCAAATGGTAAGTGATTGCAGATGTGGACAGAGAGATTCACATTTTAGATGGATGATATTTTAGATAATTTAGGTAACGTTAATTATTATGATTACTATTACATTATTCAGCTACACATTATTAAAAGTATGAAAACATTATAAATATTACACAATGAAGCGGGGTTTAATAAGTTTTGAAGTTGCTGGAGCTAACTAGCGTCCAGATAAGATATAAACCTTTACAAAAAAAGCAAAGGAATTGAATACTATGGTAAAGGATACTATTATATAAATGTAATATCAGTGTGGCCAGTAGAGGGCAGAAAGGAACTACAGCAACACGAATGTCAAGCTAAATGTTTCCCCGCACATTTTTTGAACCAAGTAAAATAAGTGATACTTTCAATTGTTAGGTCTTTATCTATTATTAACAAAAAGCTGTATAGTCTTTATATCTTTCAGGTAAACTGAGTGGCTGTAAGTGACTCTAACGGCTAGTTTGTGAGTTTAGTCTGTTGCAGTGAAATAGTTCGATTAATTTGCTTTATTAGCAGTATCCTCAAATGTATTCAAACGCAGTTTAATTCTTTCTAGAATGCGTTTTTCTAATTACTAATTTTAATGTTTTTATTAGTGTTTACTAGAACCGTGTTGTGATAGCGATTTAGCAACATATCATGGAGACAAAGGTGCTTCAGCAATCATTTAGTAACTGAACGTTTTAGTATCTACATTGAAGTTAAAAATAAAGTTAAGTTGAATATATGATATGACTTGCACATTTCATTTTTATACATGATAACAAAAGTACTTTGAGTATATGACGAGGTGGCCGAGTGGTTAAGGCGATGGACTGCTAATCCATTGTGCTCTGCACGCGTGGGTTCGAATCCCATCCTCGTCGGGAAATGCGTTTTTCAGGACTTTGTCAGTGACAATTTTCAGTTTTTACTTTCATAAAATCTCTGTAATATTTATCACACCAGAAAACATTTATTTATTCCTGCAATTTCATGTACAATGTTTTTTTTTTAAATGAAAGCTTGTTTTAAATAATTTTTCTTACAAGGTAAGATTTTTTTTTGTTTTTTGTTTTTTTCTGAAGATCTTGACGTTTCTGCAACCAGTCAATTTAAAGCAATTCCTTGATGGATCAGCTTCCCATAGACCAAATGTAGACAGAAATTCAAATTACATTATGTAACTAATAATGACAAACATTATTCATTATTCAGACATTGTCTGAATCTAACAATTCAGACAAATATTTCAGCTGATCAAGTTAGTCATTATATAATAATGATCCTGCTTGCACATATGATATCAACAATCCTAAAGCAGTAAACAAACCCTGAATTTTCTGATTGGCTCATAGCACTTTTACAAACACGTTCAAAGTATACATTTTTGAAAACGACATACGATTAGGAAAAAAACTACTATAACGTAGTGCAAGTTCAGCTTTATTAAAATCATGTTAGTTCGTAGAAGACAATAACTCAAATGTCATACAGTGACAGCTACTGGTGTGATTGTGCCTGTACAACACAAAACAGCCAAACCAGCGGTCATTCTCACTGCCAGAGCAGGCGTGAATTAAAATTGGGATGCTGAAAGTGCTAATCAAATTTTATAAGTGACAGCAAGAAACATTCATTTTAACACTAGTAAAACAATTTTTTTGATAAACACTTTCAAAATGAGAATAGTGGGATACAGTGAAAAACTAATTTGTTGATGAAACAATTGTTTATCATGGATGTGATATATACTGTTATGGAATAATAACAACAAAAAATCGTGTTAGCATACTTTATAATTTATTCTTTAATTTACTATTTCACTAAAGGTGTGTTTTGTGCTTGAACTGTTTCTTAAGTTTCATGACTATTATTGGTCTGTTCTATTTTTCTTTGACACTTCCTTTTATAGTCATTAGTCAGATAACTTGTGCAGGATAAAATAAAGTTAAACTGATGCACTCAGATCTGTTTAATCTCTTGTGTGTAAATGTCAATGATCGAAAACAACCTAAAGTCTGGACAAACAGTTGTAGTTACATACCTCACTGTTGGGGGCGCTGTTGCATAAACTGTGACTGGAACAAACACATTTAAGCTGCAGATTTGTTTTATATTTTTATTTTCACTTGTAGGCGTCATAAAAATTCTCATTTATTGTTTTATATGACAAAGGGATGCATGCTAAATTCTGTTTGCCATGTTCCACTTTCCACAAAATGTCTCTTACATATTGGGGGTTACTGCTGCCTGCACTCCATTAGGAAAGAATTGTTGATGATTTTTAAAAACCTATTCATTGTCTAAATTGTGCATCTAAGTGACTATTTTGCCCTTATATCCCACAATATCCTAGAGAATACCAAAGTGACAGTGTGATCACACCAAAACAGCTTGATGAAGTCCAGGGTCATTGCTGCTTTTTTAATAATAATAATAAAAAAAAGTCATGTTAAATTGTACAATGTACATTACTCAAGCTCGAGATTTTGCTGTGCTTGACTTTTCATGCTTGGATGTGGTGGTCCAGCGGTAACAGTCTGTCACGCTTTTGCTCCGTGGCTCTACAGCACAACTTGTGCAATAAACTATGCCTAATGCTAACATGACCACAATAAAAACACATAGTGGTACCAACAGTGCCACAAGCAGCCAGCTTTTGTCGGGTTTCTTCCTGTCACCTGGACGCTGTTCTGTTCCTGATGTATCTTCTGGTATTTGTGATGTTTCAGGTGTAAGCATGACAAAATCCCATTTTCTCTTAGGCGCAGATGTCAAAGTCACTGAGGTTCCTTTGTCTCCTGAAGTCCTTACATCTACTGTATCACCAGTTGCTATTGATATTTCTTCCTCATGTGCATCCTCTTCATTTGAATCAGCTGAAGTTGTAATATCCATCAAAAAGTTAGATGAAGGTGAGTTTGAGGATGCATGCTCATTTAAATCAGGTTCCTGTGTAGTTACATCTCCTTCCTGGGTCTTCTCCGTAAACCAGCTTAGGTAAGTCGGATGCCACTCCAAGCTTGGGGTATCTGTTAGCCACTCCAGAGGGCTGGCATCTGTCACCAGTTCAGGCAAGCTGGGATCTTTCAGAGTTGAATCAGATGATTCGCCAATCATGTGTTCATCCTCTTCGACTGGCCGACAGTAGTAGTTGTCCTCTTGCAACATGTAACCCTCCTCGCAAAGACACTCAAATCCACCTTCGTAATTTCTGCACACCTGATCGCAAATGTCTGGAGTATTGCACTCATCGACATCTTCGCATTGATCTGGATCTTCTCTGAGTGGAGAGAATCCCTCGTGACAGCGGCACGTGTAGGAACCAGGAGAGTTCTCGCACAAATGATCGCACTTTCCTTCCATGCATTCGTCTATGTCCACGCATTCTCCGAACTCAGACGGAAGGTAGCCCTCGTTGCATCTACACTCAAATGTACCAGGTGCATTGACGCATTCCTGCGGACATGGTTTCTGCAAGCACTCATCTATATCAAGACAGCTCTGACCATCACCTGACAGGAGGTAGCCATCGGGGCACTTGCAGCGGTGACCCTGAGGGGTGGACTCGCACTCAAACTCGCAGTTGGCACTGTGGCAGGGATCCGAGAGCTGGCAGGTCTTTCCATCCTCTGCCAGAACATAATTCTCTGAGCACTCACAGTAGTAATGGGTATCCGAGTTCAAGCAGTAGTGCTCGCATCCTCCATTGTCCTGTTCGCACCAGTCCCTTGGAGTGTTCAAGCAGAGCGGTGCATCCTTCGACCAGCCAATGCTCCCGTCCTCCCTCAGCATGCACAGAACCGACTGGTCTTCCTTCTCGTTGTCGGGACAAGGAAGAGTTGCCACAGAACCGAAAGGGATGTGAGTAAGAGCAGTACTTGCCAGTTCAAACGGGGTGGTGTACAGTGCAGGGCCCCCTCCTTCTTTTTGAAGAGCTGGGCACATCCCTTGGTAGGTGTAACGACAGAGGAATCCTTCCACGGCCACTGCACAAGACCCATCGAGCCATTTGAAGTTGTACTGGTTGTTGCCACTTTTGTCAGCCGTGTTGTAGGTAATGACCACACAACGATGAGCAGCACAAGCACTGGGTAAATCATCACGTTGCCAGTTTGTATACTGCGTTTCCTGATCCCCAGTGATCCAGGTAAAGCCCCTCAAAGGACGTGTGGCCGAACACTGCCGAGGCTGACGCTGAAGGCCAATCCACAGCCTGATTCTGGGTCGGGAGCCACGCCTGACCCCTGACGATAGGAGGTCATGAATCAAAGAAGCTTCTTCTGGTCCTTTCATAGTAGCCAGGTTCCCCCCTTTATCCTTGCAGGTCCTCCAGGACTCCCGGAACGTCTTGCGCTGGAGATGAATAGAATAGCATCCCTCAGCATTGCACACGCCCTCCTTCTCCTGCAAGCTTTGTCCCATGACTCCTTTAGACCAATATAAATATAGAAGAACAAAGAAAAGAAAGGGATATGCAGCACAGCATTTTCTAACAGTCCTGATTCCCATTTTTTTCTGCAGCTGAGATGATTCTTGTTTTGTCTGTTATCTTACTTGTCTGCAGTTTTTTTCTCTCTCACCTAATCAAATGTTTAAATTTACCTATGAGCTCTTTCAAACCTCTGGTCTCTATGCTTAAAGAGATGACTTTTGTCTGCAGTCTGTCTGCAGCAGAGAGACAGAGGAGGAGGGTATAGACGTTTGTTATTAGAAGAGGGGGCGGGTAATGAGTGTGCTGAGTGGTGGGGGGAGATTCGGCCTGTGGTTTTCCCTTGTGCCGTATGGTTTTCATAAAACTGTTTAAGGAAATAGTTTGTGACCCTGCCAACAAGTCCCCCCTCATCCTCCACTCACTCATCCAATCACTACAACAATCACCATCACAAATCCATCCAACCTGAAAACTTCATCCTGGGTCATCCTGATCAGATTTTCTCATTTTTGCATTCTTGTGTGGTTAAATTTTGCACAGCTGCTTAGACTGTTTTCTTTTTGATTTTAAATTAATTTAGCATAATATTTTACATAAAATTATTTTGATGTAAAGGTTTAAAAATATTTAACTTCATTTGTATTACCTGTTCTGTCTCATCACCGTAACCAAGCTGTATTTGTGCATTTAAATTCATTTACACAATGGAAAGCAACCAAACATTAGAGAATATGCAGGTTTCATTCAATGTCATTTGTTATTTATTTGAAGTTAATGAGGAGAAAATGGTTTGATAGCAAATGTTTAAAAAACACTGGTCTTTTTGAGCATATTATTGTCCTTGACTGACCATTGTAAAAAAAAATGTGAAAATGTTATTTTTTTTCTGTGCAATACTACAAAAATAAAACTCTAATATAGGGCTTTTCACGTTACGCTTAAGCCCGGGTTATCGTCTTTCTAAACATCGCTTTTAACCCCGGGTAAAGGAACGTTTCACACTTGTAATTTAGAAGTGGGGTTAGCACAGGGTACAGAGACTGTTTTATACCTTACATAGAGTCAAGCAACATATTGGTTGAAATTGGTGTAGTACTGACCGTCATACATTAATTTACATTATATTCCAAAATATTTTATTACGTCATTGTTCATTTTAAATTAGTGACACACCAGTGAAGTTTAGTGCTTCGCAGATGCAAAAATCCAAATGAAGATTTGACCAATCAAGCAACATGATCACTTTTTGCCAACCTTTACATTTCAGTGCATTTAATGCAAATACCATAAAATAAAGGTAACACTTTACAATAAGGTTCATTAGTTAACATTAGTTAACATGAACTAATAATGATCTGCACTTATACAGTATTTATTAATATTTGTTAATATTAATTACATAATTTACTAATACAATATTAAAATATTAGTTAATGCACTGTGAACTAACATGAACAAACAATGAACAACTGTATTTTCATTAACGAAGATTAGCAAATACAGTAACAAATGTATTGCTCGTGGTTATTTCATGTTAGTTAATACATTAACTAATGTTTAACTAATGAACCTAATTGTAAAGTGTTACCAAAATAAAAAAAATTAAAAATGATCTCTGTGAAATTCATGTTGAAAAAATGATCAGCTCCACCCACGTCAACACGTCCCGCCTCTTTGCCCATTTTCAGTTATCCGGGAGTGACGCGCTACCAAGATGGCGGCGACCCCATGCTTCAAAAACGCTCTTCAGAAACCTACGAGTGACGTCACGGACACTACATCCATATTTTTTTACAGTCTATGGTTCTCCCCTGTCAGGATTCTGTCACGGTTCATGAATCCGCTGTCTCATTCTGGTGTCTGCGTGATTCTGTGGTGTGTCACCTGATTGTTCGTGTGGGCGGCAGCTGTGCGCAATTACACCTGCCTATTTAACGCCTTGTCTTTCGTCTCATGTTTGTCAGATCGTTGTTTGGAGTCCTGGTGTTGTGTCCCGTGTTTGCTCGTGTTTCATGTTCCTTGGATTGGATTTCTCGTCGTTGTTTCCTGTTTCCTGTTCCTCGTTGGATCGTCGGCACCGCTTCACGGACACACTTCACCAGTCACGACTCATCGGATCTCTCATCGCCCATCGAGGTCCCTGCGTCACCACTCTCCTGCTGTGGTTGTTGTGTCTTACCTGTGACTGACCATCAGTGTGTGAAGCTCTTAATAAAGAGATTAACTTGCAATTGCATCCGTCATTATTTACGTGACAGAACGATCTGACCAACTATGGATGCAGCAAGCTCAGCGGCTTTTACGGAGTTCATCAACCACAGCATTTCCCGCATGGACCAACAGCAGGAGAGTATCTCTTCCACCGGACGCGCAGTTCAAGCGCTGGTGACGCAGGTGTCTGAGCTCTCCCAGCAACTTCAACAGCTTCGAGCTCCCACTGCGCCACCCCCACCGCCGATTCCCCCCACGCCGCTGGAGCGGTGGGATCAGCCGGAACCACGCCTCCCTGTTCCTCAGACTTATGCCGGTGAGCCGAACTTTTGTAGAGCGTTCTTGAACAAGTGTTCTTTGCATTTCTCTCTGCAGCCACGCACCTTCGAGAGGGAGGAGTCCAAGGTGGCTTTCGTGATCACGCTCCTGACGGGGAAGGCAGCTTTGTGGGGAACGGCGGTGTGGGAGAACCAGGATCCATGCTGCGCCTCGTTCCAGGCACTCGCCGCCGAGATGAGGAGAGTGTTCGACCGTGCGGTGGCTGGCAAGGACGCTGCTCGACAACTCACGGAACTTAAGCAGGGCAACCGCACGGTCGCAGAGTTTTCCATCGAGTTTCGCACTCTCGCGGCGGAGTGCCGCGAGAGTGGAATGAGGAGGCGCAGTGGGATGTGTTCCTGCATGGGTTGACTGACCGTGTCCATCGAGAGATCTATGTCCTGGATCTTCCTCAGACACTCAATGGACTCATCGATCTCGCGCTACGAGTGGATGCCCGACTTCACAGGCTGGAACGTCTAGAACCTGCTGACGCTAAGCCTCATGGAGCGGAGGGCCGGTTGGTCAGGACAGCGGACACGGTCGGCTCCTCTTTATATCCTGAACCCATGCAGGTAGGGAGAGCTCGGCTTTCCCGGGAGGAGAGAGAAAGGCGGAGATCCCAGGGTTTATGCCTCTGCTGCGGGGCATCAGGTCACTTCCTCAGTTCCTGCCCGGTAAAAGATCAAGCCCGGTAGTAAATTTGAGGCTACTATCGGGTGGGATCTCCGCCGAGAAGTCCTCACCATCCACCCTCCTCCCGGTAAGACTGAGATGGGCAACTCACAACATCACCTGCCAGGCACTTATCGACTCAGGGGCTGAGGGGAACTTCATGGACACCAACTTTGCACGACTCAACAACTTACCCATCATCTCACTCACCCGCCTGACCTGAAGGAAGTGTTCAGTAAGTCCCGGGCTGCTTCTCTCCCTCCGCATCGTCCCTATGACTGTGCCATAGACTTAGTACCGGGTAAGTCTCCGCCTAAAGGCAAATTATACTCTCTGTCTGCTCCCGAGAGGGAGGCCATGGAGAAATATATTTCTGATTCTCTGGCAGTGAAGTTCATCCGCCCTTCCTCTTCTCCAGCGGGGGCGGGGTTCTTTTTTGTTTTGAAGAAGGATGGCTCTCTGCGACCTTGCATTGATTACCGAGGGCTGAACAACATCACGGTAAAGAATACTTATCCTTTGCCGTTGATGTCTTCAGCCTTTGAGAGGTTGCAGGGAGCATCAGTTTTCACTAAATTGGACTTAAGGAACGCTTATCATTTGGTTCGCATCAGGAAGGGGGATGAATGGAAGACCGCGTTTAACACCCCCAGAGGGCACTTTGAATACTTGGTCATGCCCTTCGGGCTGTCCAACTCCCCAGCGGTCTTCCAGGCACTCGTCAATGACGTGTTGAGAGATATGATCGATCAGTTCATTTATGTCTACCTGGACGACATATTGATATTTTCCTCGTCTCTCCAGGAACATGTTCAACACGTCAGACGAGTGCTTCAGCGTCTGTTAGAGAATGGGCTTTTTGTCAAGGCGGAGAAATGTGAGTTTCATGCACAGTCTGTTACATTTCTAGGCTACATCGTCTCGTCTGAGGGAGTTCGCATGGATCCTGAGAAGGTTAAGGCTGTGGTAGATTGGCCAAGTCCAGATTCCCGTAAGGCCCTACAGAGGTTTCTGGGGTTTGCCAATTTCTACCGGCGTTTTATTCGCAATTTCAGCCAACTAGCCGCACCTCTGACCGCCTTGACCTCCCCCAGAACGACCTTCAGGTGGTCAGATGCAGCAGAAGCTGCATTTGCCAAACTGAAAAGTCGCTTCGTTTCGGCTCCCATCCTCATTGCCCCTGATCCTTTGCGTCAGTTCGTGGTGGAGGTCGACGCGTCAGAGGTGGGGGTAGGCGCAGTGCTATCCCAGCGTTCTCCCGCAGACGATAAGATGCATCCTTGCGCGTTTTTGTCCCATCGTTTATCTCCAGCCGAACGCAACTATGACATTGGTAACAGAGAGTTGTTGGCAGTCAAATTAGCGTTGGAGGAGTGGCGTCATTGGTTGGAGGGGTCGGGGGTACCCTTTATCGTATGGACAGATCTTAAGAACCTTGAGTATATTCGATCGGCTAAGAGACTTAACTCCAGGCAGGCTCGGTGGGCACTTTTTTTCGGACGTTTTGATTTTTCTCTATCGTACCGCCCGGGCTCCAAAAACATCAAGCCCGATTCCTTATCTCGTATTTTTGATCCTTCCGAACGCCCGTCTACTCCCGAGTGTATTCTTCCCGAGACATTAGTGGTCTCCACTCTCACATGGGAGGTCGAATCGAAGGTCTTGTCGGCCTTAGAAGGGGTAACGCCTCCGCCCAGATGCCCACTGAACCGTTTGTTCGTGCCGGAGAGGTTAAGGTCCTGCGTTATCAAATGGGGTCATTGTTCCAACGTGGCTTGTCATCCAGGAGTTAATCGGACCAGGTTTTTGGTTAAGCAACGATTCTGGTGGCCTGCTATGGCTCGTGACATTCGCAGTTTTGTTTTGGCTTGCTCAGTTTGCGCCACTGGTAAGACATCCAATCGACCCCCAGATGGGTAACTCCAACCGCTGTCTGTCCCTTCGAGACCTTGGTCCCACATTGCGCTAGATTTCGTCACCGCCCTCCCGGGGGTACACGGTCGTTTTGACCGTGGTGGACCGGTTCTCGAAGGCGACTCATTTTGTTCCCTTAACCAAATTACCTTCTGCTAAGGAGACAGCGGTTACCGTCGTAGACCACATCTTTCGGTTACATGGCCTCCCGATAGACGTGGTGTCCGACAGGGGTCCCCAATTTGTGTCCAAATTTTGGCAAGAGTTTTGTAGACTGCTGGGGGCGACGGTCAGTCTTTCCTCTGGGTTCCATCCCCAGACCAATGGTCAGACCGAGAGAGCCAATCAGGATTTGGAGCGAATGTTGCGATGTTTGGCATCTAAGAATCCTTCTTCCTGGAGCCAACAACTCTCTATGATTGAGTACGCACATAATTCATTACCAGTGTCTTCTACGGGCCTCTCTCCGTTTGAATGTAGTGTAGGTTACCAGCCACCTGTGTTTCCCAGTCTGGAATCTGAAGTCGCGGTCCCCTCTGCTCACGCCTTTGTCCAGAGGTGCCACCGCACTTGGAGCAGAGCCCGTGAGACTCTGCTGCAGGTGAGGGCGCGCACCAAGGCTAAGACTGATCGCCACCGGTCGAAGCCTCCCGTATACGTCGTTGGTCAAAAAGTGTGGCTTTCTACTAAGAACATTCCGCTCCGCTCCGTTGCCAATAAATTAGCTCCTAAATTCATCGGCCCGTTTCCTGTCACCAAGATCATTAGTCCGGTGGCAGTCCGACTCAAATTACCTCCAGCGTACAGGAGGATTCATCCCGCCTTTCATGTTTCCAAAATCAAACCCGTTTTTCACTCTCATCTTAATCCGCCTACTCCGGTTCCTCCACCGCCGCGACTCGTAGATGGGGAACCTACATATTCGGTCAATCGCATTCTGGACTCTAGGCGGAGGGGACGCGGATTCCAGTACTTGGTGGACTGGGAAGGTTACGGTCCGGAGGAGAGAAGTTGGGTTCCTGCTAGGGACATTCTGGATCACTCCCTCATCGATGATTACAATCGACAGGTAAGGAGCTCTGGGAACGCCATGAGGCGTTCCTAGGAGGGAGGGTACTGTCACGGTTCATGAATCCGCTGTCTCATTCTGGTGTCTGCGTGATTCTGTGGTGTGTCACCTGATTGTTCGTGTGGGCGTCGCCGCTGATCGTCTGATCAGCGGCAGCTGTGCGCAATTACACCTGCCTATTTAACGCCTTGTCTTTCGTCTCATGTTTGTCAGATCGTTGTTTGGAGTCCTGGTGTTGTGTCCCGTGTTTGCTCGTGTTTCATGTTCCTTGGATTGGATTTCTCGTCGTTGTTTCCTGTTTCCTGTTCCTCGTTGGATCGTTCTCTGGTTTTCACCCACGGATTACACGGCACCGCTTCACGGACACACTTCACCAGTCACGACTCATCGGATCTCTCATCGCCCATCGAGGTCCCTGCGTCACCACTCTCCTGCTGTGGTTGTTGTGTCTTACCTGTGACTGACCATCAGTGTGTGAAGCTCTTAATAAAGAGATTAACTTGCAATTGCATCCGTCATTATTTACGTGACAGATTCAGTCAGGACGCACTATAATGTTAGAAACTGCAAATATATGCTGCATTGAGATAGAAAAGGTATAGTTTAGTTTAATTACGGTTATAACTTATATTGCCTTCTTGTTTTTATCTACTATATTACTACAAGCCTATTGTACCGTCCGAATGATGGCCAAAACTATACAGATGAGTTTTATGACGTTTATTGTACTTAACACAAAAGATGAAGCGTCTGTTTTCACTCTAGAAAATCACTGTAAGAGCTTAATAAAACACAGTGCAAGTGTGCATTAAAATATTATCCATAAACTCTCTCTCTTTCCCTTGTCAACATACATAGTGAAGTACACAGAAACACTCGTTACAACTAACAGTAAACAAATATATAAAGACCTTATGCATTTCAGGTAGTGCTTAACAAACTGGTACATTTTATATCCGTAAATAAACTCAGATGAACTGTAATAAAGTGCTCTCACCTTCATTACTGTTGTATCCAGTATCACTCTGGAGACTGTAAACTGAATCACGAACAGTTTGTACTGATCTATCCTTGAGTAACACATTTTTAGCACAACCTCTGTTTTATTAAAGTCTCTGTTATATATCAAATTTAGATATGTTTGTCCTAACAAGCGATCGATTCTCTTCAGAAAATTTGGACTAAACCACTAATTCATATGGATTAGTTTTCTGATCTCTTTATGAAGTTTTTGAGGAGTCAAAGTGGAAGTTGCAAAGGCAGCCAATGGAAGGAAATCTGACAGCATTCTGTCATCAAAAATGTCTTAATTTTGTCTTCCAAAGAACAATGAAAGTCTTACAGGCGTGGAACGACATGAGGGTGAGTTAATGACAGAATTTTCAAGTGTGAAAAGCCCTTAAGAGGCCATGCATCATTTTGTGCCTTGTTTTAATTTTCTCATGATCTCAACATAGTTTTCTTGTAATATCAACTCGTATGTCGCTCAACGTTCACCTGTCGAACATTCTATAACCATGCAAATAAAAATATACTACCATATCATGAACGAGTCATTTTTATTTCAAAGCAATATGTACTGCTTAAAATGTTGTTACCTCCAGACCAAGGGAAAACAACTTTTAAAGTTCTCAAGATCTCAAGAAAATTAGGTCATGATCATGACAAATCATGATAGAAAAAAATTTGCATGGCCTTTTAAAGCTCCCATATAAAACTAATAAGCATAATAAAAGCAGAATTTCCAGCTGAGCTCAGATTGCTATTGGACTGAATAAAGGTTTAAAAACGTGAGAATATGTAGAGGTTTTCTCACAGTGGCCACTGCCTTCTTCTCAATTGCATGGAGCTACTAAACCACAAAGGTTCAAGGCTTCCCCCTTCAAGACAGAAGAGAAGTGTTTGTCCAAGACCACAACTTAATGTTCTCCAATTTGAACTCAGACCCTCATGAGATACAGATACCTCCAGTTGTCGATATGTTTTTTATTTTTTGAGACATTGATCCACAATGAGCACATGAATATCAGATATTACTATCAGTAACCTTCACCAGCACAGATGTTAGCAGTTCAACAGTCAGGTAGCTTAAGAAGTTTTTTTGCATTGCTTCAGGCCTTTTCATACACGTCATCTCGGTTTCAATTACAGAACTCCACTTGAAATAACCCTGCTCTTTGTCCCCACAAACTCTCTTACATTTATTTCTCTAAACCAAATAATAAACCTTTCTGAAATACATCCCAAAAATCTCACTTACCAATTCCAATTTAAACAAATCTGTCCTGGTGTAGTCTTTCGAACTCAACATACTTGACCAAAGTAAAATTCCCAAATACCTCATTGTAGATGGATAAAATAACAGAATAATCTCATAAATATTGACACAGAAGAGACAAAAGAAGCACCACAGATGAATGCAGTAAAAACATGAATGAATTCTTTCGATGAGAAAAGGAAAATTCAGCAAAATAGGTAAGTGTTTAGGTAACCCCAAAACACACTAATCTACATGGACCATTTTTTTCTCCTCAATTCTCCAGATGTTAAACCAGTCTAGTCTGAGGACACATCTTCCTGCATTTCCACATTAAATGTTGAGATTTGCATCTTTGCCTCATATGCAAAATAAGGCTTCCTAAATGGAGATCAGAAAGACTAGATGCTTAAAGCACCAAGCAACTGCTCTTGTGTTTCATAGCTTGGAACTTTTCTATGACAAGCACATTGAAACTGATTCAACTGAACAATTTTTTCCACCACTTTGAGGAACGACTGTCAGTAAAACAGACTGATTGTATTGCCAAATTCACTCCATTTCAGCAGTCAAATATGTACAGCTTAAAGTTCACACAGAAGTTCACACAGTCTATCATGGTCAATTGAGAACCTTTTTGTAATTATAGCTTTGTTTGTAGAATATGATAGTAATCTATATGCACCCTTACAAGTTCTGTAATACTATTAAAGTGATAATTGGTGATGATCACAGCCACATAAGTTCAACTTCCAATTCAGTGTGTGCACAGCTTTCAGACAGGCCTTATATCAGTCCCCAAAGGAAACACTTATATCAGATTGGCCCTCTCCCCTGACTATGATTTCAACACAAATAAATAATAGTCATGAGTGTTTTAAAGGGTCGGTTCCTGACCTCGGTCAGAAGAGTGCAGACTAGAGATTTTATCATGTGGATACAACCACAGTAGAAGCTATTTATACAAGATATATACTCTCTCTCTGTTAGGGCTATGCCTTTCAATGATTTAAGTCTAGGAGAAATATCTGAAACACAACACATTTACATTTGTTTAGTGATACCCTACATTTAAATGAAAAACAGCTGTGATTTCCTGCATTTTCTTGAAGTTTTATACTTTTTTTCCTGATGAATAACAGAATTGTGCGGTGTTGAAAACCCTAGAACACTTGTGATGTTCACGGTCAAAAATGACCGGTCTGCAAAAAATTGCTTATGAATCTCTCGTACTACATCATGAGGGTAAAAAAGAATGAACTTTTTTGTAAACAGGCCTACATTATTGCATCAAAGAAAAAATTTAGGATGACCATGGCACTATTTCAAATTAAAAAGCTTTTATTATCAGATAGCTAAAATCTAAAAACTCTCCAACATGTTTCGGCCCATGGCTTCTTCAGGGAGAGAAAAACAACAAACTCAGCAACAGGTGAGGTGATACTGCTTTCACCTGTTGCCATCTGATAATAAAGGCTTTTTAATTTGAGAGTGCCATGGTCATCCTAAAGTTTCCTTTGATGGACTATTACAACTATTAGAGTCTAGACCGCATAGAGCATTCACCTTCACTGTATACTTTTGAGATGCGCTCTCTTCTATTGGACTTGGACCTGTTTGAAGGCCTACATTGTTGTTAGGCCTATTTTCTGTATAATTTCTGTTACAAAAAAATTAATAAATAAATAAAATACACAAGTAGGCAACACTACAAATATGGCTCTTGCAATATTACAAAAATAAATGAATAAATGCTAAATGATAGTGCTTTGCAGGACCAATATGAACTTCTTTTTTTTGCATATCATGTGCGGGGCTCCGTAGGCCTAATTGTTTACTCACATCATGTCTTTCCAGACCCATACAGCGTTTTCCTCCGTGAAACACGACGATGACAGGTTGTCCATGTGATTCGTGTGCGTTATTTAAAGTCTTGTGAATTCATTTGATTAATTTATTTGAAAAACAAACCGTAATTTAAGTCTTATTTCTGTCACTCACATGTTTGAATCTGGTCCGCACGCGAGAACATTTGTTTGTTTTCATAGTGTTGGTTGGTTGTTGCGTTGAATGTTAAAAGTGAACAAGATTTTACAGTCATCCACCATTTGGGAACCACTGCATTTGCCAGATGACTAGGCTATGTTATTCTGGTTAATGTAAAAAAAAAAAAAAAAAAAAGTGTGACCGTAATTAAAAATCTAGGCGCTGTTAGCCACAGTTGTGGAAGCTTTGTTGTCCAAATGCGGAACGGTCAGATATCATCATGTCATAAACCCAGCAACAATTAACACATCACAAACTGTGATGTTCGATTCATGAACAAATGACTCTTGTGAACCGGTTCTTTTTAATGAGTCAGCCAAAAATTCACGAAACAGCCTAGAACTCGCTCCTGAGTTATTTAGCGGTTTGATTCAGACTCCCTCCGTCACGTTCAGAGAGCTTACAAAAGGGTTAGTTCACCCAAAAATGAAAATTCTGTCATTAATTACTCACCCTCATGTCGTTCCACATCTGTAAGACCTTCGTTCATCTTCAGAACACAAATGAAGATCTTTTTGATGAAATCTGAGAGCTTTCTGTCCCTCCATTGACAGCAACGCAACTACCACGTTGACGCTTCAAAAAGTTCATATAGATATCGTAAAAATAATCCATATTAATTGAGTGATTCACTCCAAATTTTCTGAAGAGACTCGATTGCTTTATATGATGAACAGATTTAATTTAGGCTTTTATTGACATATAAACATTGATCAGCGAACTAATCCAGAAGCTCAAACAAACCTCTCGCGGCAGCTTAAACGTGCTGCATAACACACGAGGATGAACCTCATTGGTTCTCGCACGTCAAGTGAACATGTTTGAGCTTCCGTTGGTTTGTGAGTTGATGAATGTTTATGTGAATAAAAGCCTGAATTCAATCTGATCATATAAAGCGATCGTGTCTCTTCAGAGCATTTTGGACTAAACTGCTCAGTTCATATGGATTAGTTTTGCGATCTCTTTATGGCTGTCTATGGACAGAAAGATCTCAGATTTCATCAAAAATATCTTCATTTGTGTTCTAAAGATGAACGAAAGTCTTACAGATTTGGAACGACATGAGGGTGAGTAATTAATGTCAGAATTTTAATTTTGGGGTGAATTAACACTTAAGTTCACAAATTACTAACTGAACAGCTAGTCATTTTTCCGATTCTAAATTACTGTGATGGCGTATTCTTTAGGTGAGACATTCATCGGCCTTAGCAATAGAGACATAAAAACTCTTTGTAAAGTTATATATCACACAACCAGGATGCAATCACTGAGAGCACCAAATTGGATAAAAATAAAAAATTAAATAAATAATTTAGTCTATATGTTTGTTTGTTTGTTTTTCTAAAAATTGTACCCCTCAGCTACAGTGTTTATCCTAAGGCACAGTTTCACATCCCACTGTCAAAGCTTCAGATTCTATATTACTAACAAAGGATGTTGTTTGTATGTTTGCCTCCAGCAGAGCATGCAGGACCCTGCCCAATGTATGCACATAAGTGATGGTCCCTAAGGGAATATCCTGATGAGGAATGCTGGGAAATGGAGGTTAGTAATTTTGGAAGGGGGGTTGTTTTAACATCCTGTCTTACATTCTGTCTCCCATTTTCTCAACACCCTGAGAGATCAGAAAGCCACTAGAGATGTCTGCACTTGTAGATTTGATTTAGTAGGAATCTCTGCTAACCTCTCTAACCACTGATGACCTTTTGCTCCTGAGGTCTTCACATATAAACAGGAAAATACTGCTACATTGACTCTTGGGTGGTTTTGGGATGTGCTTACTCTGTTTTTTTTATTATTATTATTATTATTCAAATGGGTCGTTTGAACTGTGTTAAAGGGTTTGCAGGAATATACAACACATGTCTGTTGGTGGAGAGTAGTTTGGAAAAACTGAAAGCTTATGGGCTGTTATGTAATTTTTTTCTAATTCTGCACACAGGCCGAGCCTATATTTCATTCTGTCATCGGTTGTTCCAAGTCAGAGGTTGTAGCCAACATCGTAGTGCTACGTATACACTTTTCCTTTATTAGTTCAAATTGAATCATCATGGTTACTTCTTTGATAAAATGTCAATAAAACACACACATGTGACCTACTGCGAGAATTAACCAATAACTCTTCTTTTTTCACTTTATCCATGAAACCATGTCATTTTCCCCTACTGCATCAGATTCTTGAGAGCAAACTAACTTTTACAGAACTCTGAACATTTGTTTTCTTCTCCTTTTTTTCTCCCCAGTTTTTATTCTTTAGACTTAAAAACTAGCCATTTATCCTGGCCTCCTCCATCTCTCTCTCTGGTTTTTCAATTGCAGTTTGTGACTGTAGGAGGCTTTGATCTATAAAACCATCTCACTCAGGTTCTCAAGCCAGGTATGAAGGTCTGCAATAACTTCTAGTTTCTTTATTACCTCAGCCCCTCTCCTAACTGATGTGCATAGCATATGCCGGCTCCGTTGCAACTGATCTAGATAGCATCTGTTCATTCTCTCTGTAGATTTGCTTACTTAGATTGAGAAACCTTCACATTCCTCAAAGCTTTCTTCCCTGCTGTGGTCGACGTCTTTGTTGTGGAGTCTTCAGCAGTGATGCTTTATGAAAAGAATCAAATTGCAGACGTCTCTCTGAATATCACAACCTGACTATGGTCTAGACAATCCAAAATAGTTTGTAAAGGTCAAGACATAAAGAAAAACTCAAGAGTTTGGTGTCTGCTGGTAGTCTATGATCTTAAAGTTCTCAAAATATCTCATTGGTCCTCTTGGGATGAGAGTGCTTGGCAGGCTTAGTGTCTGGTTACATTGCTAACAGAAGTATCACTATGTTAAGATCACATGTTTCTTCTGCTACTGCTAGTCTCTAAGCAGACTCCTTCCCTCTACTGTTTGAAAAATTCTTGATTCACTGCCATCAAATGCAGTCCCTTAGTATTTAACAGCAGCTTATCTAATCCCATGTTATTTTTCCCCTCATACTTATGCCATAACATATCTATCTCCACACACTTGGACCATACAGGGAGCAGTAAAGGACACGAGGTGAGGTGTAAGGGTTAATGAAAATGATCTAGTATAGATTAGGTTTTCCATAGCTTTTTAGATCAGGCAGAAACTTTTATCAAAATCAACATTGCATTCACATTTTATTAGTTCATGCATTCCTTGGGAATTGAACCCATGACCTTGGTGTTGTTAGTAGCACACTCTAATGTTTGAACACTTTTTCATGCTAGGACCCACATAGAGAGGTAATAAATCTTGAGACCCACCATGAATGGTTTAGAACAAATTTTGAAGAAAATATATTTATATTTTTTAAACTTTCCTTGTCATATTATAGCATTGGATAAGCCTACTTACTGATGCATTTCATTGCATTTAAAGTATAAGGACAGGTATGTAAACGAGGAACAACAACATGACTGCATAAAGAAAAAAGGAACATATTTTTGCTTTCTTGATGGCAAGGCAAGTAAGAGCAGCTATATTCAAGTAGCCTATATACACCGATCAGGCATAACATCATGACCACTGATAGGTGAAGTGAATAACACTGATTATCTCTTCATCACAGCCCCTGTTAGTGGGTGGGATATATTATGCAGCAAGTGAACATTTTCTTCTCAAAGTTGATGTGTTAGAAGCAGGAAAAATGGGCAAGCGTAAGGATTTGAGCGAGTTTGACAAGGGCCAAATTGTGATGGCTCGGCGACTTGGTCAGAGCATCTCCAAAACTGCAGCTCTTGTGGGGTGTTCCCGGTCTGCAGTGGTCAGCATCTATCAAAAGTGGTCCAAAGAAGGAACCGTGGTAAACCGGCGACAGGGTCATGGGTGGCCAAGGCTCATTGATGCATGTGGGGAGCGAAGGCTGGCCCGTGTGGTCCGATCCAACAGACGAGCTGCTGTAGCTCAAATTGCTCAAGAAGTTAATGCTGGTTCTGATAGAAAGGTGTCAGAATACACAGTGCATCACAGTTTGTTGCATATGGGGCTGCATACCCGCAGACCTGTCAGAGTGCCCATGCTGACCCCTGTCCACCACCGAAAGCGCCAACAGTGAGCACATGAGCATCAGAACTGGACCATGGAGCAATGGAAGAAGGTGGCCTGGTCTGATGAATCTCATTTTCATCCACGTGGATGGCCGGGTGCGTGTGCATCGCTTACCTGAGGAACACATGGCACCAGGATGCACTATGGGAAGAAGGCAAGGCGGCGGAGACAGTGTGATGCTTTGGGCAATGTTCTGCTGGGAAACTTTGGGTCCTGCCATCCATGTGGATGTTACTTTGACACGTACCCCCTACCTAAGCATTGTTGCAGACCATGTACACCCTTTCATGGAAACGGTATTCCCTGGTGGCTGTGGACTCTTTCAGCAGGATAATGTGCCCTGCCACAAAGCAAAAATGGTTCAGGAATGGTTTGAGGAGTAAAACAACGAGTTTGAGGTGTTGACTTGGCCTCCAAATTCTCCAGCTCTCAATCCAATCGAGCATCTGTGGGATGTGCTGAACAAACAAGTCCGATCCATGGAGGCTCCACCTTTCAACTTACAGGACTTAAAGGATCTGCTGCTAACATCTTGGTGCCAGATACCACAGCACACCTTCAGGGGTCTAGTGGAGTCCATACCTCGACGGGTCAGGGCTGTTTTGGCAGTAAAACGAGGACCAACACAATATTAGGAAGGTGGTCATAATGTTATACCTGATCAGTGTATATATAATAATACATTGACCGTGCAGTTCAGTAGCCTAAGTGAGCAGTACTTTTATTCAGAAGCCAATTTGATGGATTCTGTGCGTTTATTCAGTGAAGCATTAATTAGAAGATTTTAAACCTGAGTTTGGGAATCCCTACGAACAATTCAATAAATAACCAGTTAATAAGAGTAATTTGTTAACGAATTGGATAACAGATGTCTCACTTGGAGTGTTTACATGGAGCATTGCATTACAATCGAATCAGAAAGTGTTCATGTAAATGTGGCTGCTGTATTTTTGTGTGCTGCTGCATGTGAGTAACATTGCCTCTGAAAGGAAGAAACACTGCAGTGATCTGCAACACACTTGTTATGTAAATACAAATTATGCCCATCAACAAACTTGTTCATTGAATTTGAGAACTTATAATACTTGCATGAACGCATCTCACACTTTGCGTGACCCATCAGAGCATCACAAGTCACGTTCCACAATTTGAAAACCGCTGATGTAGGCTATATCATTCTGAAGTTGGCTGTGATATGTAAAAAAAAAAATTCTAATCTGCTTTGTTGTGGCCTTTAGCTCCTTTTCCTCACACATACCTTAGACATACGTTACCTTGAGGCAGTACGTGTCATCCACTGATAATGAGCTTTATAAAAACAAGGTGTTGAGTTCATTCAATATGGATTTAATAGGTTCCATCGTTTGTTTATTGACTCAAAGCGGCAAGGCTTTCGAGCGAGGCCGACCCCACAGCGGCCTCTGAGCAGGAGGCAGCAGCCACTCATCATTCGTTAGACATCCTGAAACTATTAGTCAAGAAGACCACATGTTAAATGAATTCAGCAGAATGTATTCCCAAGGAAATTTCACCTTGAGAAAAGGTGACTCAATTACCATTAAAGTTTTACATCTTGCCAAGCTAGCTCGTTTCCTTCAAGGAGATTTTTGCAAGGGCTCAGACCGTCTAAGCTGTCTCAGTCTTGAATTACTCATAACCCTTTAAAAAGAACAACAGTGTAGTCACATGTCTGCAGGATACAACGCACAGACTCCTTTGTTGTTTTATTCAGCCCGTTTAACATTGTGAAGCGGATGGTTTGAAGACAAAGCCACATCTTAGAGAACATTTAATAAGTTCCAGTTATCCAAGTTTCAAAACATGGAGAAAAATGACAGGGTAAAGTCCTGCAACATTTGTTTCCTTGCAAAACAGATATCTTCAAATGGTCTGCGTTGAAAATAATATGTAAAGCTATGAATAGAATGTTGCGGGTTTTGTGGAATTCAACATAACATAATATGGAAAGACAGGAGGAAGATAGCAAGCTCAGAAAGTGCTTGTGATCTGCTTTTTCATTTACAACAGGACTTTAAAATTTACTTTGGCTCTTTGATAAAACAAAACCAAAAAATGCTGTTGAGGCAGAAATGCAGATGAAAATGATCAAGATCTGTGTTATTTGTAACTTGTGGCAAAAATAGTTTTAACAATAACATCTGCTGCTCACAGACAGAAAATCTGCCCATCTTGTGATTACACTGAAAACAAGCTTTATTGTCTTTGAAGAGGAAAAATGTTTTTCTTTAGAATCACATTAAATTGCCTTGCGTCCACTTGTCTGTTTGCTTGTACACAGAGAATATGGGAAGTCATGGAATGACACTAAAACACTAAGTGTTTGCTGTGGGATTCTAAAAAAAATCTACTGTAAGTCTATGCACGGCCATCAGTGGAAAGTATAGGCAATGTTGGCTTTCTAAATGGGATGATCAGATCCCTTAATGAAGATTCCAGGGCTATCAATGTCTCTCTAACTCTTCACCTTGATAATAAACACAACGGACTGTCAGACATATAGCCAGGCAGACACCTGCTTATGAGGGAGAAGGGGGCAAGAAGATTTTGAGACAAGCAAAGAGTTTGAGTAGTGTGAAGTGGAAAATGAATTAAAAGATGATCAGATATTCCATATTTCACCAGCTAAATTGCTACAAAAGAGACCAATAAAGAGGAAAAGTTCTGGAACAGGGGGAGAGAGAGTCGTGATGTCAAAACTCTCATTATTTCCATGATCTCTGGCTGTCTAGCTGGAAGCAACCCACTGACCTCAAACAGACTCCAATATTCTTACAATCCTCTTTTTCAATCATTAAAACAATATGTTCTTCCAATGGAAGGTTCTTAATATGCTTAAAGGGTTAGTTCACCCAAAAATGAAATTACTCACTCTCATGTTGTTCCAAACCCATTAAGATCTTCGTTCATCTTCTGAACACAAATTAAGATATTTTTGATGAAATCCGATAGGTTTTTGAACCACACATAGGCAGCAACATCCTTCCACTTTTCAAGGCCCAGAAAGGTGGTAAAGACATCATTAAAATAGTCCATGTAACTACAGTGGTTCAACCTTAAAGGGGACCTATTATGCCCCATTTTACAAGATGTAAAATAAGTCTCGGATGTCCCCAGAGTGTGTATGTGAAGTTTTAGCTCAAAATACTCCACAGATTATTTTTTAAAGCATGTTCAAATTGCCATATTTTGAGGTTGAGCAAAAACGCGCTGTTTCAGTGTGTGCCCTTTAAATGCAAATGAGCTGCTGCGCTCGGCCCTAAGAGGGCAGAGCTTTAAGAGCTGATTCTCTGGTGTCAGGAGTCAGTCAGGACACACTATAATGTCAGAATCTGCGAATATATGCTGCATGGAGGAACAGGAATAGTTTAGTTCAATTACGGTTATAACTTATATTGTCTTCTTCCACTATATTAGTACAAGCCTGTTGATGGCCAAAACTTTTCAGGTGAGTTTTATGATGTTTATTGTACTTCACACAAAAGATGAAGCATCTGTTTTCACTCTAGAAAATCACTGTAAGAGCTTAATAAAACACTGCAAGTGTGCATTAAAATATTATCCATAAACTCTCTCTCTCTCTCTCCCTTGCATTATCATCAACATACACAGTGAAGTACACAGAAACACTCTTTACAACTAACAGTAAACAAATATATAAAGACCTTATACCTTTTCGGGTGGTGCCTAATAAACTGGTAAACTTTATATCCGTAAATCAACTCTGATGAACTGTAATAAAGTGCTCTCACCTTCATTACTGCCATATCCAGTATCACTCTGGAGACTGTAAGCTGGATTACGAACAGTTTGTACTGATCTATCCTTGAGTAACACATTTTTAGCACAACCTCTGTTTTGTATTGTCCCTTTGTATTGACATTCGTTCACAAAGTCTGGTGTGAAATCAATCGCGCAGACATAAATGAATTTCGGTAGAATTGAGGGAGCATTTTCTTAGAAAACAAAATTAATCCACCTCGTCTTCAGCGGCTCAGATTTTGGGAGTAAATTGAAAGAGGTATGTGGATTAATCCATCCAGCTACAGAACACCTAAAATGCTTGTGAGACGTTCTCATCAGTGCAGCAATGGCGGACTCGCTGTGAACGCGCTCAGGGCGGTTCTATGTTGAAACTGCGGTGTATGTCAACATTTGTGGCGGTGCCTGTGGCTAATGTGACTACACACTGCCAGGATCCTGCAAACGGCTTGTTCTGAGACACTGCTTATGATTTATGAGGATTAAAAAAGGAGTGGTTGGATTTGTATCACTATAGGGTGGTTGTGTACACACACTGCCAACACACATTTATAGCCAAGTGAATTTTGCATAATAGGTCCCCTTTAAGGGATTAGTTCACTTTCATATTAACATTTCCTGATAATTTACTCACCCCCATGTCATCCAAGATGTCCATGTCCTTCTTTCTTCAGTCGAAAATAAATTTTGATGAAAACATTTCAGGATTATTCTCCTTATAGTGGACTTTAATTGACCCCAAATGGTTGATGGTCAAAATTACAGTTTCAGTGCAGCTTCAAAGGGCTTTAAACGATACCAGACGAGGAATAAGGGTCTTATCTAGCGAAACGATCTGTCATTTTCTAAAAAAAAAAAAAAAAAAAGTATATGCTTTATAAACAAATGATCGCCTCGCAAGTGCTTCCACCAGACCGCCTTCCATATTCTTCAAAAAGCTTACGCTGTATGTCCTACACCTTCCCTATTCAAATTACGGAATGAAAGCAGCGCCAGTTCCGTTTTTTCCGTAAGTTGAAGTTTTTTTAGAAAATGAACGATCGTTTCGCTAGATAATACCCTTATTCCTCGTCTGGTATAATTTAAAGCCCTTTGAAGCTGCACTGAAACTGTAATTTTGACCTTCAACCATTTGGAGGCCATTGAAGTCCTCTATAAGGAGAATAAAGGAATGAAAAAAACTTTTTTCATCAAAAACCTTAATTTCTTTTCGACTGAAGAAAGATGGACATGGACATCTTGGATGACATGGGAGTGAGTAAATTATCAGGAAATTATATGAAAGTGAACTAATCCTTTAATGTTATGAAGTGACAAAAATAATGACTTTATTCAACAATTTCTTCTCTTCCCTGTCATTCTCCTGAACCACTGTAGTCACGTGGACTATTTTAACAATGACTTTGCTACCTTTCTGGGCCTTGAAAAGTGCAATGACGTTGCTGCCTATGTGTGGTTCAGATACCTCTCAGATTTCATCAAAAATATCTTAATTTGTGTTCTGAAGATGAACGAAGGCCTTACGGTTTGGAACGACATGAGGGTGAGTAATTAATGACAGAATTTAAAAGTACTACCGTTCTTATGCTGCATGTAATTTCACAATGAGCTTCAGTTCAGAACAGTAGGTCATTCTTCCTTTCTGTGTTGGTGGATACTGATAGCTGCTCATGGTTATTAGAAAAACAGAACATCTTCTATAAAAATGGCAAATAAATCACAGTTGCACAAAATAAACCAATATTTGGTTTCAGAATACAACTAACACCATATTTCACCAGCACTGATGGTTTTGTCATTGACACTGCCAGTGGAAAACCATATATTCACTTGAGGCCAATGAAACCATATGTGAATATATAACGGGAGAATGGTGAACACATTAACAATCGGCACGGATTCCGGGAGCCAAAATATCCTGGGAATGCTTCAAAGTTTCAGAACACAATGGCTGCCCTCGGAATTGCATTAGGCCCCTGACCACAGAAAGTCAGCCGGTGCTCCTGAGGGTGACAGTTAATTCATCATGGAAAATCCTAGAGTCAGAAAATCTGGATTTCTTATTAAGCTTTTCTGGTGAATCACTTTAGAGCCGCTGCCTGATTTCATTTTACGAATGTATGAATATATGCTACAATACAAAGCATATAAGCAAACTTTCTTGGCTACTGAATTCCTTCAGTCCTTCACACCTGAGGGTCAATGTAGATGAAGGAAAGGGCAACAGTTCTGTTTGGAGAACGGTAATAAACCTCAGACAGCCGTGCCGCGTCCCACTGCGCCTATCTTGTTACAGCTCCCAGATACGCTGCGTTTGGGTTTCCACCAGGCCTCAGGAGGACCCTGGAATTAAAGTTTCCTGGAGCCTCAGTCTACCTCAGCCGAGCAGAACCATTCGGAACACTCCGAAGAGAAAAAGGGCTCAGGTTTTTCATTCTCAACGTCACTCTGCTGACACGTACTCTTCTCAGAGTTTCAGACACAAAATCTGTGTTTTTTGTGGAAATCCTTTTTGTTGAACATCAGATGGTGTGTTGTATTGATTGGCAATCATAATTGGAAGACTGACAGCTGCTGATGCCCACCATATGGTTTGAAATCTCATACCCTAAAACCCAACATTCCACAGAAATGTGTATTTGGCAGGAGCGGCAGTTTGGAAGATTTCTTTGCACTGTGACCTGAGAAGTTGTGTGGCAAAAAACACAGAAATATTGTTTTCGTGTGTGCAGGAAATGTTTTGCCAAATCATTGGAGATTACAATAGAAGGAAGATGCACATTGCTAATTACATCCCATAGGTCCAAACCCCAAGGTTATTTTGAAAGCCTATGCATAAATAAGGAGCGCTCACTCACAGGAGAGAACTGTATGGGACATTTCGAGTCTGTTTGTTTATTTATCTACATGTCTCTAAGGGAATGTTCTCCATTACACTGCTCCTCATCACCATAACTGAACTAAGACAATAGAAACAGAGAACACAAACCTTAAAAGTGCACAACATTAATTATTTATACATTATATTGAGCTGCATTTATATGATCCAAAATACAGTAGAACAGAATTGTGAAATATTATTACAATTTATGAATACTGTTTTCTATTTTAAGATATTTTAAACTGTAATTTATTTTTATTATCAGGGATGTGCAGTTGAAGGGTTCGTTCAACCAAAAATGAAAATTCTGTCATTAATTACTCACCCTTATGTGGTTTCACACCCGTAAGACCCATTCGTTCATCTTCAGAACACAAATTAAGATATTTTTGATGAAATCCGAGAGGTATATGACTCGTCCATAGACAGCAATATAATCAACACTTTCAAGGCCCTGAAAGGTACTAAAGACATCATTAAAAAAGTCGACGTGACTGCAGTGTTTCAACCTTAATGTTATGAAGCGACGAATACTTTTTGTGCGTGAAGACAAAACAAAAATAATGACTTTATTCAACAATATCTTCTTATCTGTGTCATTCTCATACGTTGTTTACATCCAGCACTTCCAGGTTCTACGTCAGAACGGCGACTCATTATTGGCCGGCTCCTGCGTCAGCATCACATGTATGTGTCATGCTGCTCTCGTGTGCAGCTTTCACCAATACTGAGCCGGTATTCGGATGTAAACACGGAAGCCTTCACTGTGCTTACTGCGTCAACTGCGTAAGGATAATGACTGGAAGGGAAGAGATTGTTGAATAAAGTCGTTATTTTTGTTTTGTTTTTGCGCACAAAAGGTATTCTTGTCGCTTCATAAAATTAAGGTTGAAACACTGTAGTCACGTCGACTGTTTTAACAATGTCTTTAGTACCTTTCTGGACCTTGAAAGTGTTGATTATATTGCTGTCTATGGACGAGTCGTATACCTCTCGGATTTCATCAAAAATATCTTAATTTGTGTTACGAAGATGAACGAAGGCGGTACGGGTGTGGAACGACATAAGGGTGAGTAATTAATTTTTGGGTGAACTAACCCTTTAACTAAAATAAAAACTAAAATTTTCATTAAAATAATAAAATTAAATATAAATATGAAAAACTTAAAAACCTATACGAGAACTGGCCTGGTACTAAACACGAAAACTAAAACTGAAATAAAAATAAAGGTAACACTTTATTTTACAGTGTCATTGTTACATATGTTACATGTAGTTACTATAGTAATAACTATAAATTTGGCATAATTACATGTAACTAACCCTAAACCAAACCAAACCCTAATCTAACCCTATAGTAAGTACATGAAGTTACTTAACATTACTCAGTACTTAAATGTATAGTTACAGTGTAACAAAGACACCTTAAAATAAAGTGTAACCAAAATAAATTATCAAAATAATAATAAAAAACTAACCCAAATGACAAAAGCACATAGCAAAATTATTCAAACTTAACTGAAATTAAAATAAAAATTGAAAATATAAAAATAACCCAAATCAAAACATAACTACTATAATAATGCAAAAAAACACTTCTGATTATTATCAATGCTGAAAACCGCTGTGCCGTTTCTTTAAAAAATGGTCACTTTATATTATGTGTCTTTACCTACTATGTACTTACATCAAATAATAAGTAATGTACTTATTGTGTTGATGTTGTATAACACGTTTGCTGCTATTAAGGTGGGATACGGGTATGGTTAGGAACAGGTTTATTGGTGGGTTAAAAGGGAAAGGAAGGGCAACGGTGTAATTATAGCTGTAATTACAGGATTAATTACAGATGTAATTACATCCAGGTAATTATAATAATATAAGTACAATGTAAAATCATGTATGTACATAACAAGTGCATTGTATCAATTGATTAATTTAATTGTTAGTATAGTTAAAATCACCTAAAGTGGGACCAAAAAAGCTTACTGACCACAAAATTTAGAAAGAGTAGTTTACATAATAATAAATTATAAACAGCAAGGGTAACTATTTACACAACAATGAATGTACATACACTTACATACAGTATCAATATATAACCTTCAGATGGTGGTTAGAATTTCAGACACCTTCTAATCTTAGCTTTTGGGATGAAGTGACAAAAAGCTCATTCGCAGTATAGCTGATTGTTTACCTGGAAGTTTAATTCCCACAAAGAAACATGGGACATGATGGATACCATTCAATGAAAGGGTTTAAATGTAATGGTCCCCAATGGAAATGAAAATCCTTTTAGAACACAAGAGAATGCTGCTCAACTGAGATCTGTGTTAAATGTTGAATGGCATCTCATCTACTATATACACATCAGCATCTGGTTTTAATTTAACAACATAACAGCTGATAACTGCACTTTAATTGAATGAAAGAGAAATAAGGGCCAAACATGAAAAAATAAATCATTCGAATGAGCCACTGATCTACACTCCAATTTGAAAACTATTACCACAAAAAGGCAAAGAAATGAAATATGACAGTCATTAACTTAGCATATATGCTGATGAATAGTCTTTTGCATGAAAGCAACATGCTTCATTTACTGTCTTTCATGCTCTCAGGAAGGGATCTCTTGCCCCATCATGTTTTGAAATATTTTCAGGTACATTTCCACTCAGGCACCGTGAAGATGTGTCATGTGTAAGCAGTAGACTGCAGATGGGGCTCATGCCATAGAAAGCAGGATCTGTGAAGGGGAAGAGGAGGATGAGGAAGAGCAGAACACCCATCTGGTAAAAGAACAGAATCACAGGCCTCTGTGGGTGGAGTAAAACTGAGCCAATGGCAGGAAAACCCATCCAGTTGCAAAACGAGTGGCACAACACGGGTCCCACCAGATGACCTGGTCAATAAGATATTGAAATCTGAGGTGAGACACAAACCAGATGACACTGTATTTATTCATATCACGGATACTCACCTGTCCTTATGAATATGAAGGCAGTGTAAGCTCCAAAGATGGAGGTATAAGTGAACTGGAAAGCTGAAAGGTAACATGTAATGAAGTCTTAGATGAGACAACATCAAATGTAAGGCATTTAAAAGCATTTACCTGCACAAATTAGGATTTCAAACACAGTGTCTTGTCCAAAGCGAAGCTGTTCAATAATATGATGGAAATGTGCTATGTGGGACAGAAAGAACACAGCAAAGTCAGAAGAACAACAGAAAATTTCCTGTCACGCAGAGTTTTTAATCATGATCACACCATGTTCATTCATTGGCCATTCAACTGGCTCCCCGATTGAGCCTGGCTTCTCCCAAAGTTTTTTTTTCTCTATTTCTGTCACCTGATGAAGTTTGGGTTCCTTGCCACTGTCGCTTTTGGCTTGCTTAGTTGGGTCTAGGGGACCGCACTGACACTATTGGACGAGAACTCAACTTAGCTGGATGATGACATCACTGTTTTCTGCAGAGCTGCTTTATTGCTGAATTGAACTCATTTCACAGTTGATGTACTTTACACAGTTATCAAACCGAAATGAATCAACGCTGAACTGAATTTAACTGAATAATGACTGTTTACCCATTTAGAGCTGCTTTACAAAAGTTTAATTCTGTTTGCTTCATTGTTATTTTCCTGTTTATCACTGTAAAAATGCTTTGAAATAATCTGTATTGTATTTAAAGCGCTGCTTGTACTGCTTGTTGATACTAGCCCCCGAATGGTAGAGGTCAAGTTAAAGTCCGAGGCTTCTACAAGCGCTATAAAAAGGTGACTCGACTCCCTGAACACTAACAATACCTTTTGAAAGCGTACACATACACAACTAGCCTAAGTTCACTGCTCATTATCAGAGCTCGACAGCTCCATCTGCTGAAAGGACAACATATTTAACTACATTATCGTCTTGCTATTCTAACTTACCCACACCGAAGAAGAGCGGACTGATGAAGATGGCAGCAGTGGGACCGATGCATGGTACCAACATGGGAATCATACACGCTCGAAAGACGAACTCCTCTGTTAATGGAGCCACCACGTGGTTCCGCAGCCATCGCAAATCCTTCACACACTTGCTCCAGGACCGAGAATCTGCTCGGTAATGAGGATCACAGTATTATTTGATGTATAGAAAGTTCAAAAGAACAGCGTTTATCTGAAATAGAAAGCTTTTGTAACATTATCACTACCGTTCAAAAATTTGGGGTCAGTGAGAGTTTTTTTTTTAAAGAAATTAATACTTTATTCAGCAAGGATACATTAAACTGATCAAAAGTGACAGAATAGACATTTATAATGTTGCAAAAGCTTTGTATTTCAGATAAATGCTGTTCTTTTGAACTTTCTATTCATCAAATAATCCTGAAAAAACAATGTACACAACTGTTTTCAACATTGATAATAATAATAAATGTTTCTTGAGCAGCAGATCAGCATATTAGAATGATTTCTGAAGGATCATGTGACATTGAAGACTGGAGTAATGATGCTGAAAATTCAGCTTTGCCATCACAGGAATAAATTGCATTTTAAAATATATTCAAATAGAAAACAGTTATTTTAAATTGTAAAAATATTTCATAATATATATTTTTGCTGNAACCCAACTGCTGGGTCAAAACAACCCAATCGCTGGGTTTGTCCATTTTCAACCCAACTTGGGTTGTTTTTAACCCAGCATTTTTTAGAGTGCAGTAAGTTTTAGAGCAGTTAGTTTTTATATTTATTTTATTTTTTATTCAAATGTTTTATTTAAAAACAAAAAATTATATTCTAAATAGGGCTTTTAAACGATTAATCGTGATTAATCGCATACAAAATAAAAGTTTGAGTTTGCATAATATATGTGTGAGTACTGTGTGTAATATGTATATATAAATACACACAAATTAATGTATATATTTAAGAGAAATGTTATTTATGTACAAAATATTTGTATTTATATATAATATCAATTATATAAGAATATAAATAAATACATATACTTGTAAATATTTCTCAAATATGTACATGAATGTGTTTGTATTTATCTATACAACTACACACAGTACACCCACATATATTAGGCAAACTTAAACTTTTCTTTTGTATGCGATTAATCATGATTAATCGTCTGACAGCCCTAAAATATACACGTATTCATACTCACTCAAGGCTGTTTTAACATCATGAAAAAGTCCTCTTGGGCTCTCAATTGCCAACTGGGTCAGAGGTCCAAGAAAAAGCACCTGTGTTCAAAATAAATACACAAAATAACTAGAAATCTCAGGAAGCTGTTTCTGGTTCAATGCTTGCTTAAGTGCACAATGGTGGTTTTATTAGGTACCTAAAAGGTAAGGTAAACCTTTGGGTTTAGAGGCCTGGTTTGTAACCATCAGGTTACCAGTTATTGTAGGTGACATGTTTATCTATATGAAAAAAGAAGAAGAAGAGAAGATAGCAATAACAAACCATAGTGAGTGTCAGTGGCAGCAGAGTAGCAGGCACAAAGCCCTCTAGACGAATGCCCAGCAGGGCCCACAATGGTGGACTTGGCTGTAACAAGTCCAAAAATAGATCATATTAAATAAAATTAAGTTAAAATTTAAATTAACTTACATTTATATAAAAATGAATACACTTAAGAAAGTAACTGAATACTTGAAAAGTATTTCATCGCATATGCATGGGTCACTCTGGCATGCAGCCCACACTCACCCTGACTTTCATGTAATGAGTCCATGCCAGTACAACCAGTGGTGAAACTGCTGACACACACAAAACACTGATAAAACGCCTTTTTATTGTGTTTGGGTGATCCCTAAAGAATGAACAAAAGAGCATATATGGCATCATTGAAACATTTTAAACTGCAACTGAACTGTTCTTCAGTTATTAGAGAAATAATAGCCCAGTGCTTTACTTTATCACCTGGGTAAGCTGTTGCCCCTCCATACATACAAACTCCCAACATACAAACAGGCAAGCAGTAAACAACACATAACAGATATCCAACACTCTCCTTCAAAAGTCTCTGAAAGGGTTTGGATTGATAACATCGTCCGTTATTCCAAAGAAACATGCTGCTGTCTGAAAAGAAGATAATGAGCTTAAGCTGCTTGCAGTTCATGACGTAGGCTCTGTTGTCAAGCTAGTGCAAAGCAATTGAATAATCATGATTTTTATGTCCAGTTTATGCATGTCTTCTCTTTGTCAACTATACTTTAAACAACTGAATGATTAAAAATGTTTTAATAGATGAAGTGGCTAGTTTTATTACACTTTTTCTTTTTAAATTCACTTGACCTATGTTTGGACATGCGGCTCAGACTGGTCTGGCTGTTTTTGAGAAGTTTAGAGAGAGTCAAACATTTTTTTTTTTATTAAAGTAAATATTCAGATTACTAGTTTTACTACTAGATCATAAAGAAGTTGACAGATGTTAATCTCTTAATCAAAATGAGCCTCAGCAAAAGGGAATCTCAATCAGATCTCAATATTAACACAGACACAAACAATATTAACAAGTAATTAAAAAAAAAAAATGTTAAACGCTAAAAGACTTAGGTTCCCACAAGATCTACCCGCCAAAATACGCCTGTGAAGCAAGATATGATAAGCGTCTACAATTGCTAATATCACCAACCTGGTAATATATACTTAATTGAGTTTAATTTAAATAGCATATCTAACTCCCTCCGATTTCATTCCAATATTTTTACAAACATGCATGTGTTCCTTCTGTGCAGTTTTCAAGGTCGTGTGTGCAAACTCCAAAGCTTCTTTTGGTGCTTTTGGCCACCGGACCTTTATTTTGAAGGCCGATCTCGTGCGCCACCATGTTGGAGTAGCGTAACGTTAGCCGCTTTCACGCTGTTCGTCAAACACACTCTCGGCATGGCTGCGGATAGTACAATGTCTAATGGCCAGGAAACGGCATCTCTGAACGGTGAACCCGTGCTCAAGCGCTCCAGAGACAGCGTGGACTCACTGCGGATCCTGCGGGAGCCCCAGAATAAAGTGACCGTAGTGTTAGGAGCTCAGTGGGGAGATGAGGGGAAAGGGAAAGTGGTCGACCTCCTGGCAATGGACGCCGACATTGTATGCAGATGCCAGGTGGGTATCCAACCGCTCATCGTTTTGTGTTTATGAGAGTTTGAGCAAACATTATGTTTGTGTCGTCTGAGGCTTGATTTATTACACAGTTTAACTGAGGTAAAGGCGGAAACAAGCACTTTCAGAAGTCGCATCACTAACCTCACAGTGAAGCCAAAGTTTCCATTATTTTTGTCATCGCTACTTGTTGGCGGCAGGACCAGTGATGTAACATTTCCTGCGGCTATGTTTGTTATCTTATCGCGATACTTGCGCGCTTGTTTATAACATTTGTGTGTTATCAGGGAGGAAATAACGCGGGACACACAGTGGTGGTGGACTCAGTAGAGTATGACTTTCACCTGCTTCCTAGTGGCGTTCTCAACAAAAAGGCCACCTCATTTATTGGTATGTTTTGTTTGACCTTTCCATTGAGTGAGTCCATGTTGCTTTACTGCCCCCTAGTTTTTACTGAGTTTTCGTTTCATTTATGTATTTATAACTCTCCATTCAATTCAAACTGGCAGTCATGTTTCATTGTTTGGGATCAGATGTTAACCTTTGACCTGCTGTTGTGATTGTTGAGATCATTTCTTGTTCTGTCCTACAGGAAATGGTGTTGTGATACACCTGCCAGGACTTTTTGAGGAGGCTGAGAAGAACTTGCAGAAAGGCAATGGTAAAATGATCAGTATATGGAGTGAAATGCACAACAATGTGAAACATGAGGTCTTGTGATATCATCTGCTTAATTTATATAACATAAATTTAAGATACTTGCATAATGGGGCTGGACGATAAAGCTAAAATGTATACCTCAGAATTTTTGCAATTCAAAAAGACATGATCTAGATAGAACAGCTATTGTTACAAAGTTCATACATATTGTTTACTGTAGAATTGGTAAAAAAAAATATATATATATATATATATACTGTCTTGACTTAGTGGTGACCAACTCCTTTTTATTAAACAAACACAAAGGGATAATTTAAGTCATATTTACTTAAAGGTACTACTGTATCAGTTTAAAAACATGATATATACAAATATGAAAATTATACAAAAAGTGGAAAATCTGCATGATTTAATGCACAGATCTATTCTGACATACAGCATCTATCAGGTTTTTTATTTTTCTTATGCCACTATGGTTATTACTGTCAAAATATTACATTTTAGGATTTAATCCCGCATTTAAATAAGGTTGTGAATCCAGAAACTCTGAGTCTGAAATGTGTAAAGAGTAGCATGAAAAATATACATGTTTTTTTTCTGTTAGATTAGGTATTTATGGTTTATTTTTCCATTAATGAGAGAGGTTTTTTTTTTTCTCCCCTCTTTGTTTAATTTAGGTCTTCAAGGATGGGAAGAACGACTGAAGATATCTGACCGGGCACATATTGGTACGATTCTGTTTGGACTTCATCAGGCCTTGAGTAATTTTGATGTATCCCAGAATCCATATGGCACTGATATCTATGACATTAGAATTAGAGCTGTTCTCTTTTTCTGTGTAGTGTTCAACTTCCATCAGGCTGTTGATGGGATACAGGAGCAGTTGAGACAGCAGCAAGCAGGGAAGAAGTGGGTTTTCTTATTTTTTTTCCCACTTTTAACAGCTCACATTTGTAGATCATTTTCTGCCAGATAGATATTGAGTTCACCCTCCTTTGTTTGACAGTTTGGGCACCACTAAGAAGGGCATTGGACCTGCATATTCCTCCAAAGCAGCACGTAATGGACTGAGAGTGTGTGATCTGGTCTCAGACTTCTCAGTATTTGAGGAAAAGTGAGTATAATGATAGATTTCTATGTAATTTTTTTAGAAAACTGTACATGATTTCTAGAATGTTTTTAATGAGCATATCTGATTTTGTTTCTCTGTGAAAATTAGGACTACATGAAGACAGATAAATATATATATAACTATCTCTCCACAGGTTTCGAGTGCTGGCTGGACATTTTCAGACCACATATCCTAACCTTAATATTGATATTGATGCTGAGCTGGAGCAACTGAAGGTGATTAGCATCTTGGCATCTTTCAATATCATGTGTTAAACTTCTAAATCATGAACCTGCCCAGTAATATTTTTTTCCATTTCACTCACAGGGTTATGCTGAGAGGTTACGGCCTCTAGTAACTGATGGGGTTTATTTCATGCATAAAGCCCTTACTGGACCAAGCAAGAAGATTCTGGTGGAAGGAGCTAATGCTGCCTTACTGGATATTGATTTCGGTATGAATGGCAATCCCACATAAACTCGAAGATCCACTGGTGTGCTTTAATATGGTTTGAGCTTGAGGACAGTGGAATTTGTGTTTGACAGCGTGAATGATACGAATGTCTCCTTAACATTGGATGTTTCCATCTCTCTCAGGGACCTACCCCTTTGTGACCTCATCAAACTGTACTGTCGGAGGCGTTTGCACAGGCCTTGGAGTCCCTCCATCTCATGTTGGCCGTGTGTATGGAGTGGTGAAGGCCTACACCACCAGGGTGGGAGTGGGAGCATTCCCTACTGAGCAAGATAATGTGAGTCTGTGTCAGTATGTGTTTTGAAGAGGAGTCAGGAGGTAAAACTTTGCATTTCTTTACGTGTATTGTACTTAAATTATATTCTCTTATTTTCTAGGACACTGGCAATCTGCTGCAGAGCAGAGGGAGGGAATTTGGCGTCACAACAGGCAGGCGGCGTCGCTGTGGATGGCTGGACTTGGTTTTGGTTCGCTATGCCCACATGGTTAATGGTTTTTCTGCGTGAGTAATGTTCAGAGTTTTACATTCACTACCGTTCTAAAGTTTGGGGTCAATAAGATTTTTTTTTAAGTAAGGGATAATGTACATCCAGCCAGTTGTTATCGCAGATTAAACACCGACAGGGTGATCGGGACCCTGACACGAAGAGGAGGGGTCTTAGATCAGCCTGAAGGGGTTTATTCTGAGATAACAACCGGCTGGATGTACATTATCTCGCTTATTACACGCCTTCTAGCCACATAAGTGAATAACTAGACATGAAATATTGATCAGACATACTGGATACCGGATGACATAAATAACTGTACAAGAAAATATTGATTTGACTGCGTTTTAATATTTTATTAGCTCACAAATTGCAAAACTTCCACAAGGAAAACCATTTTAGCAAAGTGTATAGCGCTGCAGACTTCAGTTATCCAGACAGGCCTGTGTTATCTATTTTTAGTGGTTATCAGTGAATAACATATTGCCGGATGGGGCGATTGACCAATCAGAATCAAGTATTCCACAGAGCCATGTAATACATATTTTTGAAAGTCTCTTATGCTCACCAAGGCTCAATGTATTTGATCAAAAATACAGTAAAAACAGTGAAATATTATTATAATTTAAAATAATGGTTTTCTGCTTTAATATATTTTCAAATGTAATTTATTCCTGTGATGACACATCTGAAATTTTAGCATCATTACTCCAGTCTTCAGTGTCACATGATCCTTCAGAAAGCATTTGAATATATTGATTTGCAGCTCAAGAAACATTTCTTGTTATTATCAATGTTGAAAATAGTTTTTGCTGCTTAATATTTTTTGGGAGCTGTGATAGTTTTTCCCAGGATTCTTTGATGAATAGAAAGTTCAACAGAACTGCATTTATTTGAAATAGAAATCTTCTGTAACATCAATCAAATGTTTTTACTGGCACTTTTGATGGAAATTAATGCATCCTTGCTGAATAAAAGTATTAATTTCTTTAAAAAAATAATCTTATTTACCCCAAAACTTTGAAAAAGTGGGAAGCAGTTGCAATATTTTTTAGTTGTAGTAGCTATTACACATGTTGAACTTAAGATTTTAGTTAATTTAACTTTTCCTTCTCTTTCTCTCAGCATTGCTCTGACAAAGTTGGACATTCTTGACACCTTGCCAGAAATAAAGATTGGCATAGCCTACACTGTTGATGGAAAGCCTCTTCCCAGTTTTCCTGGTAAGTTAGCTGTTTTATAACTCATTCTCAGGTTTGTCACACATTAAAATGATATTTCACACACATTACAATATTACCATACTATTTATCATTTACTAGCATAGATCTTTTCTGATAATGGAGTGGTTATTGTGTATTTCAGCCAACATGGACATCCTCACAAAGGTTCAAGTGACTTACGAGACGTTCCCTGGTTGGTGTTGTAACACTGAGGGAGTGCGCAGTTTTGATGAGCTGCCCTCACAGGCACAAGCTTACATTCACTTTATCGAGACTTTCCTGCAGGTGCCAGGTAAGAATACACATACTATATCATTTATTAATTTTAGAATGTTTCAGCCACTTACATATGCAATAACAAAGAAATATATCCTGCTGGCATGTGTAGAAATGACAAAATGATCATTAGGAAATGTTTTCTCTTTTTAGTGAAGTGGGTGGGAGTTGGCAAGTCAAGAGAGAGCATGATAAAGCTGTTCTGACGAGGGCAATGGGAACGACTGAACTTCATTTGATGGTCTGCCAGGACATCAATCATGACCGTTGGAGGACCTGAACTTTTTTTATGCATCAGCGCTGAGATTAAGACTAACCATGGGTTTAGAATCCATTGAATGTCCCACTCAAAGTGAACACCAGCATTGTGTATTAGAGGTCAGGTCTGAGCACGTACCTAATTTTCAAAGCGCATCCCAGAACTGCTCAGAACATACCTCTGTCATTAACTCGTAGTTGGCATTAGTCTGTCGGAAAGCTGATGAATTGCAGAGCTTCAGACTGAAGGGCGTCATTTTATTGTATCTCTTAAAATCAAACTTTGCACTCTGAGCATTTAAATGAGCATATTCATTGCTATTTGGTGGATAAAACCGAACTGATTTTTAAGATTGTCATGTACTGTTTATTTTTTTATGTAATCAAGTGTAAGGGGTTCAGCGCTAAATCTTTTGTCTTTTTAATTCAGTGTTTGTGTATACTCTAAGACCGGTTTGACGTGGTTTGAAATACCAAAAGGGACCTTCACACATTAGTCTTTGTGATATTAAAAGAAAATAATGCACTGTTAACCTTCTGTCAGCGATTAGTGCACTCACAGCTCTTGACTGGTGAACAACAGTCACACATGCACAGATATACATTGCATTCCACCTAGTGCACAAACTCATTTGCTGCTGTTTTTTGAAAAATAAAGTGCAAAACTAATTATGGTTTTAAGTGAGTGTTTAATTTATGCTTTTTAAAAATTCTTGACTCCGAAACATCATATTATGCCTGTATTAAAGTTATATTTTTGTTTCATTTTAGTGGTACTTTCCACAGTCACTTTTAAGAATCGTTCCGAGCACAAATCCTGTTTTTGTTGAAACACATTAAATGCCCCACATCACACTAAAATTCTCTAGAATATATTTTGCAATATCCTTTATGAGCATACGGTGAGTAACAGTTCCATCGGAAATAGGATTTAAATGAACAGGGTAATTGAATTATCATCAGTCTAACAATTCTCTCACGAGGCTTCAGACATTCAAGTAAAATAATGCGAGTTTTTCTGTGTGTGCTCTATCTCGTCCTGTACCATCAAACATCTGGAATGGACGATCAGGTAAAATTCAACAATTCGGATATTTCTTTTTTTTTTTTAAAGACAAAATGCAAACATTTACTACAGGAATATCATTTATATTTCATTTGTGCATTTGCACTCTGATTGTAAATTATAATAGTTTACTAAAAGTTTTGTTATCCTCTGTTTTTTCTTTGTTCAGGTTTTAGGTTTAGTGTGTGATATAAGTGGCAGTGAAACGGTATCAATACATAAATTCATGTTAAATACGTTAAATTCTTTACAGTCACTGTGTCTGAGACTTGCTTTCTATAGTTACGCGTAGGAGTTGTAAACACAGCGTAGTGATTTGGTGATTTAGGTAGGATGCTGGAGTACGTGCTTACAGTCATCTTATCAGTTTAATTACAACAGGCAGGAAAGATGTAGACACACTGATCTTATTTTGTAGAACAACTTTTCAGTCAGTCTCTGTTTTTATGGACAATATACACTCTATTAAGAAAAGTACATACGTTTACACTTTATTTTAAGGTGTCCTTGTTACAATGTAACTACATTTAACTTCTGAGTAATATTAATGAACAGCAACATGTACTTATTGTATAATTTAAGTTTAGGGTTAGTTGCATGTAATTTTGCATAACATACTGTTATTACTACAGTAAGTGCATGTAGCTTAAGTAACAAGGACACTAAAATAAAGTGGGTTACACCTTATTTTAAGGTGTCTTTGTTACACTGTAATTATACATTTAAGTACTGAGTAATATTAAGTAACTACATTACTATAGGGTTAGGATTAGGGATTTGTTTGGTTTAGGGTTAGTTGCATGTAATTAGGCATAATTTATAGTTATTACTATAGTAGCTATATGTAACAATGACACTGTAAAATAAAGTGTTACCAGAAAGTGTTACTGAACGTTCAAATGTGTACGTGCGGATTGTCCCCAAACTTAGTGACTCACCTATTGGTGATTATGAAAATGAATACCAGAATTTAACACTGGAAAAACTGTTGGAACTAATCAATCATTAGAAACCACTAATAAATAAATCAAGTAATTAACCAAATTGTTGTATCTCTATCCCCACAGAATCCTCCCAACAACCAATATATCAATCATAACTCTGCTGAAGGTATCTCTCTCTCTCTCTCTCTCTCTGTGTGTGTGTGTGTGTTAGTGTGTTTTACTATTCACTATGTAGTACATACATATACCAGTATGTACGAGTCAAGTTGGATGCTGACAATGCTTCTTAGAGAACTCAAATGTAGAGATGTTGATATTACATCAAACAGATACTACTATGTCTTTTCATAGTGTTCTCCAATCATTATTCACTTTTGGTAGAGAACCTCCATGTCCGCAGTATCTGTAAGCCACGGGAAACTTTAGTTCAAGTTGAGCATGAATTCCCTGAGATGATGGCAGCTGTCTTGCCCTCATGTGTGCCTGTGCAGCGCTGTGGAGGCTGCTGCTCAGATGAGGCTGTGGTATGTGTCAGCGTGAAGAATCACACCACCAAGATGCAGGTACGAACAGAAACATATGATCTGTGTCCGAAATCGCCCCAAATACCCTTAAAAAGAGGACAGCCATTTGTATGGGGTGTCCGAAACCATATCGAGACATCATATAATATCATATAAATAAGTAATGATGCAATCCTTTACATCTTAATTCTTGAATCTAACAGAATTCAATGGATGTAAAATTATTATCATGTCACATATGACATTTTATTTAATGTGACGGACAAAAAACGGTAACACCAGTGACAAAATGAATCACCAGTGACATATACATAGGACAAAAGATCCTTAATTTTTCAACTATAATTAAGTAGATGAGACTACATTTTTACATTTGGTATACAATAAAAGACTATCATTGACACTTAGTGAAAGCAGTCAGTAAACGATCATAAACAACATTTTAAAACTGTCTGTAAGTCGCTGCACTGAATTTAGCCATATACCCTTAATTTAGCCACACCTGCCCAAAGGAGGATTAACAATGAGAAAGAAAAGTTATAATCATGTAATCATAGTGCTTTTTTATGCAAAATAACTAAATGAATAGCTTTAAATAAAGTGTATCTATAAACGGGTCACACCAGTGACATTTTCATATAAAGGTAACACCAGTGACAGTAACACCAGTGACATTTTTCATGAAAAATGCATTTTACAAAATGGCTGCAGCAAGGAATCAATCCACATGTTGTCAATCATGATAAATTCACTAAATCAAGTAGTTTAATCCATTTGTATTCTAGTTTTTTATAATTCCCTAGCAATAAAGTAGGTCACACCAGTGACTTCAACTAAAAGCTTCATATGAAATTATGATTTTATAATAAAAATTTCTGATAATTGAAAAGAGATAGTGGAATTTCCATTGGCCTTTCTTCATTGACCTTCAGGAAATAAGAAGAAGGAAGTCAAGTGATGTCATCAGTGTGATTTTTTTTCTTTCAAAATAAGAGATTTTTGTTTAAGGTAACACCAGTGACACAACTCCAGGGGACCACTACATTCATTAAATATTTTATAATATTTATTTAGCATTTGTTTTTTTTATGTCATTTACATTATATATTTGATAGTTATGCATACATTATTGTATTTGAAATGGTAGAAGAACCTGTTTCTGAGCTCAAAATAAAGCACTTTCCCTCTGTACATGACTGTGGGGACGAGCACTTCTGTGGCGCTTGGAATTTTTATAATTAATTAAAAAACAAATATTGACACATTGATGCTCAAGAAGGTTTCATTGTTCAAATAGCATATTGTTTCATATTAAAATATATACAAAAATTTAATCCTAAAGTGTTTTTCAAGTGTAATGTTTCTGTAAAGTCTAGGGACAGAAAAGTGGACGTTTCTGTAGAATGACCCGCTAGTCCAATGTGGCTACAGCATAATATCATACAGGTATAAATTCATTTTTAAGTAATTAATAAATTGTTTAATTAAGGTTTATATATAGTTTCCATGATTCATATTTTCATCTTACTACTGGAGCTGCCAGTTTGTTAAGTTTCAAATGATTAATGTTAGTAGCTAAACAGCAAGTACAAACTATATGTAAATCAAAGTCCATTTAAGTCATTTCACTCGGCGGCCATCTTTGAAACGCCTCTCGGGGAAACATCAAGTTCTCCAAAGCTGTTTGCCTAGCTTTCGATAAATTTTCATATTTGAAATCACCAATGAAATCTGACAACAACAGTCTCATAAATTTTGTTTCTAAACGCTCCATTCAAAAACCATTTTTTCTGGCTGGATCAAGCTAATGCGCATGAGCAGTCCTAAATGCGTGTCTCTTGTGCCTCATTTCGGAGGCACGCGTCTGACTGAGCTTCTAACGGCCGCTGCAGTGACGTGATGACTTTACCAATCGGCGATTGGCTCTTATTTAGAAGGCGGGACTTATTCCGCCATATTGCGCGTTGCACTTTTTCCCATTCAAAACGATACTCCATTCCTCCCTCTGTCTTGTGTTATTCTATAGTCTTTGATAGAAACCACCAGAATACTCTAGGAATTGCATAGCAACATACTAGCTAGCAACCACATAGCAACACCCTGGCAACCACCCAGAAAATCCTAGCATCAAGACAGGACGTTTTGCACAGGCCAGAACCGCTTGCAAAAAAAAAATAATANAGACATAACAAAAAATTACAAATAAACTCAAACTCTTTGTTTTCCAAAAAAATACCAAACCTAATTATCTTTACAGTAAAGGAAGGGAGTTCAAACTCTCTAGACCGTAACCAGTTTTGCATATCTCTCCAAAAAGGTTGCACCATATCACAAAAAAAGAACACATGTTCTAAATTTTCAATATTTGTTTCACAAAAAACACAATTATTCCCATCAAAATTAAATTTTAATCTTAAAAAATCATTGGTGGGATAAATCTCATTTAAAATTTTAAAATTCACTTCTTTCGCTTTAGGAGGGAGGGGAAAAGACAAATATTTTTTTCTTATTTTTTTAATTTCAGAGTTATCAAAATCCTTAAGTATATAATCCCGTTTAATAAGGTTTGGATAATAAGCATGTAAAATTAGTTTTCTAATGACTCTGTTTGTGCATTTTTTGTCACAAAAGTCACAACCTTCCAAGGAGAGCTGCCTCAATTCTGGGGAGACCTTGGAAAACAAAATGTCTTCTCTAACCATTAATCTTAAAGCAATTGGAATAGCTCATCATTCTATTGTAAATATTAACTGAGCACTGCAGTTGGTATTTTTCACAAAATTTTCTGTACAGTAACAAATTTCCATTAACATCTAAGAAATGGGCCACCGCCCAAATCCCTTTGGCTTTCCATTCCTCAAAATATACAGATTTTCTGCCGAACCTTACATATCTGTTATTCCAAACTGGAGAGCAGTCCTAAAGTGCACGTCTCTTGTGTCTCATTGCGGAGACGCGCGTCTGACTGTTTCTATAGGAACCGGAGCTTCTAATGGCCGCTGCAGTGATTTTGCATCCCAAACGACACACTATACACTATGCACTTACACTATGCATGAATTGTATAAGGTTATTTTGTTATCAAAAAATCTGACACTACATAAAAAAAATAAATGCCTCAAATTGACTTTACCAATCGGCGATGGGCTCTTATTTAGAAGGCGGGACTTATTCCGCCATATTGTGCGCTGCACTTTCTCCCATTCAAAACAATACGAGAGACGCGTCTTCTTGTGTTATTCTATAGTCTTTGATGTAAATGCAACAGTCCTTCAGATTTTTCAGTGTCTGAATTCACTCACTCGTTTTCATCCACTCCTTCAAGTGAACTATATTAGTGGGGTAATGTAGGGAATAGTGAAGGAGGGTATAGGGGGGGCTGTTTCGAACACAGCAACTGCATGCGGGAATGATTCCGTTCCTCATCATATCTGTTCCTTCTCTCCCTCTTTTTTCCCAACAAAGTTACAGTTAAAGCCGTCTGCCAAGACTGTGCATGGTCCAGTGATTATTGAGCTGCCATTTGTTGAACACAGTCAGTGTGAATGCAGGTAATGCACAAGTTTATGACTTGACATCACAAGCTATTATTGACATTTTTGCTTAACTTAAACTTTCAACGAACTTCTTTAAAATCATATATCTGCATAATTTTCTCTCTTAATCATTAACTTTGCAACATAAATAAAAATATGTGGCCAAGTTAACTTCTCATGGTGTTTAAATAATAATAATAATAAACATCATCTTCGTCATCATTATCATCATCATCATCATTATTATTAATTATTCTTTTTCCTCTTAACAGGCCCAGAGACCATCTGTGATGCTTTTTATTTTATTTTTTTTAACAGTTCATAGTCATAGCCATGACATTATGAAATTGTAGTCAGAATTATTTTATTCAATTATTTAAGTGATTTCCTATTATGGACAGTTGACAGTATTATTGACAGCATTACTTAACCTATATGTTTAAGATTATGTAAAAACATTGCTTTTGTTTTGTTTTTTATTTAAGAATAAAAGCTAAAATATATTTTCTTTCAAAAACTTTTTAGTTTCATTCATTTTGTATACAAATTCAATGTATAAGAAACAAGAATAGACAAAAATTCCTATTCCACTATCAAACCAAAGTAAGCATTTACATAAGTAATATAGTTAGTTCACTCACAAATGAAAATCATGTCATTTATTACTCACTCTCATGTCGTTCCACACCCGTAAGACCTTCGTTCATCTTCCGAACACAAATTAAGATATTGTTGATGAAATCCGATGGCTCAGTGAGGCCTCTATTGGGAGCAAAGCCATTGAAACACACAAGGTCCATAAAGGTACTAAAAACATATTTAAAACAGTTCATGTGAGTTCAGTGGTTCTATCTTAATATTATAAAGAGACGAGAATATTTTTTGTGCGCCAAAAAAACAAAATAACGACTTTCCAACAATATCTAATGATGGGCCAATTTCAAAACACTGCTTCATGAAGCTTCTGAGCTTTATAAATCTTTTGTTTCGAATCAGTGATTCGGATCTCCTATCAAATGGCTAAACTGCTGAAATCACGTGACTTTGGTGCTCTGATTCACTGAAAAGATTCACATAAAGCTCCGAAGCGGTGTTTTGAAATCGGCCCATATATATATTGTTGAAAAGTCTTTATTTTGTTTTTGTGCCACACAAAAAGTATTCTTATCGCTTTATAATATTAAGATAGAACCACTGTACTCACATGAACTATTTTAAATATGTTTTTAGTACCTTTATGGATCTTGAGAGTTACAATGGCTTTGCTCCCAATAGAGGCCTCACTGAGCCATCGGATTTCATCAATATCTTAATTTGTGTTCTGAAGATGAACGAAGTGTAGAACGACATGAGGTTGAGTAATAAATGACATTATTTTCATTTTTGGATGAACTAACCCTTTAACCTAATAGAAAAGAAAAGAGGAAAAATGGAGAGTCACACAATGACGTGAAAACATATTAAGAAAGAATGTCGAACATGGTGCATTTTCTGCTTTCTCAGACGACTTTCACTCAGTTATGTTTTTAGCTACATAATTTGACTTTTAATCATATAACAGACAGTAGAATAAGATCAGTATCCATCTGCAGAACTTCAACCCAATACATCTGCTGAGATTCAAACATAGTGTCGCAGCACCACCTAGTGTTGAACATGATAAGTGATAAATCTCTTTTAAAGAGTACGTGGCAGTGACGTCAATATTTGTGTTAAGACCCGGATATTATTCACAGCCTGCACAGTTCAACCATCAGAGAGGCAGAGTGGTGAGAAATGAATCCTTATATCTTTCAGTTCACATGTTGTCATCTCCCTCTCAGTACTCACTTCAGCGCTGCTCGTTTATTCAGATGCGTGTGAAGTATTTCACTGTTTGACCGATGAAAGCAGCTATAATCAAACATTCTGCTACATACTTAGCTTAGCAGCTAGCTAGAGTTGGTTGTCAGTGAAAAGAGTATGAAAATTATTGCAAAATAATGAGATACTGTTACACTTGCTTATTCTTTTGTTTTTATAACGGTGACATTACGCAGATTATGCAGGACAATCACAACAATTGAGTAGCAAAAGTATCTAGACATGCTGTATATGTAGACAGCTGTATTTAAGAGAGCAACTAAATTGGTCAAAAGTGACCTTAAAGATATTGATAATATTACAAAAGATTTCTATTTCAAATAAATGCTTGTGTAACCCTCTTACGATATAGTAACAGGTAATTAGTTATCCTTAACAGTATTTGGACCAGTAGCAGAAGATACTAAATCCTTAAGAGCCAGTGGTTTGACATCAATAAAGACAGAACAGTAATTTGCGTTATTATGATCACTCTTTGTTTAACAACAGGAACAATAACAAACAGTGCAACAATCTAGTTCAGAGAATGTACATAAAGAAATAAGAAAATAATAAAGCCGGCATAAGTTTCCCTTAAAACAAAAGAAATAAAACCCAGTTCCAAAAATAGTCTTATTGCTCGTTGGGGCCCTTTTTTTCTTTGGTTGAATCAGTGTTGTGACAGTATCGGTATGCCAGTGCTCGTGGATCCTACCATACAATCCGTGAAGGAAGGAAAGTGAGACCGCGCNTGATTTAGAGCACTGCAGAACTCGGTCAGATAAAGGCTTATTAATGAAAGTTCCTGTCAAAAAAATTAACTGCATTAAAAGAGCAGCTATAAAAAAGCCAGTGTTGAGCAGCTAACAGGTATTTGAAGCTGCTGGTGCCTCTGGACTCTCAAGAAGCTCTCCATGCAGGCTGGCAGTTGTGCCTAAAGATGCATTTTAGCCACTCCATACCAAAGCTCACAAAGAGAAACATTTACAGTGGGTGTAGAAATACATTTTCAAACAGTTTTATTGCTGTGGTGTTTTTTTGCAGCATGGGATAGTGCATAGTGGATTGTATTTCAGAAGGCACTATCCTCCTTTTTATACCATAGCTGAAAATGGCCAGTTATGAACTCCACATATCTTGCAAAAGTCATTTTAATACCTCAGAGACCCTAAAGGGACCTTCCATCTCACTTCCCAATATTCCAGCCCAAATCATCACCCACCAGCTCCTTGCTGACGTCACAGCCTGGTTGGAACGTGGTGGCCATTCACCAACCATCAGAAATCCATCCATTTAGACCATCCATTGTAGTACGGCATTAGTCAGTGAATAAAACTATTTAAAAATGAGTCCATGTATTTCTAAACCCACTGTAAACATTTCTCTTTGTGAGGTTTGGTTTAGAGTGGCTGAAATGCATCTTTACGCACAACTGCCAGCCTGCATGGAGAGCTTCTTGAGACTCGAGAGGCACCAGCAACTTCAAATACCTGTTTGCTGCTCAACACTGGCTTTTTTATAGCTGCCCTTTTAATACAATTAATTTTTTTGACAGGAACTTTCATTAATAAGCCTTTATCTGACCGAGTTCTGCTGTGCTCTAAATCACTCAAAACTCTTATGATAATTTAATCATTTCCATTGAGTTTCACACAATATTAGTTGTTTTCATGCCTTTTGCACAACATTGCACCATTTCATGCTTTTCATCTTCAGAAAGATCTTTCTTCCTCCCCATATTGCATGAGAACTGTGATTTGCTTAATAATGTGGAACAACTTCTAAGTAGGGTTTTCATAGACCTGGCAAATTATTTTGTCTGAGATTGATACCAGTTATCTAAAAAGACATGGATAAATAAACAAACAAACATTTTCTTAGAAAAACTAAAATCTGAATGTTTATTGTTCTGAAATCTTACTGATATGTCACTTGCATAATAATTTGGAACACAGTGTAGGTTGTGAGACAACCACAGATGCATAATTTAAATAATTAAACAAGTATCTGCATCAGAATCTTTTGGCATAGGAAGAAAAGTGAAACTCAAGGTTAGTTTTGATGTTAACACACTTTAACTTTGATTGATTTCTCTTTGCCCCTCTTAAGGTGATGAGTTGGTGCCTTGATGAACGCACGTCGCCGTCACGGTCCTAGAAGCAGCCAGGACGGGGTGTACACTGGGCCCTCTCTGACCCAGTCCCAGCTGGTCCAGCAGCTGGAAACCCCCCTGGCTGTCCCAGCACCCATCGCTCCCATCGCTGACACATCCAGCATGTCCTGCCGAGACCGTACTGGCGAGTTTCAGTCTGTGTGCAAGTCCCTGCAGGGGAGACAGGTGCAATAACTATTGATTCATACTGTCCGGTAACCTGCGAAAGGCTGATAGGTTCAACAGTGTAGTCTCCTTTTAGTGGAGTGTGTTTTATTGTGTTTGTAGTTGTATCATGAGTAGAAAAATACCAAAGAATTGTTGATGATTTTCTCTTGTTCTCTTCCAGAATGGAGCACAGCCCGTCAGAGCTGTCAACAGTGCAGTCAGACAGCGGAGTGAATTCACACTCTTTGCTAAGTAAGTAAAAAAAATTGGTAATAGTTTAGGGTCCAATTCTCACTACTAACCTGTTGCTTATTAGCATGCATATTATTAGGATATTGTCTTTTTATAAGTACTAATAAAGCACATATTAATGCCTTATTCTGCATGATCATATTCTACATCCTTTAGTCCTACCCAGTACCTAAACTTAAAAACCTTACTATTAATAAACAGTAATTAGGAGTTTACAGAGGTAAAAGTCGTAGTTAATAGTTAGTAATAGTGAGAATTGGACCCTAAAATAAAGTGTGAGCCACATTTTCAATCACTCAAACAGTTCAAGAGGAAAGTAGGTGAATGTTGGATTTACCTGGTTTTCTGGATGTACTGAATGTAATACAAGGATAGACACAAAACTGCACTTTTGAGTCTTTCAAATAAACAATATACAACTGCATAAATTATTCTTGAACTGACCAATGCATTTAAAGGGAGAAGGTAATATTAAAAACATGCATTTTAACATGAAATTATGATGTTAAATCCACTATTGTTTTATATTGACTTGTTCTATAATCTATATAGTATTTAAAGCTGCAGTGCGTAACTTTTTTTGATTAAAAATGATGAGCAAGTACCAGCCAGTGTTCAAAACTATCTCATTACCTTAGCCCGATTCACAACGGTAACCTTGTAATAATATTTTCTAATTTGAGTAGTACTGGTAGGTTTCCGTGGGAAATTCAAGCATGCCACCTTTCCTCTTTGCGTCATTGCATCACGTCTGTTTACATAAAGGAGTCCCAGCTAGTAGGTTCAATCATGTGAGGATGCTGCAGGTGACTGATCATTTATAGCCTTTTCTCACAGCAGCTGCAATAATTAAACTTATTTTGATGGCGGACTGTATGGTATGACAAATTATAATTAGAGATTAGACTGTACAGAAATTGAAATGTACAGGTAACACTAATACACTCTAAATACACTCAATTATGCAAATAATAATAATTTGCATGGTTTGTGATATGAGCTAAGTGATCGTTAGATTTAATCACCACTGGTAGCACGATTTATTGTAATGCTTTTTTTATCTCAGTTGGTCAGAACAAAAGTGGCAGATATGTTACTTGTTTGTTCAGATTACGTTTTCCGGTGAAAATTCTTATTTTGGTCGTACTTCCAAGACAACAATCTGATTCCGAAGTACAGTATCCACACCGATGTGGTGACTGACAGCAAATATTAGATTAATCCGCGCTGAGGAGTCATGCCGAGGCACAACCCACGTAAAGATGATAATTCCGCAAATAACTGCAATTGCAGGTTTCAAACAGAGATGGTGACAAAGAGGCAAAACTTACGGACTGCAGCTTTAATGCAATTACATCAAAAAGTAACTAATTAAATTACTGAAAAATTAAGAATAATCTCTTTCTTTACTTTTTCAAGGGAAAAGTAATTAAATTACAGTAATTAGATTACTTAGAAATTAATTACACCCAACACTGACAATACACATACACAGTTATGTGCTTAAATTAATAACACATATGATTTCAAGTTTGATATGTAATTCGTGAATATATTTTTACAAATATCATGAATTACTCTTGAACATCATTACATTTTTAAAGTGTAAATTTTGAATATATATTTTTTTACATTAATATATACACTACTATTCAAATGTTTAGGGTTAGTAAGATTTTTAAGTTTGGGGTCAGTAAGAAGTTAACCATTTTATTCAGCAAGTAAAGTAACAGTAAAGACAGTAACAATTTCTATTTCAAATAAATGCTGTTCTTTGGAACTTTATATTAATCAAATAATCCTGAAAAAAATGTATCACTGTTTCCACAAAAATATGAAGCAACACAACTGTTTTTACTGTAGTTTGTTAAATTAAATGCAGTCTTGGTAAGCATAAGAGACTTTTTTTCAAAAACATAAAAAAAAAAAAAACTTACCGACCCCAAACATTTGAAAGGTAGTGTACATATTTTGTCTAAGAAGTAATAGTAAAAGATTATAACAAACTAATATTTTCTTTTCAAGAATTACATTTCCTGTAGCTCAGTGGTTAGAGCATGGCACTAGCAATGCCAAGGTCATGGGTTCGATCCCAGGGATTGCACATACTCAGATACAAATGTATAGTATAATGCAATGTAAGTCGCTTTGGATAAAAGCGTCTGCCAAATGCATAAATGTAAATGTAAATGTAAATTTTTTCTGACTATTATATCGGGATAGTTGTATTACACTGATAGTTTGGACTTTATTCAAAATATTGTTATGAGTTGCATTTTAATGTATTTGTCAATAAATCAATAGATCTGGACTAAATAAATAAATGAGCATCATGTAATTGACCCAAAAGTCAAACTCAAAACTTGTGAATGATTTTTGGCTCTGACCAACACTGATTGGATTCCATGTTAGCAGACTTCTGATTGCAGTTAGCTTTTGGAGCTTCACATACTTCAGTCTGTTGTTTGTTTATTGTTGTTAAAGATCAGATCCAATATTATGACCAATTTCCTGGAAAATCCAGAGGCTTTACAGTCTTTTTCCTGCAACTGTATTTAGTATTGGCACCGAGACGCTGCATTTGACCTATAATTTATTCAGACCTACTTAAGCTTTAATGGTCTGTGTTATTTCGACTTGGCCTTATGACAGATATTGACCACATCTTATTAACAGGCGAATTGGAAGAGACCTTAGCAACACTTTTGCCAAGTTGGAGAAGCTCACAATTCGTAAGTATCTTGTATCCCTCACCATCTCACACATGTACCACTGTGGACTGTGTTTGATGTGTAACTCAATCCGTTTACACCCGCAGTGGCCAAAAGAAAGTCCCTTTTTGATGACAAAGCAACTGAAATTGATGAACTCACTTACATTGTGAAACAGGTTAGGGTGATTCTAACTTCCCCTTCGCCAAGAACACATTATTCTGTCTGCCCATTTTATACTGTAACTCTGTGTTTATTCAGGACATCAACAGTCTGAATAAGCAGATAGCTGGTCTGCAGGAACTCGTTCGATCACGGAGTGGACAGAATGGCAGACATCTTCAGACACATTCCAACACCATTGTAGTCTCATTACAGGTATTAACCTCTGGCCTTATAGCTCAATCACAAAGTAAAGATGACTAGTGGACTTTCGCCTGGAATGAAACAGTGTTTTCTGTTTGTAGTCCAAACTGGCATCGATGTCAAGTGACTTCAAATCAGTACTGGAGGTCAGAACAGAGGTAATTGATTTACTTGTTTGGTGTGGGATGCTGTATGCTAAATTGTGGATCGTTTTTATAAGATTTGGGCTATTTTTTTTCTCTCTGTTTAGAACTTGAAGCAGCAGAGAAGTAGACAAGAGCAGTTTTCACAGACTCCTGCCTCCTCATCCGCTTTCCATGCCAACGAATTCAGTAAGAGAATCTCCACTCATGAAAAAGCAAAGACAATGTCCACCTTTACACATTCATGGAGTTATTTTTCCCTCTTTCTTCTCTTTTAACAGACAATTCAGTTCTTATGCAGGACGACTCCAAGAAGACAGATATATCTATAGATATGGACCTCAACTCCAGTCAGCAGATGCAGTTAATCAATGAACGGGTATTGTTTGTTCATCGGGTGTGTTGTAATGGTACAGCTGCAGGTAAACTTATTCATGTTGTTGACATGTGTCTGTTTAGGATTCATACATTCAGAACCGTGCAGACACTATGCAGAATATAGAGTCCACCATTGTGGAGCTTGGCTCCATATTTCAGCAGCTGGCTCACATGGTGAAAGAACAGGAAGAGACCGTACAGAGGTGAGGAAAAAACAGTTTTATGTTTTTTTTGTAGTTTTATGTATGATAGGATCTTAATTGATAGATTCTTGATCATTATGAGGTCCATTAAGATGGATTTTCTGACATTTTCTGCTCCATATTTTCACCTTAAACCAGTGTTGTTATTGTTAACAAAAACCTACAAATAGTTTTAGGTAATTGAAGTAAAGTTAAAATAAACTTAAAATGAAATAAACATAAATTGAAGCTAAATTGAAAAAAAAAAAACTAAAACTAATAAAAATGACAAAAGCACTAACAAAATTACTGAAATTAAAATTAAAACAGAAAATATACAAATAAAACCTAATTTTAAATAGTAATAAATACTATAATAGTAAAAAATAATAATAATAAAATAACATTGCCCTATATCCAGAAATGTAGGTCAGATTCAGGCACAAGCCTTTTTCTATTCCACTGTTTCAGTGTCTAATCAATAAGCAAGTGTGTTTTTCCCATTTTCTTCCATTTGTGGTCTGGTCATCACGGTCTGTGACAATAATGAAAAGCTCTCTGCCATTGTAATCAGCTTTTTTTACTTCCACAGTAACAGTTAGCCCACAGTTCCAGTAAAAAATAAATTCTCAATTGATGTAATGGTTCAGGTTGCTTTAAATATGCCAACATCTTGACTCCAGTTATAAATCTTCTGACATACACTACCATTTAAAAGTTTAGGGGCTGTACTTTTTTTTTTCTTTCTTTTTTTTGTGAAAGAATTTAACACCTTTATTCAGCAAGGACACATTAAAGCAGAGGTCTTCAACCCTGCTCCTGGAGACCCACTCGTTGCTTCTGAAATGGCATACTGTCTTGAGTAGGTACTACATTTGAATTTACTTCATGACTGTTAAAAAAGTATGTTCTTACTAGAATGAATATGGGTATTATGAATAAAATTCAGACATACTACATCTGCCATGATGTTACTGTCACGTGACCTACCAGCGTCAGTTGCGTCGCTTCACTGCCATTCATAAAATCTCTCCCATGGCCTCATGAGATAGTCAAGTGTCCATCGAATGCGCACTTCAGAATCTCGGCGGAAGTATTAGGTCATCCGGGAACTTTTCGCCTACCGTTTTTCGAATACCATGCATTTGGACATACTTCTCTTTTGGCGTATTGTTATTTACATACTATACAGTAGGGAAGTATGTGATTTTAGTTGCAGCTATTGTCCTGTAAAGGTTTTCCAACCTGCTCCAGCACACTTGCCTTATTTTATTGAGCTTTGCTTAAAGCTAGGTAGCTTGATAAGCTGGTTTAGGTGTGTTTTATTGGGGTTGGAGCTGAACTCTACAGGACAGTGGGGCTGCTTCAGAAAGCTTAAAAATGGAAGGAAGGCATCAAGGCATGTTCGAATCCAGTGTTAGCTTCACTTCCTGTCTCCTGAGATACCTTCATCTGATCCATTTTTGAAGGCAGCATAGATGTATCCTTTGCTGCCTTTGATATCCCACAATCTTGAGTGTTCCAATCTGTGACAGTTGAGCTTAAATATAAATATGGCATCTGAAAGTTGCAGTTGGTGGTCAGTTTGTATAAATATATTTTTTTGACCAATGTTTTCCACTTTTTATGTCATTTCTAGTGAGAAATTACTATTGTAGAAATTAAATATTATCTTAGTTATCACCAAAGCTCTCTCTGTTCTGCTGTAGATGTTGCTCTGCCTCATAAGTCTGTCCAAAATCAGTTTCAAACTCATTGTCTGATAGGGCAGCAAAGCAACAAGTCAGCAGCCTGGATCTCCAGGATTAAAATCCAAAGACTTTTATAATGTTACAAAAGATTTCTATTTCTTTTTGATCAAATAAATGCAGCCTTTGTGAGCATATAGATTAAAGAGAGACATAAGTTTAAAATCTTACAGACCTCAAACCTTTGAACGGTAGTGTATTCACACTGTATTTAAAAACTGATTTATTTTTTTCCCATTGAACTTCTCTCTTCCCTGACAGAATTGATGCTAATGTAGAGGACACTCAGCTGAATGTGGACCTTGCGCACACAGAGATACTCAAATATTTCCAGTCTGTGTCCAACAACCGCTGGCTGCTCATCAAGATCTTCCTAATCCTCATCATCTTTTTCATTGTCTTTGTGGTTTTTATGACCTGACGTCCACTCTAAAGAGGAGCAGATTTGAGGAATCCGGGGATTCTCAGTATTTGAGTAGTGAAAGGGGCTGTTGTCTCTTTCTCTTTGTCTTTTCTCTGCTCTTTCTATGCTCACTGGCTGCTGATGTCTCTTTTAGTGATCTTTTTCCCAAAATTGGTGAATTTATAAGATTCAAATCCAGTATAGGCAGAGCAGTTGTCAGTTTGTAGTCAATTTAAAAAGAATGTTTAATTTATTTGGAAATGATGAACTCACACAGATTACAGAGATATATCCATGAGTAAAGCCAGCAATCATGACATGGATAAAGAACCACTGTTTTAACACATTCTTGATCAGTTTGATTGGCATTAATCATGTTATACATCTACAGACATCACTACTTCTAAGACTTTATGCATTTGCATTTTTTCTCTCTTTTGTCTAAATATCCTTTTAGAGAGGATTTTATGCAGGGGTTTGTAACAGAATCTCTCTTATATTCTGACTGCTGCCGTAAAACCACCAAGCCATCTCAAATGGCGGTAATGCTTCTACACTTTTATGGTGACACTGCCTGGAGGTTTTTACATGTATTCTTTGTATTTTTGATTTTGGGATCAGTTTCCACTGTTCTAAATACATCTGGTTCAGTAAGTAAGAGATCAGTATTTGAAGCTAGTGGCCTTATCCAAATTTTAGTCAAGGCAGAGAAATGCTTTAACATGAAATTTGAACATAATTCAAACAGGATGATTTTTTTATTTTTTTTTTCATTTCAGTGGATGTTTTAATCATCTTTCACAATCTTGTTTGTACATGAATGTTCTGCTTGTTGAAATTTCACTGTGTATGGTTTCAGGGGATCCATGAAAATACGGCTTTCCAGATCTCAATGTAAATAGTGTTTTCTGTAGAATACATCCAATTGTGTTTAACTGGACATTGAGATTGGGGGAAAGTCCCACCCCACAATTTGTGAAACGCATACTGTAAAAAAAAAAAAAAAAAAGGAAATAGAAATGTATGCTTTGTCGTAATGTGTTTGCCGTTTTTATTTTTCTGCAATAGCATACAGTACGTGGTGCGTAACTTATTTAAAATTCAAGAGATTACTAATAAAGTTAGCTGTTTTAAATAGATAACAAAAGTGGCATTTTTAAAACTATTATGTTTAATTCTTGCATTTGATAATTATGCCGCATTTGATAATTATGCCACATTTAATAGAAGGGAAGCAAACAAAAGGTGAATCAGCAAGATCATGCTGTAAAATGCTTGAAATAAGAAAAGTGACATAATGCCAGTAAACCTTTTATTCACAAAAATACTTATCAGCACAACTGTTTTCAGCATTGATAATATTAAAAGAAATCAGCATATTAGAATGATTTCTGAAGAATCATGTGACACTGAAGACTGGAGTAATGATGCTGAAAATTCAGCTATGACATCACAAATTACATTTTAAAATATATTTAAATAGAAAATGTTCCACATTTAAAGGATTAGTTCACTTTCAAATAAAAATTTCCTGATAGTTTACTCACCCGCATGTCATCCTTTTCTCTTCAGTCGAAAAGAAATTAAGGTTTTTGATAAACATTCCAGGATTTTTCTCCATATAGTGGACTTCAATGGCCTCCAAATGGTTGAAGGTCAAAATTACAGTTTCATTGCAGCTTCAAAGCGTTCTACACGATCCCAGACGAGGAATAAGGGTCTTATCTAGAGAAACCATCACTCATTTTCTAAATTTTTTTTAAAATTATATATGTTTTAACCATAAATGCTCATCTTGAACTAGCTCTCTTCTTCTTCTTCTCTTAGAATTCTGGCAGTGTAAACACTGATAAGAGTATAACTGACCTCCACAGGTCAAAGTTTGAACTAATTTTTATATTCTTGCACTAGCATATTGAAAATGACAATTTAGTTCAAACTTTGACCTGAATAAAATTGTAATTTTTTTTTTGAGAAAATGAGTAATGGTTTCTCTAGATAAGACCCTTATTTCTCGTCTGGGATCGCGTAGAACGCTTTGAAGCTGCAATGAAACTGTAATTTTGACCTTCAACCGTTTGGAGGCCATTGAAGTCCACTATACGGAGAAAAATCCTGGAATGTTTTCATCAAAAACCTTAATTTCTTTTCGACTGAAGAAAGAAAGACTCTTGGATGACATGGGGGTGAGTAAATTATCAGGAAATTTTAATTTGAAAGTGAACTAATCCTTTAATGGAAGAGAAGTCTACAAAAGTTCCATTATGAATCAGCAAGACCATGCCTTAAAATGCTTGAATAAGAAAAAAGTGGCATAATGCCAGTAAAGCTTTCTTTCATTATAACTGAGGAACCAGCAATGCTATCAAATAATCTGTTTAAAGTGAAAAAAACAGCTAGTTTCCAGTATCATATAGAGTTTTCTATTCCAAACACAGCCTGTTCAGGTCGGCGCTCTTTCTTCCTCTACACTGATATCAGGCATGCTCCTGATCCTCCTGTTCCTTTGAATATTGTCTTCATCCTCTTCATCATCCTCATCCTCCTCCGATATGTCCTCACCGTCCCGCCCCGCTGTGACCCTGCTCCAAAGCGGGTTGATGCGGAACCGTTTGCGCAGGTTGATGACAGACATGCTCTTACTGCGCTTGGCCCGAGTCTTCGGTGCTCTCTCCCTGGCTGTCCTCTCCTCCACCTCGTCCAGGTAGTTGCATAGAACAGAACGGAACAGGCGAGACACCTCAGTCACATCTGGCTCTACCTCTGTCATCACTTTCCTCAGCCTAAACAAAACAAAAGCACATTAAATCTAAAAGATAGGCCCAAGTTGATAAGCGGTTTGTGTTGTAATCTGATTTGAGTTCAGTCTTCTCAATATGCAATACATGTTGTATATCTCTTAAAACTTTAGATACTTTCCAGCAACTGGATTTCACAATAAAGTTGGTCTGGTTTAAAATTTTACAATAGGCATTTAAAACAATAGATATACCCCAGGCTTAAACTAGTTCCAGACTAAAATGCAAGGTTAAGTTGTTTTAACTGAAAGCAACTTGCACTGGCATATCTTAATTTCAGTGCCATTGTTTTGTCTCAAGATGGACACCAGTAATGTTTTTTTATTCTAAAGCACATTTATAAATGCTACTTAAATGTCCTAATTAAACTAAGGCCAAATCCTGGCTTAAAGGATTAGTTCACTTTCAAATAAAATGTTCCTGATAATTTACTCACCCCCATGTCATCCAAGATGTTCATGTCTTTCTTTCTTCAGTAGAAAAGAAATTAAGTTTTTTTGATGAAAACATTCCGGGATTTTTCTCCGTATAGTGGACTTCAATGGCCTCCAAACGGTTGAAGGTCAAAATTACAGTTTCATTGCAGCTTCAAAGAGCTCTACACGATCCCAGACCCTTATTCCTCGTCTTATCTAAAGAAACCATCGCTCATTTTCTAAAAAAAAAAAATTATATACATTTTAACAATAAATGCTCATCTTGAACTAGCTCTCTTCTTCTCTATTAGAATTCCGGCAGTGAAGACACTGCTAAGTGTATTACTGCCCTCCACAGGTCAAAGTTTGAACTAAATTGTCATATACAATATGCTAGTGCAAGTATATAACAATTAGTTCAAACTTTGACCTGTGGAGGGCAGTAATACACTTAGCAGTGTCTACACTGCCGGAATTCTAATAGAGAAGAAGAAGAAGAGAGCTAGTTCAAGATGAGCATTTACTGTATTGTTAAAACGTATATAATTTTATTTTTTTTTAGAAAATTAGCGATGGTTTCTCTAGATAAGACCCTTATTTCTCTTCTGGGATCGCTGTAAACTGTAATTTTGACCTTCAACCGTTTGGGCTCCATTGAAGTCCACTATATGGAGAAAAATCCTGGAATGTTTTCATCAAAAACCTTAATTTCTTTTCGACTGAAAAAAGAAAGACATGAACATCTTGGATGACATGGGGGTGAGTAAATTATCAGGAAATTTTAATTTGAAAGTGAACGTATCCTTTAATCTAAGCCCTGTCTGTGAAACCAGGCCATACTGTTCGAATTTTAGAAAAAAGTATTAGGACACTTGCTGACTATCAAACTTAGTATGTCCTGCTTACTGACATCATACATCCACTAAAATGACACTGTGCCCAGATCAGTGGCGGTTCTGATTTATTTGGTGCCCTAGGCGAAATCAGACATTAATTAAACAGTAACAATAAATGTTTTGCTGCAAGCCATTGTAATTTTATTTGATTAGCCTATTTTAGTTTCATATTACTATTTAAATTTTTCTAGCATTTAGAATCCTTGGTGTTCTTTAGCTATTTCAAATTTTACTTTTTACTAAATTACCTTCTTTAAAGTCGCCATGAAATCAAAATGGACAATTCTTATTTTTTATGGAACATTATAGTATTTATTTTATTGAAAATGCATATGTAGGCCTACATCAATATTTTTTATTCATTTATTACTCATTAACTTTCATCAAAATAACTTCCCCTCCTTCCGTAACGACTCTTCTCTTCTCTGATGACGTGTATACTGGCGTGTGGGCGGCACAACCACTTTCATGTGATCACAGCAATAGCAAATCAAAACGATTTAATCAATTCCCGAAAGACAAATCAAAAGTCCCGCCCTACATTTGTTCTTGTTCGAAAAACCGTCTCACTCGGATATCAACACAATAGGGAGGGCTGAAAAAGACTATCACAGATTCCGTTACAAGCCGACTTTAAAAATTTCGACGCCCCTTAAAATCATTGTATAATTCACAAACTTTGCTGTCTTAGTTTTAGCATTGTTCAGTAAAAAGCCCCTATTTGTTCAGTAAATACATAGGTCTACCTGAGAATGAGGGGACCGCATTGGGAGGGAGGGATCTTGGCACACAGGTCCTGAAGCTCCAGTATCTCGCCAGGTGGAATCTCATAGGAGGATTTGTGGGGAGCAGCAGCCAGCCAGCTGTAATCCACACAGGAGCTGCGCCTGCGGTTCTCCGTCGCCCTCTCCTGGCGGAGGCGCTCAGTGCGCTTCACCGAAAAGCTCAACTCTAACATCAGCATCTTAGTTACCAATTCCTCAGGCGAGCGCTGATCGGGAACCTGTGGTTCCTTGGAGAACACTGATAACCAGAAGAACATCTGAAATGGTAAAGAGTTTTGAAGTGCACCACTAACCAACTATGCAGCCATCATTTGCGCACCAAAGCCTGCTGACACAAAAACGCCGGAGTTATAGCCTACTCAAAATATGTAGGCCTAATGAATAATAAAAGTAATTTTTCAATAATTGGTTCAAGAGTTATGAGACTTACCTTCTCCTAAATGTGCAAAGGGGTTTGGTATATTCTCACTGGGCCTTTCCTACAAATTGGTCTTAAATATTTACACAGGAGTGCATGGTGAAAGGACAAGCACGTCTTTATCACATGGCAGACAGTTCTGTCCCTCTCAACAGCAGATAAAGGGCTAAAGATAATCCCTTGTTATGATAGTAATCTACAGTAAAGCCACATTTCAGTGGTTCATTACTGGCAAAGGAAAAAACTACTTACTGTAAACTGTTCTTCCACATATAAACCAATTTCGAACACAAACTACTGTTAGTCTAGCTTAGTCATTCTGATGGAATCTGTATGAATAGGATTAGCCTATTCCTTTTAAGGATTACACAACATAGAATTAGATCCCAATCCTGTCTTAATAAACATTGCTAAGGCCCTCTGCTGTCCGTTTGTAGGTGAACAAAATGATATGAAATCATATTAGTAACATAGAGAAATATGATAGCTTTGCAGTTCTCATAATTCATCCCATTTCCCTCTTACAGAGGAAACTGAAGTTGTAGAGTATGACATAATACTAATATTTGTCAGAACTTGACTTTCAAACAGAAGAAGATGGAGATCAAAGTTAAAAATTGATTTAATTTCTTGTTATGGTCCTTACACCACCGAACTTCTCACATTTATTCTTTGGCCTCCTGTCTCCCCACTCTTGTTAAAAGCCCAGGGAAATTGCTAGGATTAGATTAATGTGTAATGTAAGAGTTCTTAAGTACTGGTGTTCAGGGAAGAGCTGCCACTCCGCATGTGTCTGTCAGTCTAGGAATAAGGAAAAAAGCCAACTCAGCTCATTTTTTGTGAACTTCCTGTCATATCTGAACAAGTCAAGGGATGTTTGTTTTTAATGGATAATAAATGGAGAACTTCTAAATTATTCATGTTTTTTTTTTAAAAAGTTTATTTTTACTGCTAAGTTTACTGTACATTTGTTTATTGAAAATATGCATTTAGCAGTGGTTTGTTTGCTTGCTCAAGTCATTTTAAAAACCACAATGAAAATCTTTTTTTTACTATTGAAAAGCTTTTTTTAATGGGACAGAGGACACAATCCACATTTCCTTCTGGGTTTTTTCACACCCACTTCCATCCCTGCAAATTCAATTCCTGCTAAAATACCCGTCCATTAGATTTCAATCAATTTTGATGTTTTAAACCAGTGATTCCTCTCCCATCCGTTCTTCAAACCCTCTGTTAGGCATTATCACATTGCTTTCTACAGTTACAGTTGCTAGTACGTCCCTGTCATATTTTATTTTAAAATGAGTCAGTGTGGACTTTAATGAGAAAAAGATATCAAAACACATTATTGAGGGAAAGGAAACTGATACTTCAACCCAAAGAAAAGTAAGTAGAATTTTTAAAGCATGGATTCTCACAGTCACAGTTGATGAAAGAACTGTGTATAGGCACTAGTGTGTTTTTGTTTTAAATCGGCATTTTAAAATGAAAACGATCCTCGTCTACACTGGCGTTTCCACAGTGTTTCAGAAATTATCTCTGTCTACACTACACAGCTGAAAACACATCACATGACTGTTCATGCACACTGGGCAATATGCGTACAAGTGTAAACAGTTGCCTCTTGCGCATGTAGGCAGCTGCTGTATTAAAAAATGCAGAGTTTAACTGCACAATGACTGCTAAAATGACAACAAAGCAGCAAAGATTGCAATTCAGTCTCCATGTTATTGTTTACACGGTCGTCAAGGATACACAGAGCGAACGTGGGCAGCCACGCCATCGTTTTCAAAAGTCTCAGTTTTGGTCCGTTTATACTGAAACGCAACCGTTTTCAAACTAAAAAGGGGTCTGCAGCGTTTTCAAAAGTCTCAGGCCCCGTTTACACTAGTGCGTTTTCGTTTTAAAACGCATACGTTTTGCTACAGTTACGCCTGTCGTTTACACTACGCCGGCGTTTTCGAACCTCGAAAACAGACTTTTTAGTTTGACCCCATTTTAAAAATAACTTAAACATTCCTTCGTTTATTGAGTAATAGACAACTCGTTTTTATTTATTTAGTTGTTCAATTATTCACAATCCTTATTATTGTCTCCATCAGCAAACAAACACCTCTCCCTTCCTGATCAGTTTTTATATTTATCCTCCAGTATGTTGTCACCATAAATCTGCCATATGCATCTGTTCAGAATGCGGGTTTGATTTACCTCGGCTTGCCTTTGAGTAATAAAAGTCCTCCATTGCTCGTGGAGCCCAGCCAAGAATTTGAGGAGGTGATCCAGAACCTCTCTCACAAATTACACTGAGAGATCAAAGTGGGTATAAAATTCTATTTAGAGAGTGCAAAATGAATCAAAGTCTTGGTCAGATGGCATATGAGGTCAATACCTATGTCTGTTATTAGAGAAAAAGAAGAAAAACTTGTGACAGAATGGCATCATTGCGTGTGATTGGTATAGATGTGCACGTTTGCGGTTATAACCTACACTATTCATATGTGTTTGGCAGAAATCATTCTCCTCTGAGAGAGAAAAAACAGAAGCCTTAGTGGTCATTGCTGAAGCATGTCTTTTGTATCAGAGTCCAAGCCTTGTTAAAATGAGTAAAAGCCAAGCGTATTTCATCTTCAGCACAAATGGCACCTAGCCCAGTGTAAACAGCACCGCTACATCAGTTAATTGCAAACTTTGTGCTGACAAAGAGACGACTGCACTGCTTAACCCTGTGAAGCAGGAATTATTAAATCAAAAAGGAAAAATACATTAATATTTCTTATTCAAAACAAGAATATAACCATTGGCCATCCGTCTAACTGTTTCTTGCTAGGAAAGGCTCCAGCATGGATAGAAGATCGGTCTATCTATCTGCCTCTCTATCTGTGTGTTTGTTTGTTTGTTCATAAAATATTACAACCTCATAAGCAAAATTTAAGCAAAAGGCCATGTCTAAATAAAAAAAGATTAAATTACTTTTTAATTAATCAAAATTATGACAGCGGATTTGTACCTCAAATGAGATGTCATGTATTTAACTACTGCTTTCCTGTAGCTCAGTGGTTAGAGCATGGCACTAGCAATGCCAAGGTCATGGGTTCGATCCCAGGGATTGCACATACTCCGATACAAATGTATAGTATAATGCAATGTAAGTCGCTTTGGATAAAAGCGTCTGCCAAATGCATAAATGTAAATGTAAATGTATTTTGAGAGAGTTACAGACATCTGTCCACTGCGATATAATATAGTTGTAGATATTCCAGAGGAACTCGGTGCATCATCACTTTCAGTCGTCATAAAAAACATATAAAGAGAACTGTCATATAGACGGAGTAAAGGTCAAAGGTAATCATGCATGGTGTTTTGGATGTAACATCACACCCTGGAATAACTGACATGGCTTTTACAGGTTTTTTTTGTTGTTTTTTACAATCGCTAAGACACATTTCTCAATACTTAGGTTGCTTTTTCAAAACTCTTCACACAGTGACCACAACATCAGTCTATTTGGGTTAAACAGAAGATTATTTATTATTGCTTTGTCATAAAATCCATTCAATGACTACATCTTACAAATTACATGAATACATTTCTCACTTAGACGCAACCACCACTTAAACTCTATATACGTATACAGGCCCGTTTGCACGTTTACTCTAAAACTCTCAAACTTAAGTTCAAAACCTAACATTATACAAAAATAAAATAGGAATTTGCTACATTTCTACAGTAATACCATTTAAAAAATATATTCTGAATCTGAAAAAATCAAATAGGCCTACTATCAAAACAATAGATGTAGCTGAACACCTACACAAGTGTTAGCCTTTCAATTTCATTACCATCTATACAAAAGGGAATACTTTTGTACTTTATGTAAACATGGACTATATACTCAAAGACTATAGAATAACACAAGATGTGTCACTCGTATAGAGGGTATGCATAGACGTCACTTTCCCGCCGGATCGCGCTCCCTCAGCTGGACTGAGTGGCAAAAGAGCTGCTGCATGACTGGATTTAATAGGGGAAACGCGAGTAAAACAAACGATTACACTAAAGGTTGGACTCGAAAGTGTTCCTTATAACATGTCAAAGAAACCTAGTCCATGGATATTGACATGCAGCCAGGAGTCGTGTTTCCTGACATTAATATGTGCCTGATTTCGACACCGGGGAAATACATAAAGCAAATCTGCCTGTTAACGCTTTAAATAACTACAATATAGGTAGGTCTAAATCGGAGTGATCATTTATATCAATGTTATATATATCGTCACATCATCCAGCCCTAAAACTTGTATAGTTTTTGTCAGTGTTTATTTAAAAGCACCAAATTATGCAGAATATAAGATGGTAAATATTTAATTGATGAGTTGTCAACACAATATATAACAATACAATATATGTAGGGTATGATTTTACCCCAAAATCCAACATTTTGACACAAAAAGATAACTGCAAAACATGTTTCTCTGCCTGGAGTCGAGTTGTTTCTGTGAATTGCAGTGACCTATTTGCTTTTTTTTTTGTAGCTTTCGGCAGTCTGTAAAAATATACCTCAGATTTTGTGTCAAAGATATTTGTACAGTCAATCGCAAAGCTGTTTCCCGTTTTGGAAGTGTTTTTTGTGTTTTTCGCAGCATTCACGCTGAAAACCAATGCTGCCACTCAGTCTTTTGCCACTCAGTGGGCGTAACTGCAGTCATAACGGTTGACGGTGACGTCACGTGCATACCCTCTATTGTTTTGAATGCGAGAAAGTGCAACGTGCAATATGGCGGAATAAGTCCGCCTTCTAAATAAGAGCCAATCGCCGATTGGTAAAGTCGAAGCTCGTTAGAAGCTCCGGTTCCTATAGAAACAGTCAGATTAAAATGAAACACAAGAGACGCGCATTTGGGATTGCGCATGCGCATTAGCTTGATCAATCCTGAAAAATAACTTTTTTTGTCATGATTCAAGCGTTAAAAAACAAAAATTATGAGACAGTTGTTGTTAGATTTCATTGGTGATTTCAAATATGAAATTTATGGAAAGCTTGGCTAACAGCTTTGGAGAATTTGATGTTTCCCCATTTAAAGAGATACAAGCTGCACATGAATGCCCGAGAGGTGTTTAAAAGATGGCCGCCGAGTGAAATGACTTGTCTTAAAGGGACTTTTGATATACTGCAGTGAATGACAAACAGTTGAGAGTGTCATTCTTGTCTTGTAAAGAAATTTTACAAAAGAAAACATTGTATAATGCTGTCTGTTGTTAGGGTTTTTTAGGTTGTTGTTTTATAAGTTACAAAGTGAGTTTGTTGGTTGACAATCTTTGCCAGTTTTATGGAAGAATGAGTTGAGACATGTATGAAGTATTGGTAGGCAGTGCATTTTGAATGTAAAATGATCTGCTGTGACAAACTGAGGGTTGGTTTGGGGAACTGTGTGAAGAATTTTGAAAAATTAACCTATTGAGAAATGTGTCAATATCTGTCCATATTAGTGGTTTAACACCCACGGTTTTCATCTGCATATGCTGAAATCCTCTTGCACCTCAAAAAGGGCAGAGATAAACATGTAAACTGTCACTTTGACTTGAATGAAAGAATCTCTGTCAGCAAATTGACAGCTGACCTGCACGTGCGACCATTTAATTATGTTTGTGCCTGTTGAGCGAGCTCCAAATGAGCGCTAATGTTACACTTCACTCATTACTCTATTTCAGTGGCCACAGGGGGATAATCTTTCCCATACTTGTTAACGCAGTCTCTGGCTGCTGACGTGACCCTGTAAGTCAAGCTTTTTGGTGTGAAGAGGGGTGTTTTGGGCACGAGCCAGCAACGAGTATGCAGAGACCTCTAGCTGAAGCGATGGTGTTGTTTTTTCTTTGCAACAGCCACATTAGTAGCCTCGTGATAACATGGTCATGAATAATAGAGAGTTTCTGATGGATTCACTATCTGGTTATGTAATGGGCTTGTTGGTGATGGCTGTAGTATATTAATGTTACACAACTGTAGTGTTTTCCCCTCTGGCTTCGAACTTTTATCTCAAACACAAAAACCTCATTGTTTTCGAGAAGACTGATAATCTTTCCAAATAAAATTAAGTAAAGGTGGTGATACACATACAATGGCCCCGTGTAACCACATCCCTGGCAGGTCTGCGCTGTGAGCAGCGTGAGCATGTGGCCGCTGGCATACAGCTCAGAGAGAGTCATGCAATGTCTGCAATGTTACAGCTGCACTTCCCTATAAGTTACACATTAGATATTCTGATACTGACACAAGCATATGGGAAGCATGTGATAGAAGGATTGAAAAAGCAAAGGAGGTGAGACTGAAAAAGATGGTTTTTACAATCACTACCCATTTCTCAATACGGTCATTTTTTCAAAAATCTTCACACAGTTTTCCTAACCAACTCTCATCTTGGCACAGCAGTTAATTTCACATTCAAAATGCACTAAATCTACCAAAACACTTCTCAAATCAACTCATTCTTCCAGAACATTAGCAAATGTGTCTGATATAAAACACTGGCCTAAAAACACTAACATCAGGTAGCATTATACAATGTTTTCTTTTGTAAAATTTCTTAACAAAACAAGAATAACTCTCTCTATTGTTTATAATTTACTGCAGGTTATGTTACATAAACCATGTTTACAAAAAAGTTAAAAATTATTCAGAAGTTTCCCCCTTTGAATGGATGAAAATGAAATTGAAAGACTAATGCTTGTGTAGGTGTTCAGTTTCATCTAATTGCTTTGATAGTATTTAATTTTTTAGATTCAGAATATATTTCATTACAATACTGTAGTTCTACTGCAGCATATTTCTGTCTTATTCAGTTTTGTATAATGTAATTGTTTTGAACTTAAGTTTAACAGTTTTGAAAACAGTATGTAAGCATGTGCAAATTGAGTTTTGGCATTTGTTGTGTCGAAGTGAGAAAAGAATAAATGTAATTTGAAAGAAGTAATCATTGAATGCATTTTGTGCCAAAGCAATGATAAATGATCCACAGCTTAGCCCACATAGATTTCTGTTGTGCTCACTGTGTGAAGAGTTTTGAAAAAACACAAGTATTGAGAAATGGTCGATTGTAAAAAACAACAACAACAAAAAAAAACCCCTGTAAATTAGTTAATATATAGTCATAATGAATGGACATGAATTAAGAATGAATATGAATTAATAATGAATTATTAATGAAAAACAGGGATGGGCAGGGCTGGGTAGGTTACTTTTAAAATGTATTTCACTACAAATTACAAAATACATGTTTTAAAAAGTATTGTAACGAAATTTTAATTAAGTTTTGTAACTTAATCTAAATACTTTAGAATACTTTGGAATACTAATAAGTATGTGTAACACAGTTCGTATATGTGGGAAGAAGGAGGCGGGAACCGGCGAACGTTTAAACAAAACTTTAATTCAAAATAAACAAATACAAAACGAAAGTAATGCCGGCAGACCCTCGCGGACGTCTGCCGGCCACACAAACATAAAATAAAGTCCAGGCCTGGTCCTCTCTCGTCCGTTCACTGTCGTCGCTCCTCCTTTTATGCCTCCGGAGCTCCTCCGTGAGGGACTCGAGGCCGGTGCGCCTCACAGGTGACGATCATTAACACTCGCGTCACCGGCCTCGCGCCGTTCCCTCACGGCTCTCGCCCGCCCTGCTCGCCACAGTATGTAACACAGAAACAAGGTAATTGTGAGTTTTTATCTCACAATTCTGACATTTTTCTCAGAATTGCGTGATATAAAGTCACAATTGCGAGTTGTAAAGTCAGAATATAAACTCGCAATATTGAGAAAAGTCGGAATTCTGAGATATAAACTCTCAAGTTGGAGAAAAAAGTCAGAATTGTGAGATATAAACAGTCAGAATTTCAAAGTCAGAATTTCAAGTTTCAAGCAATTCTGACTTTATAACTTGTTTAAAGGGTACACTCTAAAAAATGCTGGGTTAAAAACAACCCAAGTTCGGTTGAAAATGGACAAACCCAGCGATTGGGTTGTTTTGAGCAAGAAATACAGTAATTTTTAAACAATATTTGGGTTAAATAAAACTACCCAGCAGGTTGGGCAAACATTTAACCCAACTGCTGGGTAGTTTTATTTAACCCAAATATTGTTTAAAAATTACTGTATTTCTTGCTCAAAATGAACCCAAAATATGTTGGAAATTAACATTTATTAATATGTTTAATAAACAAACATTTATTAATATTTTTTTTGAATAATATTTAAACAATAAACATTTATTAAATTGCTTATTAATAAATGCTCATCTTTTTGATTATTATTGTTGCCTCTAGTAATTATGAGTCTGATTTTTAATTTCCAACCTATTTTGGGTTCATTTTAAGCCAGACATATAGTAATTTGTAAACAATTGTTGGGTTAAATAAAACTACCCAGCAGGTTGGGCAAACATTTAACCCAACTGCTGGGTCAAAACAACCCAATCGCTGGGTTTGTCCATTTTCAACCCAACTTGGGTTGTTTTTAACCCAGCATTTTTTAGAGTGTATGTACATTTTTAAATGGGGCAGTTTTTTTATAAATTCAGTCATTTTTTCTTGTGGAATGTATTGTAAACATCTGTTATGTGAAACTGCTTATTCAGGACAGTACTAAATAAAAATAACATGCGATTTTTATGATCCCTCTCATTTTGTTAAAATTATTACAATGATGCATATTCTGCAAGGGTATATGAAACTTATGAGCAGAACTGTAGCTTAGGATGCTTTTGCAGACTGTTAGAGTCAGAGAATCACCAATTGTTTACATTAATTGCCCATCACAGTTTACATTAATGTTTAAATGACATTAAAATTCAAAGTAATCACTTTGGTAATATAAAAGATGTAACTGTACTTTGATTATCACCCATTTAAAATGTAACTGTAATGAAATACAGTTACTCAAATTTCGTATTTTAAATTTTGTATTTTAAAAATTATGTTACTCCCCAACCCTGGTGCTGGGTGATAACTGATTTAATGTAATCTGGATTACATAATCAGATAACAAAAGTTAAGTAATTAAATTAGTTAACTTCGGTTTCACAGACAATAAGCTAGTCCCAGACTTGTTTGAGCTGTTTTAACTGAAAACAACTTACACTGACATTTCTTAAAATATCTCAGTGCCATTGTTTTGTCTCAAGATGCACACCATGCAGTAATTTTTTCTTTTTCTTTTTTTTTTCTAGGGCACGTTTATAAAAGATACTTAAATATCCTAATTCAACTAAGACTTAATCCTGGCTTATAGTCTAAGCCCTGTCTGTGAAACCGGGCCATTATGTTTTAAAATATTCATGTGTAATCAGACTACAGTTACTGTTTTATTGATTACATGATTACATGTTATTCTCACAATATTATTTGTAAAATTCTCTTTCAAATATACAAATTCATGTCATTTTATATTTACATGCAACGCAGGGATTCCCAAAATTTTTTGTCATCTGAAATTCTTTGATCCTCTTTGATATTTGCCCCTGAGAATGTAATGTAATATTTACATTACAACACTTCATGATGGAATATATTTTCTTTCTCTTTGTATTTTTATATCTATATGGTTTATTCTGTTCAAATCAATGTGATAATCGAGTTAGGTTAAAAGTAATCTAAAAGTAATCCAATAGTAGTCAGATTATATCTCCATTTGTAAGTAATCTACCCAGCACTGTACATACACACACATAGTAGAAATTATTCATGTTTGTTTTTCAAACCGCGTTCTAGGTGGGTTAATATAAATGAATTAATATAATTATAAATAATGAACAATAATATTACATAAACTAATTTTAATCTATTAAACCTTATCGTAAAGTGTTTCCAAACAATCATCTAGAAGGATTACCTATTTGAATGTTTTGTAACAAGACATTTTTTTTTGTTTGTTTTGTTCTGTTTTGTTTATGCACATATTTTGTCCCCTCAACGGCATTTCCGAGTAGAAAGTAAACCTTCCTTCTGAACGGAACCCCTCCATTAAACTGGGATAAACCGGGCCAGGAAGCGAATGATCCAAAGGGAAAGACCAATTAGCTGATCAAGCTCAGAATCTCTGCATCGACCCCACCCTTTCCCTTTTTCTTTCTTTATTTCCTCTCTCTCTTTCTCCATCCTTTACTGTAGTATAGCCCTTCCCTGCTCTGCTGATCCCACCCTCTCTCTCTCTCACACACACACACACACACACACAAACCCCACTAACCCCACAAACATGCTGGCAGTCTCGCGTACACTCACTCTCTCAGCTCAGCCTCTGTCTGATTGAGTACCTTTTCATTCTTGGACACTCAGCAACAGTCTCTCTCCATCACACACACTCACATTTACACACCCTCTGGAAGGAATCCTGCAGTTTGCGGCTGCAGTTCTCTGGACATGCCGGACCGTCTGCTCTGAGGTGGGAGATGGGCTTGAGAGCTTGTGTGTAAGAATCTGTTCTTGATTCATTCTGTAATTTTAGTGCTAATGTAAGCAAATGTTGCTGCCACATCCTGGTGGGTTATGTGGTGGTCTGTTTGGAAGATTTATTCACTAAAGTGTTTTGCATACATTTTGAATTATTGTGCATAAAAATTCAGCTATTAAGTTATGTTTAGTGTACTGAGTCAAACCAAATGGACTGTCTAACTATAAAAATGTAAAATAATGTGTATTACAACATCATGTTCTCACAAAACTGATTTTTAAAATTACGCATGCCTCTACCAACAAGCAAATTATATAACAGTAGTTGTGAATATACACAATGTACTGTACTGTGAAATCGACTTGCATGGGGGTGTAATTAGATATAGGCTATATTTTGGGGAGATTGCCATTGGTTTGATTAATTCGTAGATCTAATTGCCTGAATGTCTGTATATTTGCTGGTTCACCAGAGCACTTTTTATAGTGAGCTTGCAACTACGCAGTCAGCAGATCCTCCAGTGCTCCAAATCAAACTCTAAACTCAATAACTCCCACAGACATTTCGGCCTTCTGACATTTGAAGCTTCTCAGATCTCACACATGCACACATACACATTTGCACGCACATGAGGAGTTAGCCGTACTCAGTATAACCCACAGCGTATATCATTACAATTATCTCTTGATACTATAAAATAAAAATATGAGAAATATTAAATAATTTGGTCACACAACATGTGATATAAATATGGGAGACTAGGGTTAGTTGTCACATGGGGATGTTGTCATAAGGACTATAAGTGGCTTTTATGGTGGTTCTAAAGTTCAATACCTTAAATTAGAAGATGTTTTGTGAATTATGTCCTTCAAATTAAGAGTTACATTTCAGTATCATCATGTTTTTGCAATAGCTGTTAAGGTATATTTGAATTAATTTAAACTTTGAACTGTATTTTTAATAAATGCCAGGTATAGGGGAAGTAAAAACACAAGTGTTTTTACATTTTATAATATATATTATAAAATATAAAATAAATCCATTGGAAGGAATTAGTATCCAAAACCTCAAAAGCTTACAATTACGTCAGTCATTACTAGGGAGTTATCATGCTTTTCACTACTGATCCAAACTAGTAGTAGTTCCTTCTAAAGGATGTTGTAACACATACTATCCACATACTATTTAGTAATGCATACTATCCAATACTTGGATTTGGTAAAACTTATGTCATTACCAGTGGGTTACCATGACCTTCACTTTCGAATTTATTGTACGCAATGCATTATTCATGTAAATTATGAACCTGTATATAGTAGTTTGTAGTCCTCTGGGAGGTATGAAAAAATAGTAGTTATTGATTAGCTAATAGTGAATTACCACATTCGACTATTACATACTAATTCAGTAATCAGAGTTTCTTGTTAGTTAATAGTAGTGTTAATATTGCATTACTCATTTGTTCCTGTGTAGTTATTTATTAATGACGGAATAGTATTCTAAAGTGTTACCTAATAATCAATAACTGCTAAGCTGTAATTCTTATTCATGATACTTTTCCTTTACATAATCTTTTATCCACAACTTACACTGCCTTCAAAGACTCTAAAGTGCTTCTTATCCTCACTTTCTGTAATTTGATTCGGCATATCGTTGAGCTCATCTTCCGTATTGACAAGAATCATCTTTAGAATTGTTCTGAGAGTGAATCGTCCTGTCCTCGTGTCCCAAATTCACCTCTATGTCTTGTTTATTAGGTTTGGTTTGCCTAACAGCTGGTTATGGTGTTGCTATTCGGTTCAGTAACACAGAAGACAGATGTGTTTTGTTTATGAGTTTTGTTGGCCGTGAAGGTGCAACTTCTGTGACATGACGGGAGCCACCTGGCCCTCAGTGTGATTGCTGTCAGTATAACTGTCCACCAAAAGCCAAAAATACATTTGTTTAAAGTTAGACAAGTATTCAGAGCAGCTTCACATTGGGCACCAGGGCTTTGTGTTTTATGTCTTGACAGCATGCTGTCAAAGTCATTTCATTCAAATCAGCAAAAGGACCTTAAAATAGACTTTTACAATTCATGTATGGTTTATAAAATATGTATATTCAAAAGTTTGGGGTCATTCAGCAAGGACGCATTCAACTGATCAAAAGTGACAATAAAGACATTTAGAATGTTACTAAATATTTCTATTTCAAATAAATTCTGTTCTTGTGACTTTCTGTCAAAGAATGATATACAATGTATTAGTTTCCACAAAAAGATTAAACAGTACAACGTTTTCAACATTGATAATAATCAGAAATGTTTCTTGAGCAGCAAATCAGCATATTAGAATGATTTCTGAAGGATCATGTGACACTGAAGACTGGAGTAGTGATGCTGAAAATTCAGCTTTGCCATCACAAGAATAAATCGCATTTTAAAATATACTCAAATAAAAAAAATATTTTTAAATATATATGCAACCTGAATTCCAGAAATGTTGGGACGTTTTTTAAATTTGAATAAAATGAAAACTAAAAGTTTTCACTTAAACTGAGAAATTTTACAATTTTATGCACAAAATGAGCTCATTTCAAATTTGATGCCTGCTACAGGTCTCAAAATAGTTGGGAGGGGGGCATGTTTAACATGGTGTAGCATCTCCTCTTCTTTTCAAAACAGCGTGAAGACGTCTGGGCATCGAATTTGAAATTAGCTCATTTATTGGAAAAAAAAGTGTAAAATTTCACAGTTTAAACATTTGTTATGTTATCTACGTTCTATTGTGAATTAAATATTGGCTCGTGATTTGAAAGTCTTTTAGTTTTCATTTTATTCAAATTTAAAAAATGTCCCAACATTTCTGGAATTCGGGTTATATATATATATATATTACTGATTTTCATTTATATTTCTGAAAACTTGCCCTCAGTGTCCCCTCAATCAGATCACGAGGACGAGGGGTTTCCGTGTGGATACGTATCCAGAGACTCTATACTTAGCAATTGCCACAGACGGAGCTGGACAAGCCGAAAAAAGGAGGAGGAAAAGGACAGGTTTGTGATTGAACGTTTTATTTGCATAAAATTGTGAAAGTAGTAGACCCATCACCAATATTGCAGCTTTAATGGGTTAGAGCAAAATCCTCTGTAAAGTTGTTTTGTGGTCACACTTAAGCTTTCACTGTGAAGTGATTGCGACTTTCTTTAATGGATTCGACTGGTTTTGCACTGCAGTCTCGTCCCCAGGAGGTAAAGCACCAGAAGTGGAAAGGACAAAAAACAAACAGACTCCAGCAGACGTTCAGCTATGCATTCCACCACCCTTTTATTTGTCCTCACTGGGGTGCTCCTGTACTTAGTGATGGGGGCTTTGGTGTTCAACGCCCTGGAGGCCCCGTATGAGGAAAGCCACCATGTCCAGTTGCAAACCACCCGTCAAGAGTTTCTGGGCAACTACACATGTGTAGATCCTGAGCGCCTAGAGAACCTGATAGTGGTAAGTATTGTTGAAACACTTCTTTAATCAATTCATTTGGTCAATAATTACTTCAATTGATCAGATTTAAAAGAAAAAAAGAAAAACAAATGTTATGGTTACCTATCCATGTTACATATCCAGTGTTCTCTTCCAAACAATGCTCAAATTAAGGTGTATGAAAACAAATACAGATGTTATGCTGTGCATTACATGCACAAAAAAGCTTTAAAATATAAACATTACATAAAAAAAATAAACGACTGTATGTTCACATAAGTTTAAATCACTGTTATTTATTGGCAATTTAAAAACCAAATTTAAAACCTAATTTTAACACCCAACAATATTGATATTTTTTACTGCAACGTTATTAGCCAACGTCATTTCACTTTGTCTGTTTGTCTTTTTTGTTATTAAAGGGATAGTTCACCCAAAAATGAAAATTCTGTCATCATTTACTCACCCTCAAGTTGTTCCAAACCTGTATGAATTTCTGTCTTCTGCTGAACACAAAAGAAGATATTTTGAAGAATATGGGTAACCAAACAGTTGATGGACCCAATTGACTTGCATAGTATGGGGGAAAAAATACCATGGAAGTCATATTCTTCAATAACTTCGTTTGTGTTTAGCAGAAGAAAGAAATTCATACAGGTTTAGAACAACTTGAGGGTGAGTAAATGATGAACTGTCCCTTTAAGTATGTAAATTTAATGGACATTGTCAGAACGAGCATATATAGTATTATGTGCAACTATTATGTGCTCAAGCACAAAACAAAAACCTGACAAGGCAACCAACATGAAAGCATTGAAGTGTTTTATAGTTTCATTTCAACTTCTTTCCTGCTTTTGACAACTTGCACTTTTCCCGCAGCAGAAATTTCTATAGAAATGTTTTTCACTACTGTAAAATTGCATCTCTGGTGGACTTCTCCATGCACAACACACAGACCTGATTATTTGATAATGACATTCATTTTTGATTATTTTCATTATTTTATTATCGAACAGCACTAGATGTAAATATAAAATTTAAGAAAACTGTCATTTTAACTTTCAAAATTGGTTTGTATCATGTATTATTAAGTTAAAACAATAGGACATCATCCAGCGTTTAATGTCTAATCTCTTTTCTCTACACTCCACTGTTTCGATATAGATAGTGGCAAAGGCTATCAGTGTTGGAATTGACCCCAACAATTCCACCAATGCCACATTCAGCACCAGTTGGGACCTGGCCAGTGCTTTCTTCTTCTGTGGCACCATTATCACCACCATCGGTATGGGATTGCCACATCACTGGCTGAACACACCTGCATGTTTAAGTCAAAGCCTGGCCTGGCCTGGCCTGTGCATTCTGGGGATCATTGGCACTGTGAAATGTCTAAATATATCTGACATCAGATCACAGCAAGTGTTTGTCTGTGGTCCAGGTTATGGGAACATCTCTCCAAAGACAACGTGGGGTCAGTTCTTCTGTATCTGTTATACACTGATGGGCATTCCCTTGTTTGGATTTCTGTTGGGTGCTGCTGGAGACCATCTGGGGACGTCGCTGAGGAACGCCATTGCTAAAGTTGAAGCTCTTTTATGGGTAAATGATTATGAATACAAACATAATCTCACTGGACAATTGTTAGCATTTACAGAAAAAAAGAGTTCACTGAGTGACCTAGGAGACATAGCATGAAGACAAAGAATTGATTTAGTTTAAAAGCATTGAACATTTAGTTTAAAAACATTTTCAGCCAACATGACAAACATGTCACATTTCCACTTTAGAGTAAAAAATAAAGTTCAGAATAAGAAAGGATTACAAGAAACAGTGATAGGCTTCCATATACATTCCTGGCTCTTTGTCACAATTGCTTATTTCAAGATTCTCAGAACATTTTTCTTCAGTCTTCTATATCTTCTCCATTCAGAAGTGGAAGGTGAGCCCAACCATTGTGCGTGTCATCACCGCTTTGCTCTCCATCCTGCTGGGCTGTGTTCTCTTCATCTTTGTGCCAATTTTAGTCTTCCAGAAGGTTGAAGATTGGTCTCTGCTAGAATCAGCCTACTTTGTGGTCATCACCCTCACAACAGTGGGCTTTGGAGACTATGTTGCAGGTACCACTGGATGAAATCCTGAAATGTTTCCTCACTTGTTTTCCATGTAATGGTTCCTCATTTGATGCTTTGCAACAGTTTAATAAGTAGTTTGCATTTCATTTTGAGATCAAACCGAATGAAACGTCTCGGTTGCATATGTAAGCCTTGTTCCCTGAAGGAGGGAATGGAGACGTCATGTTGGAGAAGACCGACAAATTGGGAATCTCGGCAGAGAGACCAATCTACTTTGAGTAAAAACTAAACGAGCCAATGCACATTGGCATGAGATATTTGCATCTGACTGCCATGCCTATTCGCATGGGTATTTAATTAGCAGCAGGTGCAAGTGCACATCAGCTTTTCGCTTTGAAGCCGAGCGGTTCAACTACTTTCTGCTCTACAATCTACAAGAGTTATTCTTCGAGCCAGTTCTTCAGGAAGAAGCCTCTTTGTTCGTGTTGGTGTGACAGCACTTCAGCTGTGGTCGCGATCTCCAGAGCACTTCAAAAAACAGCTGTTTTCACGGCTAGTGAGTGAGGGCATCTTCAATGAGGTCTGATCGACATCTGGTCGTCGGTCTATCCTTTGGCACTCCCCTCGACGATCAGATGCCGATTGATGCATCGGAGAGTGAGCCTAATCTCAAAGGGGATGATGATTCGGCTGCGTTGCCTCCTTCGGGAACAGTAGCGTTGTCCGAGTCAGACCCTGAGTTCATGTCTATGCTTGCCCGGGCCACCGAGAGGGTCAGGCTCATGTGGAATCCTCCACCATGTCCCGAGCCCTCAAGGTTGGACGATTGGTTTCTCAGGATGGCTCTGGGATGTGTGATGTTCACTTTGGTGATCCAGGAGCACCATCTCTGTCTGTGTCTGGCTGACATGAAGGATGCCAATAAAACTTGGTTTCTAAATTCCCCCGTGTCCCAGACCGACCTCTTCTAACACTGAGACCTCGGCCCGGCTACGTGCCCAAGGTTCCTACCACTCCCTTTAGGGACCAGGTAGAGACCCAGCCCTAGCTTTGCTCTGTCCCGTCTGCACTCTGCGTCTGTACGTGGACCGAACTCAATGCTTCAGGACCTCAGACCAGCTCTCTGTCTGTTACGGAGGCCAGCAGAAGGGAAAGGCTGGGTGACACCTAACACATCCGCTAGGTTCTATAGCGTTCATTTTGAGCCGGTATCCTCCTGTGTTCTCACCTTAAATGGGTAGAGGCACTGGCCTAGTGTGGGCTTGCTGTGCCTTACTGTGCACTTTATATTGCTCCAGAGGGCAAACCCTGTGAGTTCCTCCATCACTCTCAGCAGCCGGATGTGGCAGAGTATCCGGTGCCAGGCCTTCACTCAATGTATTCTTGAAAGCTAGTGTTAGGCTGGGTGCCTATATGTAGTGACCCTGAGGGGATCACATATGTGTACTGTCCACGGTATAGCTCCTAATCGGAAACCTGTGTCTTTCCCTTGGCAGAGTCTGCTCTGCCGTCTCTGCCAGTTGTAGTTCTCCCAAGCTGGGTGAGAGCCACCTCAGAGACTTCCATATGCAGTACGGCCCTACAGGATTAGTCCGTATGTGTATTATCCAATTAGAACCTCCTGTGGAGGATGTGGCATCTGCAGCGTTCCTTTTCCTAGAAAGGGCATGCTTTTCCCAGTTTTATCCAAGTTCACTGAGTGGGCAGTGATCGCCTTCTCTGCCTAAGCCCTGTCCCATCTCCCAAAGGCACAGAAGGATCAGGAGGCTTACTGGAAGGGGCAGCATCAGTGGTGCTTTGGTAGGGATTCCCAATTCGATGTTGCCTTTCAGTCAAGAGTGACCGACTAAAAGGGAATGTCTGAAGGAGGGAATGGAGACATCACGTCACATCACGTCCCGTCGCCACAGATGCCGTACCACCTCTGGGGTGCCAGGTCTCCTGCTCGGCTCTTCAGTGAACACCTGATACACCTGCTGCTCATTTATACCCACGCGGCTCCTTTAGTTTACGCTCGAAGTAGATTGATCTCTCTGACAAGATTCCCAATTCGTCTGTCTTCTTGAGAGTGACCGACTGAAAGAGAAATAAGATTTAAGACCTGTAAGCAGCTGTCTTGTCTCTTGACTTCTTGTTTAAGACGTTAACCCTCATTTAACCATGGCACGTTCTTCCATGAAACATGACAAAAACTAACCACTGCAGTCATCTTGAGGTGGGTGTTTAATGGGTTGATTGTTCTATCAATGGTTCAAATCCACCATTGACTGCATTATTTAACAGGACATTTTGGTTTGGTTTTCAAATGGCAGAACTGAAACTCCAAAGTGACGACTTGCAATGCTAAACATCTAACCTTTATTTAACAAGAAACACATGTAAAAGGATAGTCCATTTAAAATTAAAATTCTGTTATCATTTACTCACCCTCATGGCATTCCAAACCTGCATGACTTTCTTACTTATGCAGAACACAAAATATGATATTTCGAAGAATATTTCAGCTTGACTTTTAGTATGAAATTTAATAGCACCCAAAATGTTCAAACTCCAAAAAAGGACACAAAGTAACGTTAAATTAATCCATAAAATTTCATTGGTATATTCTGTCCGAAGCCATACGATGAACAGATCAGAATATCCTTTTATTTAATCTCAAATCAAATCAAAACATTGGATCAAATATGGTGACACAAACCTGAAACATCACTTAATGTCAAACCTTATCGGTTCATTTTTGTATTTGTTTGCATTAATTAATGTTAATTAATTAAAGGCTTAAAATAAATAATTTAACACTACCTTTATGTCCATCTTGGAGCTTGAAAGTCCCATTGATTGTCATAATATAGACAAAATATTTTCTTTTGTGTTCCACAGAAGAACTAAAGTCAAACAGGTTTGGGACCACATGAAGGTGATGAAATGATTACAGAAGTTTCATTTTCTGGTGAACTATCCTTTTAATTTGAACAAATGACTTGATCTTTATGTATTCTGTACATTTCTTGTCCATCAGGTGATGGCGAAGCAGGTGAACATCATTGGTACAAGCCTCTGGTGTGGTTTTGGGTTTTGTTTGGTCTGGCCTACTTTGTGTCCATTCTTTCCATGATTGGGAACTGGATTCTGGTTCTTACCAAAAAAACCAGAGCTGAGGTAGGCCTATGATTAAATCATGATGTAAAATTAATTTTTTATAACCAAATGTCTTGTGCAGTTTAGGGCAGTGCCTGGTCAAAATCCCTGGTCAAACACAGCACTGCAACTCAAATGGGATTATTAATTTATCTCTCAATTCCCATCCCTTCTATCTTCATGATAACCTTCCATACATTTTCCATCACACCCGTAATTCATCTCCACAACTCCTATTAACCTAAAATCTGTATCAAATTTCAATCATTCTGCTCCTGGTGACATACAAATCTCTCCATAACTCTCAAGCCTTTCCATTTCTCCTGCCCTACTTTCTGCTCTCAGATGGAAGAGTTAAGAGCACACGCCTCAGACTGGACTCAGAACATCCAGAACATGTCTGTGGATTTCCGTATACCCGGAAAGCTCGAAGATCCTTTCAAGCGCACCAGGCGAAAGCGGCGTCACAGGCGCCACAGACACAGTGGCAGTCAGGGTGAAGCCGGAGAGGACGGGAGAGATGAGAACGAATCAGAATCCGGCTCCTATTCAGGTTCATCAGATGAGTCAGAAGGCAGCTCTGAGTCAGAATCAGAGGTGACCGAGACGGAACGGGTCCCAGGGGGAGGGGGAGAGGGCGGTGGCGGAGGAAAAGAATTAGAGAAAGAGGAAAAGCTCCAAGACTCGCCCAAAGATCCCGTCATATCTCAGCCATTGGATTACTTTGGGGAAAATCTTGCGTATATTGACGAGTCCTCAGATGCAGTGAGTGGGAAGATTCACCTAGACCCCTTGCTGGATGTACCAGAAACGAACCCAGCTTCTAAAGATAGGCCCAAAAGGAGACGTCAAAGGAGACACTTGAGAAGGGATCAACAGAAACCCAAGACCCCTAAAACCAGTCCAAATGAACCAGAGATTAAAGCGCCTAATGGAGACATTCGGAAGAAAGACCCTCCTACACCAAAGCTGTGAGCGTCCAGGTATTTATGGGGTTTGTAGTTCCTCAAAAAAGACCCAGTCCTCCTCTTTGGAATAAAGTTTTGCAACTGCTAGCTTTAGGATATGCTGTGATCCATTGTGAAAGCACTTGCTGTTATTCTCAGATTTTACTGGGACAAAAATGAAACTGTCCATGTGTCTAAAATGAGAAGAGGAGATGAAGAATTCGGTCTTGTCAAGTCTTGGACTCCTTAGCATGAGTGAGAACTTTTATTGGGTAATCAGATAGAGGCCTGATGACCATTAGTCATTTTGTGCAGGAAGGCCATCGTGATCAGACTCTTAGTGCCATCTACTGGACGTTAACTGCATATGACTGACTCGTTTGTTTATGGATGCACTGACTGTCAATGAATGTTTTATTCAGTGTGCCTTTCACTCCTTTCCTAACATCATAATAATAAAGGAATGATAGCTTGTTACTAATGTTACTAATCCAACTCAGCTGACACTTACAGCTTGAGTTCATCAAACTGTAATCTTTTTCTATTACTGATAAATAACATTAATCTACAGAAGCCTGTTTCTGCCTCAAGTAAAAAAAGAGGTAATTTGGACTTTATTTCTTATAAATATTACTTTTTCCTCTTATAATTTTATATATTACACACAGCACTTTATATCTCACAATGTGACTTTCTCTCATAATTGTCTTTTATTCTCACAGTTGCTATTTTTCCTACTTTGTAATTGTGACGTTATCTCTGTCACACTTATTCAGTTGTGTTTATTCTAGTTTTCATGGACTCTTGTCTGTTTTCATTCATCACATGTATTCCTTTATTTAAATTTTCCCGCCATTCGTCAGTTTCCATGGACACTAATCATCACAGCTGTACGTCTTTTAGTTAATCACATGTGTATATTAGTTCCTCAACTTCACTCAATGTTTGTCTGGTCTCATTTATGTTAGCACTTGTCTGTACTACCCGTTGGATGTTTATTAAACTCTGCATTTTGAACTTATATCCTCCTCATCATCATCATCATCATCATCATCATCATCATCATCATCATCATCTTCTTCTTCTTCCTTGTACCTGGCTGACAATTTCCTGTAATTGTGATTTAAAGGATTAGTTCACTTTAAAATGAAAATTATCCCAAGATTTACTCTCCCTCAAGCTATCCTAGGGAATATGACTTTCTTCTTTCTGATGAACACAGTCAGAGTTATGTTAATAAATATCCTGATGTATCCGAGCTTTGTAATGGCAGGAACGGGACCAATGAGTATGAAGCTGAAGAAAGTGCTTCCATCCATCATAAACGTACTCCACACGGCTCCGGGGGTTAATAAAGTCCTTCTGAAACGAAATGATGCGTTTGTGTAAAAAAAAAAAAATCCATATTTAACCAGTTATAAAGTAAAATATCTAGCTTCCGCCAGATCGCCTTCCATATTGAAATTACGAAAATTTTTCGTAAGTTCAATATATGAGTTTTACACTTCGTAAGTTGAATACGGAAGGCAGTTTGGCGGAAGCTAGATATTTTACTTTATAACTTGTTAAATATGGATATTTTTCTCACACAAACGCATCTCTTCGCTTCAGAAGGCCTTTATTAAACCCCCGGAGCCGCGTGGAGTACGTTTATTATGGATGGATGCACTTTCTTGAGCTTCATACTCATAAAGCTCCATACTCATTATAAAGCTCAGATGCGTCAGGATATTTATTAATATAAAACTGATTGTGTTCATCAGAAAGAAGAAAGTCATATACACTTATGATGGCTTGAGGGTGAGTGAAGCTTGGGGTAATTTTCATTTTAAAGTGAACTAATCCTTTAATTTCTCACATATATCTTGTACTTTTGACTAACTCCCACAGTTTCTACTTTTTCTTGTAATTACGGCTTTATTTTTCATAAATGCGAGTATGTCTCACAGTTGCAAGTTTACTTCTCATAATGGTGACTTTTTCTCATAATTTCACGATTGCAACTTTAAAATTGGCACTTTATATCTCACAATGTGACTATTTCATAATTTTATTTCCCTTAATTGCAATTTCATACCACACATTTGTCATATCTCATAATCATGATGAGAATCAACTTTGAATATCACACAATTGTCCATTTATTTAGCCATATATCTCATATTTGTGACTTTAAATCTCACATTTGCTACTTTCTCTTGTCATTGCAAATTTATTTCTCACAATTGCGACTTTAAATCTCAAATTTTAAAGTTTGTTTCTTATTATTGTGACTTTTTTACTCTGAGGCAGAAACAGGCTTTCATAGAGAATCTGTGTTCTCATGACTGTGGTGTGTGTGCACATTTTCCCATAACTCGTTAAGTAATTCAAGGAGTTCAACCCTGCTAGGAACTAACATGAAACCACATCAGGAGTCACCCGTAACAAGGTTTATTGCAATTCAGCACTGCAGTCAGTCCATTACATTTATGTGGTCAAGTAAAGGAGGAAGGAAAGGATTTACTTCGGTTACACTGTGCCGTAATCCTTTTATTTAGTCACAGTCTGTATTTCACTGGGATTTGATCTTGAGTGTTTACTTTAAAGAGCTGCAGGCAAAAAAATATATATACATTTTACTTTTATCCCATTGCCATCATAGTACTTTTGTGCAGTCTTTACTGTATAAAATACTATTTATAATATATGAGACTACATGGGTGTAATGTGCTCACCACACTCATAAAGCTTGTTGATCCTCTGAATGTCAATGTTAGACATTTCCAGCCTCTGTCCGATCTGCACTGAAGGGTTAGGAATAGGAGTGATGGTTTCCTTCCCATATTGAATGGCGAAGGCTGTCCTGCAAATGAAGGGTGGGAGTGAATTCCCATAAGAATTACTTTATATATCTGTACTGACGCATGATTTCAAAAGTAATACGAGTGAAGTTTTACCTTCCATAATGCATGATGGAGTTGTAGTCATAAGGGGTATTCAGATTATCTGTGTCCTTCTTCTGAAAGTTGTATGCAGATGCTGTGTAACGGCAAATGAGTGTTCATTGTTACAGAGGTTTTCATTACGCTAAAATAATAAAAAAAAGTTTTTTTAAGAAACCTCTATAGAATTTGAGATTTGTCCATGTTCCCACACATCTTCTAACCTTGTGGAATATTGTCCCAGTTGATCCGGATGTACTGGTCTCTGTCGCTCCTGGTTTGCTCGTGGTGGAACCCCAGAGAATGGATGAGCTCATGCTCAGTGATCCCGTGAGAAACACAGCCGTCTACAGACAGAGACACCTGCTGTTTCCCTCCAGATCTCCCTACAGTAGACCAACAGCTGTAAACAAAGGAATTTATAACACTAAAATTATCACAGCGTAACAATACATGTATGGTTAAACTCTTTAAATGTACACTACCATTCAAAAGTTTGGGGTCAGTTAGTTGGTATGTGTTTGAAAGTCCCTGCTCACCAAGGCTTCAATTATTTGATCAAAAATGCAGTAAAAATGTAATATTTTAAAATATCATTACAAATTAAAATAATTTTCCTATATATTTTAAAATGCTATTTATTCGTGTGATGGCAAAGCTGAAATACTGTCACATGATCTTTAAGAAATCATACTGATTTGCCAATTTATTTCTCAAGAAACAATTCTTATTATTATCAGTGTTGAAAACAGTTGTACTACTTAATATATTTGTGGAAACCATACATTTTTTTTTAGGAGTTTTAATTAATAAAAAGTCAAATGAACCACAATTATTTGAAATAGAAATATTTTATGACATTATAAATGTCTTTACTGTCACTTTTGATCAATTTATCCTTGCTAAATAAAACTGACTCCAAACTTTTATACAGTATATTCATTATTTAAGCATGGTCAAGCTCACCCTAGCAGGTTCTCAATGCTGAGGTAGTCCACTTGATTGGTTCGTGGCACAAAACGGATGCAGGTTTTCGCAGAGATGCTCTTCATTGCGCTTTCGATCACTGCCTTCTCATCGCTATCTATCATAATCACCAAAAAATGTATGTGTATATATATATATATTATATACACACACACTATATTGCCAAAAGTATTGGGACACCCCTCCAAATCATTGAATTCAGGTGTTCCAATCACTTACATGGCCAAAGGTTTATAAAATCAAGCACCTAGGCCTGCAGACTGCTTCTACAAACATTTGTGAAAGAATGGGTGACTCTCAGGAGCTCAGTGAATTCAAGCGTGGTACCATGATAGGTTGCCACCTGTGCAATAAGTCCATTCATGAAATTTTCCCACTACTAAATATTCCACGGTCAACTGTTAGTGGTATCATAACAAAGTGAAAGCAATTGGGAACAACAGCAACTCAGCCACGAAGTGGTAGGCCACGTAAAATCACAGAGCGGGTCAGCGCATGCCGAGGCGCACAGTGCACAGAAGTCGCCAACTTTCTGCAAAGTCAATAGCTACAGACCTCCAAACTTCGTGTGGCCTTCAGATTAGCTCAAGAACAGTGCGTAAAGAGCTTCATGGAATGGGTTTCCATGGCCGAGCAGCTGCATCCAAGCCTTACATCACCAAGTGCAATGCAGTGGTGTAAAGCACACCGCCACTGGACTCTAGAGCAGTGGAGACGTGTTCTCTGGAGTGACGAATCACGCTTCTCTGTCTAGAAATCTGATGGACGAGTCTGGGTTTGGCGGTTGCCAGGAGAACGGTACTTGCCTGACTGCATTGTGCCAGGTGTAAAGTTTGGTGGAGGGGGGATTATGGTGTGGGGTTGTTTTTCAGGGGTTGGGCTTGGCCCCTTAGTTCCAGTGAAAGGAACTCTTAATGCTTCAGCATACCAAGACATGTTGGACAATTTCATGCTCCCAACTTTGTGGAACAGTTTGGGGATGACCCCTTCCTGTTCCAAAATGACTGCGCACCAGTGCACAAAGCAAGGTCCATAAAGACATGGATGAGCGAGTTTGGTGTGGAGGAACTTGACTGGCCTGCACAGAGTCCCGACCTCAACCCGATAGAACACCTTTGGGATGAATTAGAGCGGAGACTGCGAGCCAGGCCTTCTCGTCCAACATCAGTGCCTGACCTCACAAATGCGCTTCTAGAAGAATGGTCAAAAATTCCCATAAACACACTCCTAAACCTTGTGGAAAGCCTTCCCAGAAGAGTTGAAGCTGTTATAGCTGCAAAGGGTGGGCCAACTCCATATTAAACCCAATGGATTAAGAATGGGATGTCATTAAAGTTCATGTGCACGTAAAGGCAGGTGTCCCAAAACTTTTGGCAATATAGTATATATATATATGTATGTATATGAAGTGTTCCATTGCAAAAACCTCTAAGTGCCATCTGAAATTTTCTTCTAAAAATGTTCTTTTTTTTTATCAGGCTCCTATGTTTATTTTCAGTTATTTAACTTTAATGGCAATGAAAAGGACTTATTGATTGCCATTAAAGTTACATAACTGAACCTACACATAGAAGCCTGATAAAAAAAAAGAAAATCATTTTAGAAGAAAATTTCAGATGGCACTTAGAGGCTTTTGCATCTGAAGTCTTCATATGTATATACATATATATATA
>RJVU01035392.1:11259467-11284747 GCA_003731715.1 Anabarilius grahami
TATTATGCCATTAAACATACAAGTGGATTTCTAATCACTCACAGAAGTCATTAGCAATGGTGTATGGCACTTCAACCAATCTAGATGGGGATTTTGGCCATTTGCAGTAGTCATTCAAGCATTTCATGGCATTCCTTGTTTTGGGTAAGGCCATATCTCCCTCCAGAAGCACATCACTGATCTCTGAATCAAAACAAATCAAAAAGAGTCAGAATCATCTCACTCATTTAATTAAGGAATTCTCTTAGAGAAAATAATGTAATGATGTAATTGAATCATGAAAATGTACAGCTTATATATATATAGTATATATACATATTTTTATTTCATTTTTTATTGTCACAATAAAGTAGTAAATAACTATCACCTTTGTTTGCCTCCAGAATTATTGAGGAAATATCTATAACGTTGTGCATCTCAGACTGGATTTCTGAACAAAGAAAGACAAAATTAAACCATACTTTCAATATCCAAATCAGTGGTCCTTGGTACTTGGGACCCAAAGTATGTTGTACTTGGACTTATTTAACACAACAGAGGCAGATCATCAGTTCATTAACAGAAAGCTGCATAAATCTCTCTTATCTGTTTCAGATAAGAGAGACATACAAAATGAGCAATGCTGTGGGTCACAAGGATGCAAGAGGGCTGAATAGAAACTCGCCTTGATCAGTGGGCAGCACCTGTGGAAAGAGCAGATACAGAGTGAGTGAGTGAGTGAGTGAGTAAATTATGAAGTGAAGATGCTCTATGCTGAAAGCAGCAGCTCGTACCGTAGCAGGAAATGCTAGAGAGAGATTTAGCAGCACAGCTGAGATGGAAAAAAGCAATACACACTCCATTTTCCCTCAATGTGTCTCAAAAAGGATTTCTAACTGAGAGGGGGACCGTGAGAGAGCTGAGCAGGAGCTTTTCTTATATAGAAAGATCTGGGAGTGTCCAGCATAAAGGGGTTAAGGTGTAAATCAACACAGATCACTTGAAAAGATCTGAAAAGCTTTTAACGAGGTTATATCAGCCCCACCCATAATAAATAAGATTACATTTGTTTGTTTCAGATTTAGATTAAAACAGCAACTTTAGGCCTTGGCAATCTTGCATTCTTGATGACAACAAAGGTAGTCTTTCAGATGGTCATACTGCTGAATTAAATTCAAACAGAAATAAGAGCTAAAAAGCTTCATTTTATGTACACTATCATATACACTTAATCAAACTTATTCAATGCAGAAATCAACATATTAGAATCATTTCTGAAGGATCATGTGACACTGAAGACTTGAGGAATGATGCTGAAAAATTCAGCTTTGTCATCACAGGAGTAAGTAACATTTTAAAATATAAGAAAATATATATATTAAATATATCAAATTGTAGTAATATTTCATAATATTTGTTTTTACTGTATTTTTGATAATACAGTATTTTTACTGAACTTTTGACAAAATGCAGCCTTGGTGAGCATAAGAAAGTTTTTACAAAAACACTGACCCCAAACTTTTGAACAGTATATAATATAAAAGGTTTATCATGAGCCATTTAATGCTCATCAGAGCTATTGATAAATTGCCACCTTGGAATTATAAGGTTCAATCTGCATTCCGAGCGGTTTTAGGTTTTGAGTTTCTTTCACATGAATATGGCAGAGACATGCAGCTTTACCTGTATTGCCCAAGACAATTTTCCCTTAACAGGGACAAATAAAGTGTAAAGTAAAGTAAAGACCCTAAATGTATTCTAAATGTATAATATCAAAATCCTCTCAAGATTTGTAAATGGGGATTTTTGGAACAGGTCAAATGCAGATAGAAACTTCTAATTCAAAAAAATCACTTTCCGCTTGGAATTATAAGGTTCTGTCTTGCAAAACATTGATTAAAGCAATAATTTCCAAGAAACACAAACAGTTTACATAAAATTTGTTTTAAAACATAAATTAGTGTTGTAACAATGTGTCGACATGTATGAGAAAGTTAAATTTAATGCTTTCTATGACATTTCATATTTTAGAAGGAATAATTATTTTCTGGATCAAGTTAAGCATAAAAGGCAGTGCTAAATATTTTGTCTGCAATTCGTCTGACTAGGAATTTATTCCACAGAAAATGGGACAGGTAAAATGGCTCTCTCTCTAGAGATCAGTATGGATTGAAAAGATTGTAGACAAACTTTGATGTTGGCTTGAGAAAGCCTAGCCAGAAGAGATAGACAGACAGAATGGAAGGTTAAATGAGTCTATATGGGATTCTGAGTGTTTAAATGTGGATTTTGACAGGAGTTGGCTCATTGGTCCTCTTGTGTGCATTCAAACTGCTGATTGGCTCACGCAAATAGAACCTTAAGTTAGAGCTCAACTTTGTAGATAGAATCTTATTGTTTTCTAAATAAATAGTCCTAAAATGTACATGTGGCGAGCAGGGCGGGCGAGAGCCGTGAGGGAACGGCGCGAGGCCGGTGACGCGAGTGTTAATGATCGTCACCTGTGAGGCGCACCGGCCTCGAGTCCCTCACATACCCCCATGGCCCCTCGCAGGCCGGGGGGTACTCCCGCGACTGCGCTTACTCCCCCCCGGGGCCTGTCTCGGCGGCCGCAGCACCTGGGGGTAAGGACAGACGAGACGAGAGAAAGGAGACGGAAGCAAGGGGAGCGACAGGACGAGAGAGGGGAGAGAGGGAAAAAAAATTTTGGGTCCGGTTCCCAGACACACTGCCGCTCGGTCCTCAGCCTGCCGAGAGGCTCTTCCTCGCGGTGCCGTGCGATGGCACTGGACGCTCGGTGGACGGCCCGATCCTCGACCGCCTCCTGGCGGCCGGCGATGGCTCCTCCGGTTGAGGGCAGCCGGCAGCGAGTCCCCCATCCCCTGCTCCTCCCCTTCACGGCGGACGGCAGCAGGCTCCGGCCCACGGCGAACGGCGGCGACTCCTCCGCTCCCTCCAGGACGGCAGCCACCCCACCTCGTCCCAGGAGCGCGGCATCCGGGTCTCCGTCCCACCTGTCACTATGCTCCAGTACCACCGCCTCGGGCAGCCTCTCGCGGTCTTCACACTCCCGCGCTGCCCGAACTCCGCAGCACCGCGATCCCCCTCATCAGCGAGGGCTCTCCGACAGCATGTCCCTCCTTCCTCCCGGGTTTCGGCACCAATGTAACACAGTTCGTAAGTACGGGAAGAAGGAGGCGGGAACCGGCGAACGTTTAACAAAACTTTAATTCAAAATAAACAAAGAACAAAACGAAAGTAATGCCGGCAGACCCTCGCGGACGTCTGCCGGCCACACAAACATAATAAAACATAACATAAAGTCCAGGCCTGGTCCTCTCTCGTCCGTTCACTGTCGTCGCTCCTCCTTTTATGCCTCCGGAGCTCCTCCGTGAGGGACTCGAGGCCGGTGCGCCTCACAGGTGACGATCATTAACACTCGCGTCACCGGCCTCGCGCCGTTCCCTCACGGCTCTCGCCCGCCCTGCTCGCCACAGTACACAACTTAAAAAAACACATCACATATTGTAACGAAATAACTCAATTTTGACAAAAATGTCAGATAGAACCATATAATTCCAAGGTGACGAAATACTACAAGCTTTATTTACATAAGGAAGACTCTCACTTTTCCATATAAATGCTAATAAACACAGAATGTTTCAAACCCCATATGCAGAATATATACTGCTAAAATCATACAGCCAGATTTACTGAAAAGAACACTAAGCTAACTTGCACTCTACCATTCACACCATTTGTTTGTGGTGCTGCATAAAAGACTATTTCAAATGATAATGTTGATAAACCGTGCATTTTCATCATGTTTTAAATTCAGCTGGGAAAAAATAGGCTTATTTTGCCTATGTATAATTGCTAACCTTAATAGGGCCTCTGAAATGAATACACACCTCTTTTGTGCAAGAAACAGGCCATACATGATATATGGCCGGAACAAAACTCAAAAACAAACAAACAAAAAACTTGCATGTGAATAACAGCTGAAACATCTTAAGCAACTGTGAAGGAAACAAATGTAATCCGACTCAGTGGGTGAGGTTGCCATAATCCTGTGCTGAAAGCTTACCTTAAAACCCTGTGAAGAGCTGAAATAAGACCTCACAGCAAAGTGTGTTCAAATCTTTTCATTTAATGATCCAAATGACTTGCTTGAAAACTGTAATCCCAATTCACTGTAATCACATTCGTTTTTAATTGGAATTATGAATTACTTCATTTTATTTTTTTAATTCTGTGCATTTTTCTTTTGTTGTCAAAACTTCACTGAACTGTATAGGAAACCATCAGTCCCACTCCTGAACCCTCAGAAACGGTCAGACAAATGTAGGAAGTCTAAGTCTGTCATTTAAAGTCGAGATGAAACTGAAGTTGCAATAGTCTTTTCATCCTTATTGTGATGTATATGTGAGCCTGGACCGCAAAACCAGTCATTAGTCGCATGGGTATATTTGTAGTAATAGCCATCAATACATTGTATGGGTCAAAATTATAGATTTTTCTTTTATGCCAAAAATCATTAAGATATTAAGTAAAGATCATGTTCCGTGAAGATATTTTGAAAATTTCCTACCGTAAATATATCAAAAAATTATTTTTGTGAGTGGATATGTATTGTAAAGGACTTCATTTGGACAACGTTAAAGGCCATTTTCTCAATATTTCCAATTTTTGCACCCTCAGATTCCAGATTTTCAAATATTCGTATCTCGGCCAAATATTGTCCTATCCTAACAAACCATACATCAATGGAAAGCTTATTTAGTGTATAAATCCCAATTTCTAAAAAATGACCCTTTTGACTTGTTTTGTGGTCCAGGGTCACATATCTGAGTGAGACAACTTCTCGAACAAGAAAAAAATATATAGGGTGGGACTTGATTTTGTCCATTGGGAATTGATTGGATTGTTGGATCATTGTGGTTTGCTATTGGTCGATCTCATATGAATGACAGGTTGTCCCGCCCTCGGGCCAGTAAACACATCATCAGAGAAGATATGTCAGTGCAAGAGGGAGGGGAAGATATTTTGATTAAAGATTATGAGGGCACATGAACAAAAAAAATTATTATGTGCACAGATAAATCAATTATAATAAATACTCCAATATTCCATTGAAAACTGGTCATTTTGATTTCATGGTGACTTCAGTTTGAATATGGTGATTATGGTGTTCTGACAGAGGGAGAATACAGCAACTCTGCTTTCATGTGAAATTGAGTAGGTTTGCTAAATTTTGGTCAACAGCAGAACAGAAATAGGCCTCCGGGGCTGTTCTATTTTTTCCTCTTACCTGCAAAAAAATCCAAAAATAAACACAAACATTAATTCTATTATCTGACATCATTCATTCACCTTACATTGCACGGTGAACATTACAAATTTATTTGACAACCTTGAGTACTCGTGACCAACATGAGATACAGAAATAAAAATGTTTAATACCACACGTTTGTCACTCCTTATTGCGTTATTCTTTGCATTTTGTATTCTCCCCGATTGTCTTGGCATCACTGCACACTGTTATCGCATTGTTGCTACACTACAGGAGCTTAAACTGGGCCACATGCTCGGATGTCTCAACTTTCGTGCACGGAAACATATGACCTTGTGCGCGAGGACACTCTGTACAGAGACGTCACTAGTCGGCAGACTGGCACAATCCACTTATCTGCTGATTAATCGCATCACCGCTAGATGGTGCTGCGGTGCGTCTGGCTGCTTCCACTATGATGCAATTACAGCATGCGCTTCTTTTGAGGGTTTAATTATAGTTACAGACCACTCTAATATATATCTATACTAAATAAATATGAAAATGCTTTGTGTTGCATTCAGATCGAAATGGGTAACAGATTATACTCAAGTATACGCGTGCCATCATACAGTTATGTATTAGGAATGACAGGCCTACCTTTTATGACTCTCTCTCTCTATATATACCCCTTTTACCATACACTAAAACTACAAAGGGTAATTTATTAAATCACCAAAAGTTCCTCTCATGTTTAAAATAACCAGTAGCTATCTGTGGGAGTGAAGACAGCACATTGTTTTGGCTGAAGTAAAAAAAAAAATAAAAATTCCACATGATTTTGTGTTTCATTGTGAGTTTGATAAAAAGAAAAGGTGTTATTTAACATGAGAATGATTCAGTTTCCCATTACTGCATAGCCTTCACCTCCCAGCTGTTGTCTTTTTGAGGCTATATTATTTGTGTAGTTGCTCCCACCTGTTCTGGGGTCATGACCTCTGTCAGCATTCCAGAGCACCGAGGTGTGACCTTTTGTGGTGGAGCCATAAACCAAATCTACACAAAAGCCTCCGTCGGAAAAGATCTCATGATAAAAGTTGTAAAACATCTACCAAACTGACAGAACCGTTCAAATGAGGGCATGTGAAGGAGCTCCGTGTGAAGAGCCTCAGACAAAATGCGCAGCGCGCCTGAAATGCAGCGTAGGCTGCGTCGAGGAATGACCTTGAATTCAAGGTCGCGTGCGCGTTCTCAATGACAACGCGAACACTAGCGCTTCCTGTTTCCCTTTTAATCGTTTTTCATGCAGCACGCCGTTGCTTCCACACACATACATATGTATTTTGTTCTTGTAAGTGTTCTTAATACGTCTCATTTCAATTAATTTTACAAAACGGACAGGTTTCAGTCATGCTGTCTGAGATGCATTCCTAAAATAGCCCACTGTAGCCTAAAATGTCCTTAACACGGGACTCTTTTCCGTTACACCACTGCGCGGCTTTGAGACGCAACGCTCTCTTTCTCTCAGCCCTGTGATCAGGTTACGCGGATTGTAGTCTCTCCTTCTTTCTCTCCGCAGTCACTGTGAACTCTGCGCTGCTGGCTCACAGCCCAAAACTGTTGTAGGAACCAGCTGACTATGGGAGGCCTAGAGCAGTGAGTTGGGTCAGTGTCACAAGACCGAGAGGACTGACATTTTCCATGCCTTCTAAAGCGATGTTTGATTTACAGCTCTGCCGTTTGAGCTCAATGGGACAAATGCATTCTGTCGCATTAATACGGGCTCGTTTTTTCCTGAAAGGAACGTATTTGGACCACACAGCCTATATTTAAGCTTATATAGCCTAATATAACCTGAGCACTTCAACAAAAGGCTATGAGGACATTGAAACGAACGCTAACTCTCAAAAACACTGAAATAATGCCGTGAACATGAACTAAACAACATCAAATGTAAAGCAGTACAACAAAATAAGAAACATGAGATGACTCGTATTTTTATAGTAGGCTAAGTTACCTAGGCTAGTTCTTTTACTGAATGCCTATTTAGCTAATGTAGCTAAAAATACAAGTACTGTCACATAAATGTAATTTTCTTCCATATATAGGCTTAACCACATGGTTTAGTGTAGAATTCGTTCAATTTAACAGTAACTATTATGATTTTCCCTTAAAATCGTTATTTGTTTACACTGCGCGCGCATGTGAATGACTGTTCCGTCCATTATTCGGTTGGCATTAAATCGCAAGAAAATGTGTCAAATGTTTTAAGTTCTCTTCTTAAATAATTAAAATACTGCGCAACAGTGAAAAGCATAAGCTTTATAATTTTGGGACGAGAGCCAATGTTTTATTTGCTACAGTTTTGATGAACCCTGTGGAAAGGCCGATTTATTCATAGTCACGAATCGTGACATTTATTTAACGTCCTCCGCTGTTTACACCACGCTTTGTTTCATTTACTTCTCAATCAGCTACCAAAATAGCCCGGGATGTAAGAAATCCGAATAAAGTCTTCGGATAATTGATCAAAAGTGTGTAAACTCGTGAGTCACGCATACAGTAGGTCAATTTCTCTTTATTGTTTAAAGCGCTGCTGCTGCCGCTTGTGACGGAGGCGCGAGGACGCGTGATTGGAAGCGGGAGCGGACGTAACGGAGAAACAGCCGACGCAAGAGAAGAGAGGGAGGAGAAAGAACGAGGATATACGTAACCGGGATCTCAGCTGTATTAGCGGAAGACAGGATTCAGGCTTCCAGTGACAACCGAAACAGCAATATGTGGAGCTAGTCCAGGGAAGAACATGGATTAAACATACGCGCTTTCTTAACTGACTGCACTCGAGCCTCCATTCATTCAAATTATCGAGTAGTTGCATTGATTTTATGTCACATATACCTTATCGTGCGTAATACAGCACCAGAATTGCTAAGTAAGGTAGCCCACTTCAACAAACAGGCAGAGTATCTGCTCTTTAAATCCGCGTGGACACAGTGCTGTAATATTTGATAGTCCAATATATAAATATCGGATTGACTGTTTTGCTCAAGGGTTTCTTTGGTTGTTTTCGAGGCACCAGCAATGTCCTCTGAAATACTGGTAAGTATTCATCCAACCGGCACCCAGCAACGCAGTATGCTCCTTTATTTTCTGCGTTTTAATGTTAATGCGCGTGTTGTGAACCTGTTTGATAATCATGATTCTGTCGTCATACAGACCATCACTGGCAAATGTCTGCTGTCGCTTTACTAATATTTCCGTGTTACGCTCAGCAGTAAAAACTTTACACTGTAAATAGGTCAGTGTGTTCTGATAGTTTGCTTGTAAGACTAGTAACAGCACGAGAACATGTCTTGGCAGATTTGGTTTAGAGACCTAACATTTGAATTCGCAGACTGTATCTTAATCGTTGCATATAAATGAGCATTATGCGCTTCTTCCTGCGATAAAAGGGGGAAAAGTCCGCAGTAACACTTTGCAGCACGCTGACCTTGATCGAGTTGTCCCCTGGCTCATACATTGTGTCAGCTCGTGAGATTTTACCTCGGACTCTAGTACTCGAGGCATGTCGCATTACCGGTACAGCCTTTCAGTCTGGAAACAAACTACCTCACGCGCGATAGATCTGCTTTGAATTCTTGTATTCTAGGCATTTCACGTCGTCACTGACGTAATGCAATTGGTACAAGAACGTAGTAATTTTATTCGGCTTTTAAAAGTCTTGTTTGCACTCTTTGAAGCAGACTTGGTGGCAGTGGTTATGTTGTCAAATGTAATGTACGTACTTTACGATTAACGTAATCGTTACCTATTAAAAAAAAGTTTTACACACAAAGAAATAGTTTATTATTTAGAAAAAATAGCATAAAATGCTTTACATCTAAGTTTAATATGATGTACTCCGACGAGATGAAAGTCACCATGAAACCAAAATGGACAAATCCTATTTTTTTTTTTAAGGGGATATATTGCAGTATTTATTAAAAATGACTTATCCATGCACATCATTATTTTTTAAAATTCATGAGCCATCGTAATCTTTAATCAAATAACTTCCCCTCCCTCCTGCTCTGACATCTCTTCTCCGATGACGTGTTTACTGGCATGAGGGCGGGGCAAACCTGCCACTCACATGAGATCACAGCAATAGCAAACCACAAAGATCCAACGATCCAATCAATTCCCGATGGACAAAATCTAGTCCCGCCCTCCATTTTTTCTTGTTCGAAAAGCCATTTAATTTGGATATACATCACAATAGGGAACGCTATCACAACTTCCGTTTCATGGTGACTTGAAGACTCCAGTCATGTCAATAAAGCTTATTTATTTTACATTGAGCCAGTTACCTTCATGGGGGCAGACATGTTGAGATCATGTGATGTGACCAACCGAATCAGTAACATCCTTGTTATTGAACATTTTTGGAATAAATTAATAAGGGTTGATTGCAAATAGCGCATTTCTAGTAACTAAAATCTGCGTGATTCTGCATCCTGCCTCTAGGAGTCAGTATAAAGCCCAAAGTATGCTTTTTTTACGGCACTTCAGCACAATAGAATGCATTGGCTTTCAACCGTATACTCCATTTGATAGTGTGCGTGAACACAGGTGGTGGATACTTGCGCACTAGCAGTGTTGCCAATTGCTTTCAGCTGAAAGTAGCTAAAACTGGTCGCTGAATGTCGCTAGATGATGTCATACAGGCACTGATCTATAATAATATAAATAAACGGAATCTAGATAAGGTTTGTCCAAGAAGTTGCTAGATTTGTTGCTAGGCTTTTGAAAAAAAAGTCTCAAAAGGGGCAGGGAAGTCATTAAATCTAGCGATAAAATCGCTACTTTGGCTAAATTGCACACTAGTAAGTTTCATCCTTGTCCAGTGTCTGCGCTATTTCTCTCTGAAAGTTATGAGCATTGAAATACTACACAATTTAAATGTTACGGGTATCTCTGAACCTCTCTCAAGGCGCATGTAAACTGCGAGTACAGAGTATCCACGGTTAGAAAAATCGGGCTGCGTGTATACAATACGCACGTACTATGCTGATGACGAAATTTGTGTCATGCACACATAAAAACCGAACTTGGTCTTCAGTCCTAGACAACTGCAATATAAGTCAATGCAACAAACAAATATTGCTGATTGCACTTTTAAATTAAAGCATAATCAACAATGTTGCTTCATAGTTAATGACTGGAAAAAATTAACCAATTAGAGAGTCTCTAAAGTTTTTGCTTGAGGCAGTTTTTAATACTTTTTACATTAACATAAGTCTACTGTATAGGTTACATATGTGATTAAAAAGTATTTTTCTAATGATTGTGTATGCATTATAGAAACTGACTTAAAGTTCTGTTGACCACTAGGCCCCTCTTGGACGTGATTGGGAATCTCTGTTCTTAAGAAGCTGTAATCCAGTTTAGCAATCAACCTTTCAATTGTCAAGGCTCGCTGAACAAGGTCACCTTCTGAAGTCTGCTCTTACAGTCTTTGTTCTGCAGTTGCATGCATACTGTAGTCGAAGTTCAAAGGCTAACACACGCTACTTATCTCTGATTTCTCTGCTGAGAATTAGATTTACACAGTAAACTTTACATTGGAAATCAGTTGATCACTGCTACTGTGCTTTAATTTTACACAGCACCACCTGACATCTATACTGACTAGGGCTGCATGATATATCGTTTAAGCATTGATATCGCGATACCTTTGCATAGTCTTTCACTGTATAAATTAAATATAATGAATCTTTGTTAAAGCTACAGTGTAATTTTACTTTGGTCATTCAATTTCTGTACCTGAATACTGTTAGAATTAACTGAAAAACATAGGCTAAATGACTTTATTTCATTTGTATCTTTGTTCTATTGTTTTTATTTGTGCTTGAAATTTGTTTTATATATATATAATCTCGCAATGTCAGTTTTTATATTGTGCAGCTGTAATACTGACTACTCTGACTAGTTTAACAATAGGTATAATTCTGAAAAGTATAGCTGTTTTTAACTTGTGTACCTCAACAATAAATCAGTAACCTCAGGTGATAGAAAAAAACACTTTAGAAATCTTTAACTAATGTTACAAACCTGCAGCACCGAAGTCTAAAACAACTTCACTTTTGTACTTTGAAAATGTGACAAAGACAATTAGTTCATTTAAAACATCATTTATTAATTCTGTTAGTTACATCATATGCTTTATAGCATAGCCTACAAAGAGATAAGTCACTGAAAGATAAAATGTATTGGTTGAGTATATTCAGGGGCCACAAACCGTGTCTGTTGTCTCTAAATATAATGTAAAAAATTAAAGTGAAAGTCTATGAGTGGAAGTTTTCTGTAAGTGAACTTAAAAGTTTTAAAATCTCAGATCTCTGAATCTCTAATATCTGAAGTTTAAAAATCTCAGATATAACTGGACCAAAATCCCTGTGATAGTTTCATCAGTGCACATTTAATATCTGAAAATATCTTAAAATATATACACCATAACCTGTAAACTTATATTTTATTTATTTCAGTTAACATTTATTTTATTTATAGTAATGACATTTTTTTTGTGGTTTTAGTTAATTATAATAACCCTGCAGTTACTCATCTCTTTTATAATTTGAACTTGCTAAATTGTCTCCGCTGTGAAGCATATTTTTCTTCACATGTATTTGCTGTCACACAGAGCCCTTTTGGAGTTACTGTGCCTGTCCTTCAAACCCCTCCAGTGACTTTGACCTTTGGAATGTGTCAGAGAGCAGGGGGGGAGGGGGAACGCTGTGTGCAGAAATCATATGAGAGTATCCAAGTGTCCGAATGCGTGCGAAGATTGAGTGAATGACAGTGAGCAAGACCAGAGAATGGTTGCATGGGAGAAAGACAAGAAATGGTTTTTCCCTCAGTCAGCAATTTGTGCCTAATGGTGTAGGTGAGGGGTAAAACAGGGATACAGTGTTATAGACACAGATTATTATGGGGTATATATCAGGCTCTTATACAGCCCTACAAGAGGTTTGTGTGATATTAACCAGTACTGACTCTCTTTTTTCTTTTCTTTTTTAAAGAAAGAAACAAAGATGTGAGAAATCACTATGCAAGACCTAATGCTGCTGAGACCAATGCTGATTAAATCTGGCATTTTTGTTAGATATCTGCAATGCTTTTATGGGAGGTTTAATTTAGTTTTAGTTTCAAGATGGCGTGCTTCAGACTAATGGTGGTTTCGGTTTTGTTTATTATTTAGCCATTGGATAGCAATATGTGCCTCTGCTGATGCAGTACATTTTATGAGGCCTTATTTTGTAATGCATAGATCTGTCATGCAAATTCAAATCTGTTGATGTATCACTAATTTTCTCATTTTTGCCAGGGTTCCTGATACCCAGTTTGAACTGACCTGCAGCCTTCTGACGCCAAAATAAAGTGAGAAGATTTTCAGCATACGCAAGACTAAAGACCTTTGGCTTTTGAGCAAAAGGTGAGCTAACATTTTTCTCTTATTTAATTCATACTCTGATTTTAATTTTCTTATACAGTGCACAGCATAAATAAGTACACCCCCTCTGAACAAATACAAAAGATGTATTTTCTTTATGATCACTAATACAATTCATGGAAAGATGGCAAAACTAAAATGTATTAAACATATACATAATAAAAACTGAGAAATATATGTCATAAATAGCCATAAAATAAGTAAATTAGCCAATTTTGTTTAAATTAAGGATTGCAGAAATGAGTACACCCTGGATTTAATTCAACAAATGTATAATACTGTAGTACTTAGTATGCCCTCCATAATTTTGAATATACTGCTCTGACCCTTCTTGGCACGGAGTGCACAAGTTCATGACAAATTGTCACATCTGTCCTGTTTAACTCATGGATGATGAGCTCCTTAAATGCCCTGATCTTTAATGGGGAGTGTTGCTCAACTCGTCTCTACAGAATCCCCCACAGGCGCTCAAGAGTGTTAAGATTGAGTGCAATACATGTCCACAGAAGGGTTTTCACCTTGGGAGAATGCATATCCTCATTGCCATGTTTAAAAATGGCCAACAATGCAGGGAATGAGGAAAGGTTAACATCTTCTGTTTCAAGTTTGTGTATTAAATTACACTGTGGTGTCACCTTCAGCACTCATTCATCCCTATATAAGAGCTTTACTACCACTGAACTTTACTGTGGGAACCAGGCACTTCTCACTGTACTCCTCCTCTAGCAACACCATAACATTTTGGATCTACAGTGATTTGGTCTCATGAGACCAGAGTATTGATTCCCAGAATCTATATTTTGTAAATATGGGCTTTGGAAATGGCTAACTGATTTTATTGTGCTTTGGCTACAGTAGGTAGTTCCAGTGAGAACAACCATGCATGTCATTTCTGCAGGCTGCATCTTACTCTGTGAGATAAACAGTCACTCTTTTCATAGCTTTTGCTGGCTCTGAGACACTCGCTTGGTATTTCTCCTGCTCTTTGTCTAGCAAAAAGATCCCTCATCACTAAATGAAAGCTTAAAACGAAGGCCTGATTTTTTTTTTTTAGGGGCCTTGTCACAAGTCCATTGTTTTTTAATTTCTGTGTTACTTTTGCTATATTTTCACACTTAAAACAGTGATTTGGTAATCCTCTTGTACCACTGTCCTCTTTTTATGCTAAGAAATAAGTCTCCTGACAGTTCTCTCCCAAGTGCTTTCATTGTTGTGAAAGTCTGAGAATGATTCAGTGGGCTATATAACACTTTTAATTGTCAAGAAATTACTTCTCTTTAAATATTTTGGTTCAACATACTTACCTGTTGTTCACACATTGCCTTAAACTTAAAAATTTTATTTCGTTTTATTTAGTAACTTTTAGGAGGGTGTACTCATTTTTGCCACACAACATTTTATCACCTTGATAAGAAAATCTTATTTTCCTGAATAATTTTGACATGCTTCTTTGGTAATTGATTAAGCAGACTTGCTGGAACATTATAAATCTAAAGAACCCTAACATGTCTTCAAAGTAATTGAGTAATTGCTGACTTTCAGAAGTTTCAGAGGGGGTGTACTCATTTATGCTGCGCACTGTATGTCCTGTTTAAAGCAAGTTTATTTTAAAGTAGTTAAAAAATGGGGATACAGCTGGGTAGCAGCAGTATGAATTGTAAAATACAAAGATCATATCAATGTATAATCCTAGATGTTTGCGTTATTTTGCCCTTTTCTGTCTCATACATCAAACTTATTAACATAACTGCCTTGAGGTGAAGAAAAAAAACAGTGACTCATTCTTTCCTCATAACTTTTACTAGCTTTATAATGGAATAATTTGTCAGCAATACTAAAGATTTTTTAATCAATCATTATTGCGTGATAATCTGATTAAACTTTGTAAAATGAGCCTGTGTCTGTGTTTGGCTGTCTATGAGCAACTCTCCTCCCTCCTGAGGGCAGCCTGACTCATGACACGTTTGTCTGGGGGAAAGTGAAGTTCAAAGATGCGCACTGCTAACTAAACTACGCGTATTCAGGCATGTTTAAGGGAACACACTGATTTATTTGTGTTTGAAAGCCGGCGGTGAACAGCTATATTTTGGGTACATGTTTTCCGGTAGAGACGATTGGAGGAGGTGGGACGTATCTTGAATGAGTACGTTAGGTAAGTTAGCGAAAGCTAAGCTAGTTTGTCTGATTCTTATGAATGTGGAGCAACACAGAAACAGACTTTTAAGCATTCTTAAACATTACAGAGATGGAAATAATAATTCAAACCAGCATAAATCCGGATGTATTTACACTTTGTAAGCTTTGCAGACCTATAGGAAACGTTTGATTCGGTTGATGCAGCACACTGAATATTGCTGTTTTTGCATTCAAAATTGCCTGTGAATGAAATGTTATTTTTGAGTCATCTTTTAGTGAACCGGGCTGACTCGGTCCGAGCAGTTCTTGAGTTAACAACTCCGAAATCCGGATCACTGAACCGAGAACAGTCATGTCCGATTCGTGCAAAGAATCGAGTGATTTGATAATAAGTTAATTTGGTGTGGAGAATTGACTGATGAGGCGAAAAGTTGCTTTAAAACGTACTGGAAATATATTTAAGACTTGTTTGTAAAACAATAATATCAACAAGCAAACAAGCGATTTGTTTTAATAGCATCAAAACGTGCATAATCTCAGGCAAGAGGTAGAAATAATAGTAGTCCTTCGAAAAATGTAGGTTCCAGATGACTGTTTTCATGAGTTAAATCACGGCTGAACAAACTGAACTGTGGCATTTGAATTACGACAAGCTGCCTTATTAATAAAACGTAATATGTGCGTACATATGACTTTACTGGAGCGTTTTACAGCATGAAATATGCCACGCCGTGATGATGACAGGGCCCACGTGATTACGTAATAACGCGATGACGCAAAAGAGCGCTAAATCGTTTTGAAGCGGTTCTTTGAAATGAACTGTTCGAAAGAACCGACTCACGGAAATGTGTTGGACTTCTCATCACAAAATTCTCACCTTTTAAAGTCCACTATTCGGAATCGGAAATCGCACATCGGTGAGGTTCGCGTGAACTTCTGCGGGAGAAACGCAAGTGCGTGATGACGATGGTTGACACCACATGACCACATTTTTCCTTTGTAGTCTGTAATTTGCATGTGTTTGAACAGGAACGTTTCTCCATATCCGGTTCGTTGAGTGTGATGAGGGATTTAGAGGTCTCAGCTTGTCCTCAACAATGAGCGATTGGATCATTTGCCTCCTGTGAACCTGCGCAGCGGCGCGTGTCCTCACTGTAGCCACGTGATTGGGTTCAGTGGAGTAACGTTACTCAAAGCATTGCGAAATACTCTTTGAACAGGGCCAAACAAAAGAATGAGACCAAGTGGCATGTTACTGTCTTCACACATCTTCCATATTTATCATATAAATGCCATTCTGTTGCAGAGTATAGGTTAAAATCAGAGTTCAGGTTTATGTGAGTGTGGCAGAGGCAGAATGAACGTGTTTGGCAGAAAGTACAGTGGACTTGGAGGCATTAGGGCACAGTTACATTCTGCGCACTTGCCAAAGTTGCAACATATCACACACAACCAGGTGAAAGGGGAATAGTGTGTGTGTGTGTGTGTGATATCCGCTGAAGACAAATAAAGGTAGAAATGTCGTTTTTGGCCATAATCTGACTGGCATAGAGTGTATAATCATGATATGAGTTCATATATGTGCATTAACCTGTATATATTTCAGAAAATGTGACTGGCAGCTCAATCAGAAAGTCCACAACTCCAGTATTGCTCCAGTAATCATGAGGAGCATGTATCATTGCTGGTTGTGTTCCCTACTTGGCAGTCGTTCTGCATCTTGGGTAAATTTTTTTTTATGTGCTAATGTGATGGACCCTTTTTCTTTTTCGCTAAATGGCAAAATCAGCAAATTTAAGAAATGGCATCATAGGTCAGTTTGTCCCCGAGGGGAGTTTATGAACTGTGGATACCGTGGAGCGGTTAAGAGTCTGTAGGGCATCTTTTGTGGAGATATAATTAGATGATTGGTCGACTCTCCTGGATTATTGACCCTAATCTGGTGTGGACGGAGGCCATGGCACTGGGATTATGGACAGATTTGTGCAGAATTCTGTCATGTACATTATGTGTGTTCTGCTCACTAGGAGAACCCTTGTAATACATTTTCATCTATTTGAATTGCTATACAAGTTGCCTGTAGATTTTGTGATCTTTGAATGGCTTGGCATAGCAATACTTGAATTTATTAATACTGAACCTATGTATTCATTCATACTCGTTAATGTGCTCTGAAACTACATACATAAACTATTTTGCCAGCAGAATGAAATTTTAACATAGTTCAAGATTAACAATGTCTAAATGTATTGCTTGCATAGAGTTGCTGTTGTGTGAGAACAGGTTAGTGGGAAGCTTGATTAATTGTAGTGAATTGGTTCGTTTGGTTGTTTCAATGGAGAAAACAAAGAAAACAGTTCAGAGACTTTCCAACATAACACTGCTTGAGAGTCGACATATAAGTGCTTGTTCGTCTCTGCGCTCGAATGCTGTCTGCTTGCTCAGCGTGCACCTGTGTGTTTACCAAATGAAAAGAAGAGCAAAGATTACTGAAAAATAAACACTAGTCCCTTCATCTGTTTGCAATTTATTGTATCTTTAAAAAAGACACATTTTAAAGGGGACTTATGCTGCATTTACACAGTTAAGCCTAATACACATATTCAATATTTAGACACATTGGATTTTTTTTTTGTCCTTTCTGTTTACATTCACTTAAGACAAACTGAATGCGTTTGCATTAATAACCTGCCAAGATGCACTAGGCTGACAACAGCACAGTCTTGGATTGTTTAGTTAGTTTTTTGTAGTAGTGCGCACAGGTTTATCATGGGGCGTTCTTTCTCCTATTGAGGGGAGGTGGTTGTTCTTAGTAACAGTAATTAACTTTTCCATTTAAGGTAATATTTGCCCACTTAAACCGATTTCCAGTGGCTTTTTTACCTTTTGTAAGGCTTTTTTAGCATGTTTAGTGAAATTCTTAAGTGCAGTCAATAATTAGAACAAGACACTATAGGGCTGTTACAATTACATAAATACTGTTACAATATTCATGTTTTAAATATAAAATTTTGAATATAGAAGTACAAAATGGTGGTAAATAAATTAAATGATGGCCATCATGACCTACATTACAACTTCAAAATTGAGCAAAAACAGATAATTTTGTCTAAAATCTAACTCACTTAATATTAACTTGAACTGTTGTATAATATCAGTAACACATTTGCATGTGTTCCGATATTCAGAAAAAACAGCATTTGTTCTTGCGTGATCTTGCTTAACTATATCATGTTTTATAAATATATAGAATAAAATAAAAAACACATACAAGGGCATTTTCTCCTTATCTTGAATTTAGAGGCATTTTTATTCATTTTTGTGGCGTTTTTGACCTAAACCCCCATTATTTTTCAACTGACATTACATGCATGACTTCATTTTGAATCTGCTGATTAAGGGGTTAGTTGGAAATTCTGTCATTAATTACTCACCCTCATGTCGTTCCACACCCATAAGACCTTCATTCATTTTCGGAACACAAATGAAAGCCGAGATATATATATATAGGGTCCAGAAAGGTAGTAAAGACATCGTTAATGTAGTCCATGTGACTACAGTGGTTCAACCTAATGTTAGGAAGCGACAAGAATACTTTGTGTGCAAAAAACAAACAAAAATAATGACTTTATTCAATGATTTCTTCTCTTTCCCATAATTCTCTTACGCTGTTGATAAGGTAGTCACATGGACTATTTTAACAATGTCTTTACTACTTTTCTGGGCCTTGAAAGTGGTAATTAAATTGCTGTCTATGGAGGGGCCAGAAAGCTCTCGGATTTCATCATAAATATCTTCATAAGTGTTCCAAAAATAAACAAAGGTCTTACGGGTTTGAAACGTCATGAGGGTTAATAATTAATGACAGAAAATTTTATTTTTTGGTGAACTAACCCTTTAACGTTCAGGATTCAGATGTAGTAATTCCCATGAATTAATTTTGATGCAGATCAGATGGTTGTATTTCACATATGTACCCTATTTAAAGCCACATTTAAAAGTGACCCAAATCAGATGTGAAAGCATTCAGTCTTGACCTTCAAGACAATGATGATGATGAAGTTAAAACTAAAAAGGTCCCTCTTCTCATCATTGTCTCACATTTTTCTTCACAGGTATCATGTCTTCCAGAGAGCGACGCTCCGACCTGTACATAAAGGCTGAACCTAGCAGTCCTGAGGGAGGAGGTGGTGGCAATGGGAGGACCAGCCCGGGAGGAGCGTCCTCAGACTCCTCTCAGAGTGCAGGGGGGGGTTCCAGAGGGGAAGGCGCTGGCCGCTACTCCCCGCCCCTTTACACGCCCGCTCTACGTTGCCATTTTAAGGAGGAGGGTGCGGATGGAGCCGAGGAGGGCTCTACCGGCAGTGGGGGAGGCCGCTGCAAGTATGCGCTGAGCACGCTTCCCAAAAGGCTGTGCCTGGTGTGTGGAGATGTGGCGTCTGGCTACCACTATGGAGTGGCTTCATGTGAAGCCTGTAAGGCTTTCTTCAAAAGAACCATACAGGGTGAGCATGTCATACTGTGTAACAGATTCACTTATCGTTACAGATAACTAGTAAGTAAGCCAAGCCCACTAGTTGTCTGAATCAGTTGCTCCGTTTACATGGACCCTAAGTAATCGGACTAGTTGCACAATCGGAATAAAACAGTCACATGTAACCACGTCAATCTGAATGAATTGGCCAAATCCGATTAAAATTTCATTCGAATTGTAAGGGGTGGTTTAAACCTTTTCTAATACGATCGAGAAGACATGTAAACACTTGATTGGATTGAAAACCAAAACTTGGAAAATGGATGTGCTATGACATAGAGATGGTTATGCATGGAACGAGTTGTTGAATAAAGTGTCATAAATGACTGTTGTGTCATTTCTAAAATTCTCCTTCCACTCATTGTCAAGTAGACCCGAACAACGTCCCACCAGTCCTTGTTTCGGGCTTTCATCCACAGGTGCTTGTTTTAGGCATGGAAGGGGCGTTTTTACTGCTTGATAAATATAAGAAGCACGGCACAACGATTCATGTGCTCGTCGTCTCCTGACTAGGACCTGAAATAAATAAATATTAAGTCCACCCTTTAAAACAAAGAAAAGAAGCTATTTAGAAGAATGGATAGTATGCACAAACAGCAGGAAACACAGTCAAAAAATGTATCCCGATTTGAAGATTGTGACATAAACGCATACATCAACCGCATCACTTTATTTAGAGTTTATATAAACACTAAGTTTGGATTCATCAGTTGGAATGAATTCATTCTGTCGGAAACAAAACGTGTCTAGTTTCCTGCTCCCCTGAGAGCCACCGCTGTGTCAGCCTCTCGGAAAAACAAGTCATGTTTATCCAGAATTGAATGTGATAAGATTAAAAATTGTGTTCCTTGAAATAATACCAAGACGGCATGTCTGTCTTATTGCGATTCTGTTGTTTTCATTGGATGCACACAAAAATAAATGTATAGCATAAGTATAATCCGATTTGAAAACAAATTATCTTATCCGGCTTTTATGAGCCAATTCCTTTTAATGAATCGCTCAAATCAATCCTTCACTTAATTGATTCACTGAATCCAGTAACTGAACAGCAAGTCTTTACTTTCAGTCATGCTGTTTTCTCTATGACCATTTCTGAAACTTAAAGGATTAGTCCACTTTCAAATAAAATGTTCCTGATAATTTACTTACCCCCATGTCATCCAAGATGTTGATGTCTTTCTTTCTTCAGTCGAAAAGAAATTAAGGTTTTTGATGAAAACATTCCAGGATTATTCTCCTTAGTGGACTTTAATGGCCTCCAGACGGTTGAAGGTCAAAATTACAGTTTCAGTGCAGCTTCAAAGGGCTTTAAACGATACCAGACGAGGAATAAGGGTATTATCTAGCAAAACGATCGGTCTGGCGCCGCGTTCGTTCCATAAGTTGAATAGGGAAGGCGTAGGACATACAGCTTAAGCTTTTTGAAGAATACGGAAAGAGGAAGCACGTGCAAGGCAATCATTTGTGTTTATAAAGCATATACAGTTGTATTTTTTTCAGAAAATGACCGATCGTTTCGCTAGATAAGACCCTTATTCCTCGTCTGGTATCGTTTAAAGCCCTTTGAAGCTGCACTGAAACTGTAATTTTGACCTTCAACCGTTTGGAGCCCATTGAAGTCCTCTATAAGGAGAATAATCCTGGAATGTTTTCATCAAAAACCTTAATTTCTTTTCGACTGAAGAAAGAAAGACATGAACATCTTAGATGACATGGGGGTCAGTAAATTATCAGGAAAATTTAATTTGAAAGCGGACTCATCCTTTAATATCATGGTTGTTCATATGACGTAGTCAAAGATTTTTTGGTAATATTTAAATAAATTAAACTATATTTTAAATAATAATAGTAATAATAATTACAAAACATTTTTTTAATTATGGATATTTATTGCTTATAGATATAAATATATATATTATGAAGGACAGGTGGCTTTTCGCTACAAAAACATAATTGTGTAGGAAACACTGCTTTTAACTCTTGTTTAAAGTCTTCATCTCCATCCAACAGGCAATATTGAGTACAGTTGTCCCGCCTCTAATGAATGTGAGATCACCAAGCGCCGCAGGAAGGCCTGTCAGGCGTGTCGCTTCACCAAGTGCCTCAAAGTAGGCATGCTCAAAGAAGGTGAGGTGGCACCTGGCCAGCACAACCAATCTTCTCTCTTACGATACCTAAGTACCTCACAGTGTACAGTGTGATCCACAGGCAGTGCCAATGCCCTAATCCTCTTTCTGTGTTTGGTGTGTGTTCGGTGTAGGAGTCCGCCTGGACCGAGTCAGAGGCGGACGGCAGAAGTACAAGAGACGCCCAGAGGTGGAGAATGCCACGTACCAGAGTGCACCGATACCTTTAAGGAAAGAGGGAGAGAAGGGTAATAAAATATTATTTGTTTATTTATTTAATTATTTTATATATTTTTTAAAAACATTTCATGTTATTGAAAACAATTTCATTGCTCACAATTACTGCTGCATGTTGTACTTTTGTACATTTGATAAATAAACTTTGGCTTGACTTGATTATTCAGCTGAGTAATGTTTAGTTTGTTTCTTTCAGGCTCATCCAGCATCATTGTGTCTCATCTGCTGGTGGCAGAGCCAGAAAAGCTGTTTGCTATGCCAGACCCCCTGCAGCCTGATACGGCCCAGCGCACACTCACCACTCTGTGTGATCTGGCCGACCGGGAACTAGTTGTCATCATCGGCTGGGCCAAGCACATTCCTGGTAAGTGAGAGCAAGAAGAGGAACATCAAGACCATGTCAAGGAATCTGTTCTGGTGTTGAGCTACAAGTTACTCACTCTCCTGTTACTTAAATTATGCTAAAGTAAAGCTCCCACATAGTCTCAACCTTTGACAACACGATTCCCTGTCTGATTCATATTGCACATGAAACTGGAAAGTACTTTTTGGATCTGAAATGCTCTTATTTGATTGGCTGACTAAGGGTTTTATATGAGCCTGCCTGGAAACATAGTTTTTTTAGGTTAATGTAGGTTGAAAAAAGTTACTGGATTTCATTAGGAATCCCCTGCAAAAGTTTGCCAGTTTAGTGGCATTAAAACTTTAAAAAACTTTTAAAAAAAAAAGCTTTTTTAGCTTTTAGTATGAATATGTTAGCCTTACTGTTATCTATAAGCTAGTGTGCTCCAAAACAATGACAAAATTTGCATTTAGAAGATAAAAGCATTCAAAACTTAGTCTCTCATTTCCGCCAATATGGATCAATGATATTGATGACATCACGCTGCACTTCAGCTTCTGATAAGATCTTGTCCAATCAAATGCTCTCTGAATCTGAAGCGTCCCACCCCCTACATTATAAAGAAGCTGAGGCTGAAATAGGTCACTTGTTCACACATTTACTATTTTCTACATGGTAAATGGCATATAGTGCACTTACTGCACTATATAGGGGATAGGGAACGATTCAGACGGTGTAAATATGCTTTCCATTGGGGGCGAATGAAGTCTGGTTTCACGTTAGTGTCACACGAACCGCCACAGCATGCACACAGTCTGCTCCGGTCCAGAGACATGAAAGCACAGAGCGGATTATATGTGTGAGGCGGCGCAGACCATAAAATATATTAGACCCATTTGAATTCTACACAAAATGCTGTATTTTAAAGCGATATGGAGAAGATTAGAAGGAAACTGCGGTTTTACTGAGCTCTGCGACTTTGGCCGAGCTGTGATATAAACTAAACGCTACTGGCTATTTAAAAAAAGGGGAGGGGCTGTTCAATATGTCCCGCCCTGTCTTCCTGTTTGAGTGGAAATTGTCAACACACTGAATAATGCTGCACGTTTCAAGGCACTTCAGTGAGCCTTTAACTTTTTATATATATATAATTTGTAAATTCTGCTGTTATTTTGGTGCTAGTTTAATTAGTCTATTTCCTTCTATTTTTTCATGGCGGTCTGCCATTTATCTGAAATAGATTATGGCTTAAAATATTTCAGATAAATGGCATGTAAAACATAAAGACAGTGGTTTTGGCTTTACGTTGATCAGACAGTGGCGATTGTGGCAACTGAAAATTTGCAATCTGGAACAGATCTTATGATTGGCTCATTTTCCCCCCACTAGAATTTAGTATAATAGTACTAATTTTAGTAGCAAAGGTCCCCTGCAATCTGTGCTAAGAGTAGCAGATATTCTTTTGAATATCCTCTTTTCCTCTGTGGTTAAAAATACTTGTTTACTCATGTAAAATCTTGATCTTGTGATCTATACTGATGCTTTTTACTGGGAAAAGTGTTACTTGCTAGCCAAATACCACTTGTATACTTTGTGTTTGGAAGGAGAGCTGATCAGATGCCAATAGATCTTATTTAGAGCAGCACCATGACCGGTATGAAAGCAAGGCTGTAAAGCATAGACTTGTGTTTTCCGCTGGAAAAATCTGTAGAAAGCTCCTAGATCACTTATAATTTTCCACAGCTCATAATGTCTGGGGTTTTTTGTCTACAGAAATTTCTTGGAAAGATATTTTTGCAGTGTTTCATCAGCAGAACAATCCAAAAAATAACAGTACAACCCACTGAGAAGATGTTTGTCTATCCCTCACAACCACACTTTCATTCTTGTTAGAAATCAAAGATGGCGCTGCACAAATAAGGTCTATGTGCTGATAACAGGCTAACATTTCAGAAGGCTATGACAATGCCAGCTAGAAAACAGTTAGCAGCTTGTTAATCAATGATATTTGATAGTTCTCAAATTTCTGCACTGCTGGAAAGTGCTGATCAATCACACCTGACTGCAAAGAACAGGTGCCTAAAGAAAGATTATAATTGAAGGGAACTGGAGCAGGCGAGTCAGAGCTACAGTCAGAATGTGGAAGACTTTTCTCCTAATTGCTGTCCGAGTTCAGTCTTGGAAGGAGCGATTTTGTCAGTCTCTGGCTATTTTCAAGACCTCTAATTTTAGAGCACTATTGTGAGTGTCCACTGTGTCTCTATACTCATCATCAACAACTCTCATCCTGCTCTCAGTCTCAACACATCTCTTACTGTGAGTGTCCACTAGATCTGAGATGAGCAGGACTTTCTTAGTCTCTGTAGGAGGCTTGCGCAGGGCATTGTGGGATTGACAGTGCTGACCGTGTCAAAAAGCTGAGAAATGTTCAACTTTAGTCAAAGTCAAAGTCAATTTTATTGTCACATCACCACAGCACATGTGTCTTGGAGAGTGAAATTCTTGTGAGCGTGTTCCAAAAATTGCAGAAACAATTAACATATACCATACAGACATATAACTATACAGACTACAACAGGTAAAAATGTGCAATATGCACATACATATAGTCAGTACACACAGTGTACTATTGACATACTTACAGTTAGCACTACACATTATACACTTTATGTAAATGAGTGGCAAAAAATGCCAATTTCTTTGAGGTAAAGTTGGTGACATCTGTCATATGCTTTTCAAAATTTACCAACAGTGCTGGAATTTCACATCATTACGTATTACTATATTGAATTCATATTTCAAATGCAGTTTCTCTTTCATATTTCTATTTCAAATGCAGAATCTCAACACCACTTTCATACCAAAGCAAAATAAGTTAAAGTTTAATATAAAAAAATGTCAATAGTATTTAAAACATATAACAATACTAATGTCAATTAAGCAAATATTACTTAAGTTTTTCCCAAATAATTATTCAGTAAACAGTTGTGATTTTCTTTTTCATATCTTAAAAGAAGTTTGATTAATATTACTGACATCATAGACTGTGGCAGGTCTTTTTGACCAACCTTTTGCAATGATTTAAAACAAACCATCTGTGTTTGTCCATTTTAAGCATGTTTTTTTTCTGCACCAATAGATGTGTATCGTTAACCCCC
>RJVU01035392.1:11284789-11301503 GCA_003731715.1 Anabarilius grahami
TCCATCATTCAGGCTTTCTCTCTCTGTCACTGGCTGACCAGATGTCCGTGCTGCAATCGGTGTGGCTGGAGGTGTTGGTGTTGGGGGTGGCATTCCGTTCTCTTGGCTGTGAGGATGAGGTGGTGTTCGCTGAAGACTTCGTGCTGGATGAGGAGATGTCTCGTGTGGCCGGTCTGACCGAACTCAATGCCGCCATCAGCCAGCTCGCACGCCGTTTCAGGGCCCTGCAGCTGGACCGCGAGGAGTTTGTCATGCTCAAGGCCATCGCACTCACCAACTCAGGTGTGCTTCCTGTCAAGATTTTCCTATTAATGACTCATCCATTCCGCTTCTATTTTTGTTCCCTGACCGACTGGTTACCCTCTGATCAAAACCTGCGTGACCTGACTGAGTCACCCGGTAATTAAGACCAGACTGTATTCTGTTTTGTGTCGTAAACGTGCCTGTTTTGTCACTGTCTGCTTGTACGAATTCTTCCCCCACTTGGAGGAACCCATGAAACTTTTGATTACTGTAAATAATAAATTCAACCCCCGTATCTGCTTTACCCACAGTATCTGTATTTGTTATGCAAATACTGGGAGTCGCATGCTTTGAATCTTGAACACACCCAAGACCTCTTCCTTACGCCTCACATATCTGTGTGTACATGCTAAATATTAACCCCCACCAACAGACTTATCCATGGGTCAGTGACCTTTAGCAAATGTGCCAACAGTTAATAATTAGCACAAGATTCATATTATATGTATCAGAATTATTTAATTGTTCCATACCTGCATTCGTAACTGCTTCTTGCAGTAATCCTCATAAAGCTGGACTTGAGGCATGCAGAATTTCTTCGAACGTGGATATGATGTCAAGTTCTAGGGATTTATTTTAATAAATAAAAAATAAAAAAACATTTAAAATATAAAACCATATGCTTATGCTTAAATAAGCGTTCAAAAATNTCTTTTTTTTTTTTTTTTTTTTTTTTTGCATTATTGTGTGCGCCCCCTTCTGGATTGGAGTATGGATCGCCTGTGGCTGACTGTATTTGTCGCCTAACTGCATGAACTGAATCGTGTGACGTCTGTACCATACGGTTCGGGACGAATACATGTACCGCTATATCCTTAGTAGTTACTATTTTTATTTTGCACTAGTTTCTCCGGAAGTGACTTTTTTGTTCTCATAAAGAAATGTTTGTTTTATTTGCAAATATTTTGCATTCTTTCATATAAATTAAATTAACACAATTGCTAGAATTACATAATAGATTTATTTAGATATGAGCCCTAAACACTCATCCTCTTCTTCCCCTCTCTTCAGATTCGGTGTACATTGAGGACATGGAGGCTGTGCAGAAGTTACGGGACCTGCTGCATCAGGCTCTGCTGGAGCTAGAAGTCCAGCGACGCCCTGAAGACCCCCAGCGTGCCGGACGACTTCTCCTCACCCTGCCCCTCCTCAGGCAGACCGCTGGCCGGGCTCTCACCACCTTCTACAGCATCAAGACCCGTGGCGGAGTGCCTATGCACAAACTCTTTCTGGAGATGCTGGAGGCCATGATGGACTCACCCTAGAGAATAGATGACAGATGGATGAAGGATGAAGAAAAGGGCAAAAAACTTGCCCAAAGTTTTTGTGTGTGCAAGGGCTACAAAAGCCAAAAGAAAACACTTTTTTTGGGTTGAATATGAAGAAGACGCTTTGTAGCTGTCCGCCAGTACTGGTCTTTCACATCCAATCCTCCTCCTTCATTTGATTTCAATGGGTACCACGTCAACATAGGCTTGGGTCAGTTCAGACACACTTCATATTTCTATATGTCAGTGTTAGGTGAACCACAGACAAACGTGTAATTCATTCTGTCACTTCACGGCCATCCTGATAAGTGTTTCTAGGAGCTAACCATTACTGTAAACTCAGAGAAATTTACGTGCCAAGGGCGCCTACTGAGACTGCAGCAATATGAACTCTTACTTGAATCATACGATTCAGTGATATCTCCTCCTTTACTGATAGTAGGCAACAGAAACTGTCACTATCACTACAATTATAATCGAGTAAGCTTTCTTTTTCTCTTTAAATTGGTGCATAAAAGGCACTTGTGTAAAGTTAATGTCTTTTACAATGCACTCGCCATACTACAAGTGCTATCTATCTTCGTCCCGCTAGCTTTTTGTGGAATATGCAAAACATAAGTGAAGACTTACTGGAGGAGAGACAAACCTTAGTGTACTGGTGTACACTGGTACTGCAAATATACTGCAACATCATATTACGGTAAGCAATATGAAAGATTTCATAACCCATTTGATGTCAGACCTTTTTTTTTTTTTTTTAAACGAGAGGCTGCCCTGCCACGTCCTGCTTTGAAACTAAATTTACTATTGGAGTAGTCGCATAACAAAGACAGTTTTTTGTTTTTTTTTAATTGTAGAAAATTTCCAAGAAAACCAGGCCGTCCTATGTATAAAAGCTATATGTTTTAAAAGATTAACATTATCGTTTTTGGATATGGATTGTGTGAGCAGGAGACTGTGGGTACTATAAATGCTGAACTGAACCAACAGTGCGTCTAAATCAGGGTAAACGGGGAGTTTTTTCCTCCTGTAGGCCACTACTGTAGTGTTGTTCTTTTTTTGCTGTGATCACTTGTTTGGACGCCGTGGGACCTTCCGGTGACATCCTCAATTCTTCAGATGACACTGGCCTGCTTGTGACCGATTGAGCCATTTTGGAGTCAGTCGTTTGGAGACATTTTTCATTCATTCAGAGGAAAGATCATATTCCTTATTGTTATCCTCCATTTATACGTGGACGCAGCCGGACAGTCTCCGTCTGAGGTTCGTTCTGTGATATTCAAACTCAAAGCCTCTGTGGTGCAGAGCAACATTAAATGCAAATTGGAAAGCCTCACGAAATGGGCTCAACCAGAGCCGTCGCTTCGTGACTCTTCGTTGGGTTCTTGTAAGATATGTTTGCGTAGTCTCCTCATAGTTGTTTGTTTGCAGACGCTCGTCTGGTATTATATGCAATCATACTCCGTTCAGAGCTACCTTTTATTTATTCTACACATGAAAACAGGAGGAAGAAAAGCCAGTTGCCATTTTGGCCAATTTAAGTACTAAAATTGAAAACCACTGATGTACAGAGTCAGACCTCGAAGGTGACGCCACATTTTTAGGGCAAATTTCACTGTATGTTGTTTGCAGCAATGATTGTATGAGCCCTCTGAAAGTGGTTCACTGCAAATACACGTCATATACGCAGATGGAAAGAATCTTCCATGGTTGATATTTATAATATTTTCAGCTCAAGACTAGTTTCAATCTGGGTTTTAGTCCTAAATACTGAGGAGACGTATTGTGATTCAGGCCTTTTGGATGATCGTGAGTTGCTGTTGCTCATTCTGTGCTCATGGCATGATTTTAGTTTTTGGTTTTCCATATACACTATGAAGCTTGGCCTCAGGTTTGGTATTGAAATAAAGCAATTCATTTGGGAGAATGTTATAAAATGTCTGTTTTGTATTGAATTGTTTTTTTAGATTACTCTTTTTGTGGTTGAAGTACTAACTTTAAGACATATGAAAGCCAGTGGACATTATATTCCTGTCTTTTTTTTTTCTTTGACATTTTTGTTCAATATAGTATTGCAGATTTCAGGCACTAATATGTGGTGATCACTGCAAAACTTCCTCTTTCTCTGTTTTTTTTCTTCTAAATACCGCCAGTTTGGCTGTTAAGGGAATTTTGAGATATTTCGATAAACTTGGTTTAATTTTTTATTCAATCTGTATGCGTTTATCGAAGCTAAAATAGGAGTTTTTTTCCTTTTCTAACATTTCAGTGTTTTTTTTCTTTTATACACAGGATAAGTGGTTATTGGGATGTCATGATTTATGTACATAACCATGAATGAGTGGGTCCATTCAAAGACAGCTGTAAAATATGTCAATGTTTGTGTCAATAATAACTCTAATATAATGATGATATTACAGTAGTGTTTTCATAATGGTAAGCATTATATAAAGCCATTTTGTCTGTCAGACTTAGAACATAACATATGATTGAGAGATAAATTAAATTCATGGCTAGGTGTTTTTGTGTGTCTGTGTATATTTATGTAAATGAGCAATACCAGAATTTACCAAAATGTTTGTTTTCACATTTTACTGTATATTCATATACTGTAAATCAAACCTCAACAGTAACACTAGTGATAACGGTTGATAGTAATAAGTACAGTAAAGAGCAAATCAATATTTGTATTCCAAAATATTGTATTTAAAAGATTAAAATCTATTTTTTACTCAATTTGCGGATGTTTATTAATATTATTGTTCTGGTATTTGTGTGGGTTGAAGTCAAATAATTGTAAATGTCTGTGCTTTTTTGTTTCCTTTTTGTAAACCTCAGTGGTTCAGCAGTAGTAACTTTGTTCATAATGAATCACTGTGAAGAGAAAGCAAACACTAAAACAACAGGAAAATAGAGGTATTTTAAAATATTGTCAGTGTCAATGTGTTTTGTAATAAATTAACACGCGTCATCACTTGTCATTGGATTTCTATGTCGTTTTGTCATTATCCTGTCTGTTCTTTCATGTGCTCGAAAACAATTAGTCAATTTTTAGATTTAAGGCTTATTTAATCGATGTAAAGTCTTTGGTCCATTCCATTGTTGACATGTATTCAAATCTGCAAGTGGTGCTAGTCTTTCATCGAGAGCTCCCGTTGTTTGCAGTTACTTTAAAAGTGTCAAAAAATCTCGTTTCGTACCATTACACCGATAAATTATGGAGTATATAATAAAACACTTATTCTTAAGTGAGACAGACGGTAAAATAGTGCTTTAAGTGAGAAACATCACGTGCACACGCATCGTACCACCTGCGCATATGTGTGCTTAATACTGCCCCCATGTGGTTATGTGCTGAATAACCTCATATACGTGCACGCGACCAGCAGGGAAACAGCGCCATCGTGAGGCCATTTCGGAGTAGTGTGAAAATATCTAGTAGGCTTGTTTGTAGTTGGGCTGCTGGGAGCTGTGTAAATACCGGCAGTTAAGATTCTGCATAAAATAGAAGATTTAACATTAATTAGGCTACATATTTATCTTTAGTCCACATGAGGCAGCGCTGTATTTGATTCTAAGTGAGAAAGCATTATTTTTTATGCGTTTAGCACTGACATTGTGTACATTTAAATGATATGACTTGTAAGTAGCCTTCAAACACATCCATCGTTCTTTAGTTATATAATACTGCACACAATGGTATTTTTCCGGTGTTCTTTAAACCTTGGTAGCCTAATTAAAACCCGATGGTTTCCGCTGAGAAAAGTCATTTTGAAAAAGTCTTTCAAGAAGGGAAAATGGTACAGCAGTGACTTGTTTTATTCTGGGAAGACATTACAGATGACCAGAAACAATGTTCTTTACAACTTGCCCCATATTTCTTCAATGAGTGTTCTAGGTGATAATTGTTTCCAGCATGATGAATTACAATGGATTATATATGATATATGAAAGAAGCAGGATTTTTCATGAAGAGTTGACAGATAGGCTAAATCATCTAATGCAGTTCTCAAACCTGTCCAGAGCACATTTTGTATGTCTCCCTCATCCATCACACCTGATTCAGCTCATTTCATTAGTAGAGACTGAAATACCTGAAATGGGTGTGCCAGATATAGCAAAGAGTGTAGAACCCAAGAGGCGACACTTTGATATTTTTTGGGTAACAGCCACTAGGTGGCGCTCCGTTAGCGCGGCCGCCATTATGGGGTGAAAATACTAACTGGACCATAGAATCTTCACATTACAGTGAAAAGTGAAAGTGTGAAGTGAATTACGCACCCAAAATCGGCGAATTTCACTGCCAAATCAGAAGCGCAAAAGAACATTTTTTCAAATGAAATCATCAGTAAATTGTATGGCTCCCACAGTAAATGTTGTATCGTCTTATATATGTTTTATTTTACCTGTTGTGGAATCCAAACATTAACCATCTGAGGTAACGAAGTTAGCCTACTTTATTGAGTATTTCCATTTTATGCAACTTTACACATTTATTAATAGTAAATTCATAATTAATACATTTAAGATCATCATGTTTGCAGCGAACAATATATTTCAGACCTAATGGAATAATAGTAATAATATTATCACTCCACTATGTCTGACTTGAAATATATTGTATGTTTTAATGGATCAAGCTACAAACATAATGATCTTATAATACATAATGCTGTGTCTGTTATCGCATAATTCACACTTTTGCTTTAACGGACATTAGACAACACTGCAAAATCAAGCTGTTATTTTCATTATTGTCCAACATTCCCAATTATTCTGATGCATGTCCTTAATTTAAATTTCAAATGTTGGTATTAATTAATTGTATAATGCTAATACTTGAACTTCTAAGAAGTTTAACCCAAACTGACTGGGTTTAGAGAGCAAAGGTTTTGTGAAAAAAGTGGAAGACTTAAACACAAAGTGTGTAAAATAAACTGTTAAAAGGATTTGATGATCACTAGTGATAGTATTTTATTCTGTGTTGTCATCATTCAGGTTTGATTTCAGCTTTAATGTACGTTTTTTTTAACAAAGCAGCTGATATTTCCATAGAAACTAGTGGACTGCTGACTCGCTTTCACCACAAAATGGCGGAAACGCAGGGCTGCTGCTGGGCGCCGGTGTTGCAATGGACCGTTCTATTGAGTGTCGCTTCTTGTTAGTGTATATTATCTTTAGATATAGGGAGACATACAAATGTGTACCAGCCCTGCGTCTCAATCAGCTCCCTAGCTCCCTAGGTCGTGAATCAGTATATCATGTAAATGAATGTGGCTGATTCCCTGATCAGTGCCCTGATTACTGAACTAGGGAGCTGACTGAGACGCACCCCAGGACAGGATTGAGACTCAGGTGCCAACTTTCCCCACAAACATTACAGGTGTCTACTAATTTTGGGCTCCCTTACTGATGCTTCTTATTGACCGGTGGGCAGCTAGAATAATTTCCCCATTTACTTCACTAGCTATATGGCCCTGCGGACATATTTCGTAAAAACTTTATTCTGTCTGTCAATATTTTTCAATGTTCAGTTTGTTGGTGAGAAAATGCATCATTAAAAGGAAGTTGAAACAGACGTTGCATCATACAGTATTTTCCCTTATTATTGCATAATTTAAAACACTAAGAAAAAAAAACCCTGTGTTGCAATTACATAATCATCCTTCCAGGAAATAAACTTTTTGAGGACAAATTAAAGTAACTTTTCTTTATCACGTTATTGTTAGTTTGTCAGTAGCAGACGATCCACAGTTCACCTATTTGTATGAATAGCAACATTAACTTAACAAAAAAACACTTTTAATTTCATTTGACCTTGAGCTCAAGACTTGTAATGTTAAATGCCAAAACTCGTCAAACTGTCATTTAAGGCACACTATGTAAATGTTCGCCACTAGAGGTCGCTTCAAAACAAAGGCGTAGCTTGATGGTGCTTGATTTTGCGGAATGATGGGAGGTGTTGTCTTCACGTCTACATCCGGTGGGAAAGAATAGGGACGGGATTCGAGCAGAAATCATGTTCATGGATGAGATTATTAACGTTACTGTAGTATGAAGCAGAGCAGGACCGAGTGCTGTGGGAGCTGAATGAGGCCGCTGGAGCGATTGCTAATGAGAGACAAGTGCGACACATGCCACGAGAGCAGTGGAACTTTTATTATGCCGCAGTCGCTGCTTCCGCTTCTTCCAGTCATGCGTATGTGGGGTAAAGCAGCACTGTTTATCATATTAGATACATTTGTGTGTTGAAAGTTGTTATAATGCTACTCGCGTTCGCTCAGCGGCTGCTATGAGACACTTGCACACTGCAGTAGATCAGTATTAGTCATGGTAAAACATGGTACTTGCTGTAAATCAAGAAAACGAGATTTAAGCAATAAGATTTACTGTGTTGAGCTATCTAACATGATTAGTTTTCTGTCTATGAATGTATCCATCCAAACAGTCGCTCACCTGTCTAATAAAACATAATATTTTAAAGCATCTTGGTGTTTCCATGGTTTCTACAAAATAAAACCGGTGTTCTGACAATTTGTGCTATCCTGTCAGATTTTGCTACCTCCCATGGAAACAGTTGGTAGCAAAATCTGACAGCGAAAAATGCTACCTGATTGTGCTTCCAGCATGATATTAACGTGGTTTATGGCTTTATTAACATCTACACCTACACCTACACCTACCCCAAACCCTAAACCTACCCTTATAATAATGCAACTACAGTAGTGGTAGCACAATATGATATAGCATTAATTGTTAGAACAAGTATAAATCGATAGCGAAAAATGCTACTTATCAGATTGTGCTTTATTAACATCTACACCTTCCCGAAAACTAAACCTCCCCTAACAATAATGCAAATACAGTAATTTTGTGTTATTTATCATAACAAAAATGATGTAATATTGATGTGCGCACGTGCAGTAAGCCCGGGTAGGACAATCAGGTGGGATGAAATGTCAGGACACCGGAAATCAAGGGTAACGCGGATATGATGTCATTGATAGGCGATGCACGGGACACGGTCCGTGTCCTGGTTAAAAGTGCTTATTTCTCTGGATTTAAACATTCTTGGAAACATTTGGGATAATGTAAGTACACAAGTCAACAATATATAAATTGTTGGATATTTTAATCATAAATTCTAACATATTGTGCCTTTAAATGTTATATATTAACACAACAACTAAACACATTATCTAAAGGAATTCCTACAGAAAGGTACTTTACAAAAACACCTGTTTCATAGAACAATAACAAAAACAAACAATGCCGTCACTACAGCAAGGACAAGGAAAAACTAGTGAGACAAATAGTGAGGGAGCGGTTTTTTAAATAAATATATTAAATATAATAACAGTATATTATCTTATTAGAGTAATAAAGTTAACAAGAGGGAGTAGTCGTAGATGAGCAGGTGCTTGGATAGATTAGGGGAGGCGGAGGCGTGACAGCTGGAAGAGCGCGTTCCCGCAGGCGCTGCTGTGCCAGTCTATGCTGGTATATAAAGCGATGATTTCCACTACTCGACTACAGAAAGGCGTCCGTGCCGCCCACAGTATTAGACTGCTCCACTCCACACGCATCACCAGCATGCCGATCAAGGTAAGAACTTTTACCAGGCACATCCAGAGACAGGACTGTCGTCTTCTTTTGCACACGACCTTGGCACTATTTTCGCCGCACGGTGCCTAAAATAAACGCATTAGATGGTTCTGGAATAGTGGCGGCGGCCATGAGTTTTTTTTATTACTGCGCGCATTTCATAACAAGAGGACGAGTGTGTGTTTGTGGTGATACGTGAATGATATTTTCGCTGCGATTTCCTATTTCTGCTTATTCAAATTATGTTGTGGGCAGTCAGTTAAAGCAAAGTGAGACATTGAGGAAGTAAACTATTTCCTTGTAGGCCTGACGCGCAAGTAGATTGCGCGTTGGCGTTTGTCGCGCGACGCGCGCTTGCTCCGATGTGTTATGGGAACACCATAAATGCGTGGGCTACTTATCTTTATTAAATGTTATCATTTGTTTGTTCAATATTGAACCAATACGCACGGTGAGAAGAAACCGCAGTTATATATATCTAACAACAACATTATCAAGTAACATAACAGATTTTACAGACATTATCAGACACGAGGTTTAGACACATCTATTGTGGATAGTGTCTACAATTTAAATTTAGTAAAGCAGAAAGATCATGAAAGATCACAAATGGTATTTTGGGAATTAGATATTGTATTTAGTAATTAGTATTGGTACTCGAATCAACCATTCGAACTTTAGCAATGTATAGAAGATGCACAGTGTCAGTTCCAAAAACTATATATATATATATATATGTGTATATGTGTATGTATTTTTATGACTATTTAATGTTTATTGCTAGGGAACTGCAAAAATCACAGTAGGTTTCCATATTGACCCAATAGCAGGGTTGCAAAAATTAATATAAATTTTTTTTATATTTGGTTTGCGACCTTCTACAATCCTTAAATATAGGATGAATTCGATTGATTCTGATTGACTTTTACCAAGTCACCTCAATGGCAAAAAAAAGTGTCCCAATCACCCTGAATTCACCCTATTGGATTTTTGTTTCGTTTTAAAGTTCCAGGTCCTTGTTAAGAGTGAGCAATGAAGGAGTTCCCATGTTTGCTGGACACTCGTTGGCTGCTTTTCCTTGACTATGTTCAATGCATAAAAAATACATCATATGTAGGCACAGCTTATATTCGTATATAAAAATAAATGAAAGCATTGAAGCGTAAGACTTTAGATCATAAGGTTTTTAAGATCACAAGAATCATTCAGTCAAGTGTGTCCAAACCTATTAAAGTGTGTGTTGGTGATTGTGGTGACAGCACATGATCTCTGAAACTGGAACAGATGTTTTTGTGTTTGTGTTGCTGTGGCAATGAATTGACTCACTAATAAATAATGGATTAAGAAATGAAGCTGTTTGATCAGTTTTATGTGTTTTATTCTGCATTATTCATGCAACTGTTCTTCGCCTTCTTAAGGTTGGTCAACATCTTCCCGCTGTAGAGGTCCAGGAGGGAGACCCGGGGAATAGCATCTCAATGGCTGAACTCTTTAAAGGCAAAAAAGGAGTGCTTTTTGGCGTGCCAGGAGCGTTCACTCCTGGATGTTCAAAGGTACCAACGTGAGATCTGCTGGAATTACTGCTGCCAATTATTAAGCTAAGCTAAGTTTTGTGATGATATATATATATATGAGCAATACCACACTCGTAGCCGTGCGATATGGCTCTATATCAGCACGGCTGTGATTTGGCCGTAGGTAATCACAGCGTGCTGATATACAGCCATATCGCACGGCTACGAGTGTGATATTGCGTTTATACAACAGTTATATGGCAAAAGTGTGTAAATAAGAAATAACAGAGTGTCTTTAAAAACCGCTTTTGTGCAGAACTACTTCCTTCTGCCACGGATTCAAATCTCAAGTTGACAGTTTGACCGAGCATCCGTTACTAATTCTAAAACGTCACTTTATAACTAGTAACGAAGGAATGTTGAGTCGCTTCATTGAAACTCATTGTATTTTGTACAGTATTGGAGAGAGAGAGAGAGAGAGATTGCCTGAGCAAGCATTACCTGTGTCTGATATAACATTCATTCTTGAGGTCGATGTTCAATATATAATATTCAATATAAAAATCCGTTGTAGTTTGTTTAACAGTTAAGGGTATTTTCCATAACAGCGCTAAAACAACGTCCTTTGTTTACAAAAGTCCCTTTCAATTTAAAAGTCTCTTGCGACTGACTCATTCACTCGTAAAGTTTGCCGCCATTTAATGGCGTATTAATGTAACTTTCAGTCCATATTACGCACTAATGGACCCTTTCTCAATACTAAATAAAACATATTATTTATATATAAATCATATTTATTGAACAACAATATTTAAACAACAAGAGCCATTATAAATGACAATAGGAAATAAACACAATTGTACAATTCAGTCAAACGTACAAAAGCTATACAGCTATAAAGGATGCAAGTTAAATATAGCCTTAATATTCAATTATTAAATTTAACATAACACAGTTCGATTTGCTCAGGAGCAAGTAATAGATTAAGAAGACCAAAGATTGCCCTTTTTATGTACCCAAAATTAATTATATCTCATCTTTAACCACTATAAGTGCCAGCGGCAAATCCACAAAGCACTGATGATGAAGCTGTTCTCGGCGGGTACACGAGCACTGAATGGCCGCTGGCAGCCTAGAACTCGCATCCCCGAAAACGTTAAAACAAATTGTAAAATAGGCGCTATGATTAAATATGAGTCACATATTTCAGATCTAAACAACTACATTCTCACCTAAAAAAACCTCTTAAAACTACAGTTCAACACTTCAAGCAGAGTGATACAAACAGTGAAAAGTTAGGAGTGCCAATCAGATTCGAGAACCAGAAAGAATTGTTGTGTGACTGTGTGTATATACATATATATATACACACAGACACACAGAGGTTGGACAATGAAACTGGAACACCTGGTTTTAGACCACAATATTTTATTAGTATGGTGTACGGCCTCCTATTTCAGTCAATACAGCATCAGTTCATCTTGGGAATGGCAGTTACAAATTCTGCACAGTGGCCAGAGGGATTTTGAGCCATTCCTCTTGCAGAACAGTGGCCAGGTCACTATGTGATGTTGGTGGAAGAAAAAGTCTTCTCACTTGCTCCAACAAAATACCCCATAGTGGCTCAATAATATTCATATCTGGTGACTTTGCAGGCCATGGGAGATGTTCAACTTCACTTTGTTCATCAAACCACTCTGTCACCAGTCTTGTGGTGTTTATTGGTGCATTATTGTTCTGATACACGGCACCCCCTTCAGGGTACAATGTTTGAACCATTGGGTGCACATGGTCCTCCAGAATGGTTTGGTTGTCCTTGGCAGTGCTGTGCTCATCAAGCACAGCAGGGAATGTCATGATATTGCAGCCCAAACCATCATTAATCCAACCCCGTGCTTCACTCTGGGCACACAACAGTCGGGGTGTTAAGCCTCTTTGTGGCTTCTCTACCACGGATGTAAGAAAAAAAGTGAAGGTGGACTCATCAGAGAACAATACATATTTCGCAATGTCCACAGCCCATCATTTGCACTGTTGGTACCAATAAAACCGACATTTGGCATTGCTCTTTTGAACTTTGATATGTCTCCCATTATTTCACGAGTTCGCACTTATATATTAACAGATGGAGTAAAGGTTATGCGTAATTGACGTACTGTCCAAGGGGAGGGCTCCGAGCTCGGAATTTGGCCCAAACCCAGAGTACTATATATATGTATATGCATTAAAAATACACTACTGTTAACTTCAACCAAAGCTAAGAAGCTAAATTTGCTAAATTATTCTCTCTACCACATTAAAATAAATTATATACAATGGCTCAGTACATCAATAATATGAAACAGAAGTTGTAGTAGTCTTTTCTTCCCTATTGTGACAGGGAAGGGAAGTTTATGAGGGCACTTTAAAAAAAAATTTGTGCACAGATAAATTATATTAAATACTGCAATATTTCATAAAAAGATTTATCAATTTTGATTTCATGTTCAATGCTTTATATCATTTATGCATTAAGTTTTGCAAATACATTAATATAGTTCTATAAGCATATTATTAATGGCCAGGCCTGAAATACAACACACAAGTGGTTGAAGACCCCTGTATAATAACATAATTTTGTGAAGGTAATATAATAAACTTAATTTGAATAATAACATGTCAGTTTTGAATGAATGTACGTCTCTTTTCATCCTATTACTGCGGCACCTGTGTCACAGTCTCGTTTGTCTTTACTCTGTTCATTCGTGTTTTCTCAGACTCATCTCCCAGGGTTCATACAGATGGCTGGGGATTTGAGGGCCAGAGGTGTGGGTGAGATCGCATGTGTGTCTGTTAATGATGTGTTTGTCATGTCCGCCTGGGGAAAAGAGAACGGAGCAGACGGCAAGGTAGGGAAACTCTCCGCCCTTCATTAACCTGTTTTTTACTAAAACACAGTCTAATTAGTCTCTTTAAGGATTTATCTATTGAGTCATTAAATGGTTGATTTATTCTAGGTGCGGATGCTGGCTGATCCCACAGGAGCGTTCACAAAGGTGACAACTGCTTTTGAAGCACATTCATCCATGGGCTATTCCCAGAATTTTTATGCTGATCAATGCACATAGGACATACTATAGATCTGGATGCATTGAAATCAGAAAATATTACAGAATTAAGTGTTATTTTACTTAAAAATGCTGTCCCAAATGTTCAGTGCTGTCTGAGATGTTTTTTAAATATAGATATTATAAATCTATTTTTCTTTATACAGGCTGTGGATCTCTTCCTGGACAATGATCACTTGCTCCAGGTGCTTGGAAATTTGAGGTCTCAAAGGTGAGATGACAGTCTTCCTAGAAAAAAAAAAACCATGTCCTATAATCAGTGTTGGGGTAACGCATTACAAGTAACGAGTTATGTAATCAGATTACTTTTTTCAAGTAACTAGTAAAGTAACGCATTACTTTTTCAATTTACAACAAAATATCTAAAGCTGCATTTACACTGCAGGTCTTGATGCACAATTCCGATTTGGTGACTATATCCGATTTGTTTGACGACCCGCTTACATCATCTTTTAAAAGTGACCCGTATCCGATATTTACATTTACACTGGCAAAACAGCCCAAGATGTTCTGACCCGGAAAAGGAAGTAAAATGGCGTGATATGCAATGGATGCAGACGAAGTGATTATACATTTTGCTTTCTGCACTATCTTTAAAGGTCAGCAAAACATTGCTTTTGTAAGGCGGAGAAAAAAAGAGGAGAGCCATTAGTGTCATGTGATCGCAGTTCGTGTCCACCTGAGTTGACATCATTTGCCTCCGTCCCTTTTTCAATGACGTACGACTCGCATTTACTGGGGAATATCCGATTTGACCGCTTACATGGCAGATGAAATGCACGTATCCGAATCATATCAGATTTATTTTTTTACATTTGAGTGAGGCCTGAAACCGATCTGAGAATATCAGAATTCTTGGTTTTTTTTTTCCTGCTTACACGTTCACGTCATATCCGATCTGTGCCACATGAGAGGAAAAAAAAATCGGAATTGGGTCACTTGAACCATGCAGTGTAAATAGGGCCTAAGTTAGTTTTTTAAATAAATAACACAGGTTACTTTTTCACATTTATTGACCGACAGCTCCTTGTCTCCATGTTGAGAGAAAGCGGGTACTGCGAGTGCAGATGCGTTGTGTGTGCGGTGTAAACATGATGATTATTGTAGTTCTAGAATAAATGCGAACATGCATTTACTCATCTCACTTGAACAAAAACATTCAGTATTCCTCAAAATGAAGAATTTTATGCAAACCTGTAATAATTAAATATATTAAATTACACAAATGTACTTTATGTATTTAATCTCACTTTATTAATCAATGTCTTTGCTGCTGGCCTTCAATGATCTAATTCAAACATACTAATAAGCAAAAATACTTTAAATTTAAAAATAAGAGTTGAACTTCCTTCTCCTGTATTCTATTCTTCTTCAATCAAGAATGGCAGCACAGCTGAAAGGTTTGTTTGAGCTGCGCCCTCTACTGTACAGGCGTAAATATTCATTTCACTCTTGGTGTAAAAGGGCCTTAACATTTGCAAAAAATAGAACTTTATTAAAAAAAAAAAACACACAAGCAAGCTCAGCCCAGGTGAGAAAATGTAACGGAAAAGTAATGTAATTTTTCATAAAAAGTAACCAAGTAACGCAATTAGTTACTTTTTGTATATGTATATAATATAATATTGTAATGCATTACTTTTAAGTAACTTCCTCCAACACTGCCCATAATTATGATTACGGTATCCACCTTATTCGACAATGTGGAATTAAGCAATTTTCTGTGAATGTGAGATCCGATTCATTAGCCACTATAGATAAAAAAACTAGAATAATGGCAAAGTGCAGGAAATGGTAAAACTGTTTGTGCTACAAATTAGTGCATTTATAATTACCATATTAAATGATATAAAAAAAACGAGCTTGCAACATCAAGCGGCTTAACATACTGTTTTTGTACAGCTAAAATAACGGAAGTGAGCTCAAGTTAGAAATGACCACAACCGCTCCTACATTAAAAATAAGGTGGCTAGTCTGACACAAATTGTGAAGTTGACATCTTGTCAATAAAAGTATTATTCAGTCTACCTCTCATTTTCATGTGGAAGTGACTCTTTAAATTCTCAGTGCTGATCCTGGTTGTGTGCGCAGGTATGCCATGCTGATTGAAGATGGAGTGGTCAAGAAGCTCAATGTGGAGCCTGATGGGACAGGCCTGACCTGCAGCTTGGCCTCAACCTTTCTCACTGAGATTTAAGTTACTGAATGTAACAAGTTCACTCCATATAATCGGTCACCCTCTTGTAATTGACCCAATTATCATTCCAAAAACAGTGTAATGGAAATTCCCAACAACACTAATGCATATACTGAGGGGGAAACCCATGCAAGGAACTAGTTTACTTGGAGCAATAATTAATCCTGTTTTGGTGGGAAAAACGCACAAGTTTGGCTGTACAGCGCACAAATCCCTGCTTCTGATGGTTATGTGATATAACTTGTAATGTTACCCAAACTGCAATAAACATTTTCTCATGACCGCATCCAGTTTGGCCCCATGATGTAACTGATTTTATGATGGCACATTCATATTTGTGGTAAACCGACACGTTATATTATAGTTTTATATTTTCCTTATCAGCTGTAGTTACAGTAAAATATGATTCAATTTTTCAGTATAGTACATAAGATCATAATTAATATTTATTTTACAAAACACAACAAACAATGAACACATACTTTTATTTGCCATATCTGTCCCAGATTGAATATGACAACAGTTAAAACTTACAGAAAACTTGAACCACAAAGGTAGGTTGGGGAGAGGGTGGGTATCCACCCCAAAAAAAAGTAGTGGAAAAAATTGGTCTTAGTGTCTTCCTGAGTCATTTTTTCATGGTTCTCTTTCCTCTTTTTGTCTTAAAAGTTTGCTCTGTGAACCTTTTATTTTTATTAAAAAAAAAAACTTGTGTAAAAC
>RJVU01035392.1:11301517-11370050 GCA_003731715.1 Anabarilius grahami
AAAAAAAAAAATAAAATGAGCTAATAATAATAATGACACGATTTCATTTTAGATGGGAGGATAGATTCAGGAAGGCACCTTGTGGTTCAGAGTTTCCGTAAAATCCACAACAATAACTCTTCATTTGACAAATGCAACATCTGGAATCTTTCCTTGTGCCTGTAAAAGAAAAGAGACTCTTGTAAGATGAATGCAGGACACATGATCCTTTGTTCTAGAAGATTTACTGTTGACCATGAGAAAGGGACACTGGCATACCTTTAGGCCGGTGAAGATCTGAGCAGATCTGTCAAAATCCCAATCGTTGTCTTGTAGGCACCTGAAATAACAAGCAAATCTGAACTTAACAAGCAGTCCATCTTTGTATGAATTTGAAAACAGGACAACATCTAGTAGAAGCAATAACTAACATGTATCCTTACTTTTGAGACCATTCTAGGTTCATGCCAGACTTTAGGGAGAAGGCAGCAAGCATTTCTTGTTGAGGGGCGGACAAAGTGGGCACAGGGCTGCTGGACGGTGTGGGGGCGGGGGCAACGAAAGCACGGCGAATTTCCTCTGTAGTGGCGTTTCGAACGAACAGCTCGTCATTCACAATGCATAGACTGAAAAGTTGAAAATAGGTTACAATGATGATTTGACCAATGGCACATTTTTAAGCCAAAGAAATTAGGTTTTTGTAAGCACGATCTTACCCATTTCCAGCAGGAACAGCGATGAATACCCGAGAGAAGGCTCTGTATGTTTCTCGGGACTTGCCGTCCACTTAAAAAGGAGAAGAGGAAAACAAATGAGGTTGTGTCTCACATAACTGTGATCAGCTCAGAGTAAAGCTACTGATTCTGAATCATATTAAATAGAGGAACTCACTTTCTTTGAAAACTCCACTGACTGTAAATGCCAACAGTGTAGCCTGGAAACGACAAGAAATTAGAACCGCAAACCTGAATGTGAAATATGAAACTAGCAAACTGAACCCCAAGTATAACTCACTGTGTAGGTGTTGACATCTACGATAAAGGAGGCGATGTCGTGCTGGGTTTTGGGGAGTTCGTTCAGGAAAGCCACCACATTTAATCGTGTGTGTTTAATCAAACGAAAACGTGTAGCTGAAAGAAAATGGCACAACTCATCACAGAATTCAGGACACAAACTAAAGGTCTTATCACATTTACTGCTACTGTGTGAAATTCAGTCATTTCAACAAGAATATGTGCAATCGGGAGATTCTGTAATGCCGAAAAAGTTCCTCACACAAGTTTCACTTGTGGTCAAGATGGTCACACACATTTTTACTAAATTTACTTTTTTTTGGTTTGAAATTTTGCCAAAATCTGATTACACCTTGATGTTACAAAAACTAACCCAGAGAAAATAGATGATGGAAACTCAGAACAGAGACTTTCCAGATTTTTAGATTATTCAACAGTTACTTACTGGGGTCTTTCATGCGCTTGATATTGCGACTGTCTTTCTGGTAATCCCCTAAACTATATCTGCAGACAAAAAGATAAAAATTTACTGTTCAGTAGAAGTCAATAGTGGTGATAATGACTAGATGATATAGCAGACAGATAGCAGGGCTTGACAATAAGGACTGCCCGATGGCCCGGGGCCAGTGTGAACGATGCTCGGGACAGTTGACGGAACTGTCACTTGCCTGATCGGGCCAGTGCTGTAGGGTGTGCGTTTATCGTCTATGATATTGTGATTGTTGATTTAATGATCTGACATTATTGAGTATGTCCCTCGACCCTCACTTTACAAAAAACAAACAAAAACACACCATTGAGTGCACGCATACACTACGTGACGTAGTTTAGTAGGTTAGACTAGTGCACGTGCATATTAGTACACGATTTCACTGTGTGATTTAGTTTATTAAAATGCCTTTAGAATGCCTCTAGAACTCAAGATAAGGGGCAAAATGCCCCTGTATGTCTTTTATATTTATATAAAATACTTAACCAATATTGCACGAAGAGCAATTTTTATCCAAATATAAACATGATTACAAATGTGATATTGATTTTATACAACGTACAGTTTAATAAAACAAGTAGTTTATATTGTGACTTACATTTAAGATACCAAATCGCTTGTTTCGCTCTATTTTGCCAACGAAAATAGTTCCAAACAAAGTTCACAGCATTGTTTTGTGTCTCTGAGCAACACTTCCTGAATGAATGAGCCGTTTGAATGAATCGGTTGAATCTCAATCACTCGCTCATTAACAGGGACTTGCTGCCACCTACTGGCGGGTTTAATTTCACATTTAAAGTATCTTTTCATTTTATAAATAATTTCAAATAACAGTATTAAACGTTTTATATTTTCAACATTTCAAAACATTATTGATGCATCAGTAACTGCTCTTGACTGATTAACTTTAATAAAGTTTAATCTATAGTCATATAGTTATACATTAGATTACAATTTCTGTACCTGAAACAGGTTTAAGCCTACATAAAAACCTGAACAGTTTATTTCATTTGTTTATTTATTCTGTTGTATTTATTTGTGCTATTACTTGTAATTTGATTATTTGTTCCTATTTTATTACTTACTGTTTACTTGTCTAATGATATTTAAGTGAGTTAATCTAGTAGCTTTTACTGTGTGTCACCTCATTTTTTAAGGTTACAGGTATCAAAAACAACGAAAACAATAACTAGGCTTATTTTATAGGCCCATTTTCTTTTCTTTTACTTTATTATTATTTTATTTATTGTGGGGCCATTGAAAATTTCGGCAGGGCAAGTAAAAATTTGAACCACTGGCCCGACTGGGCCAGCAGAAAAAATCCTTAGCTTTGAGCCCTGGATAGTATACTGTACTTTGAAGGGTTTTGGACGATGAAGGGAATGCTGAGGGAGAAAGATGCTCCGTCATGGTAAGCGTCTAGCAGGGGCTGTCTGTTTCCTGAGTCATATATGCTGTAATACCTGGAGGGTGACAGAGGGTGAACATTTTGATCTGAACATATTGAACATACTTAAAGGGTTAGTTAACCCAAAAATGAAATTTCTGTCATTAATTATTTACCCTCATGTCATTCCAAACCGTAAGACCTTTGTTCATCATCTTCAGAACACAAAATTAATATATTTTTGATTAAATCTGAGAGGTTTCTGATCCCTAAGAGAAAGCAACCTCATTATCACATTCAAGGTTCAAAAAAGTAGTTAAAACATTATTAAAATAGTCCATGTGACTACAGTGTTTCAACCTTAATGTTATGAGCCGGTGTTCTGACATAGAACCCGGAAGCGCTGCACTGTGTTTACAACGTAAACAGTGTAGGAGAATGACAAAGAAAATAAATTGTTGAATAAAGTTATTTTTGTGTTGTTTTTGCGCACAAAAAATATTCGTCACTTCATAACTTTAAGGTTGAATCACCGTAGTCACGTGGACTATTTCAACTATGTTTTTAGTACTTTTCTGGACCTTGAATGTGGTAATTATGTTGCTTTCTCTTAGGAATCAGAAACCTCTTGGATTTCATCAAAAATATATTAATTTGTGTTCCGAAGATGAATGAAGGTCTTACAGGTTTGGAACGACATGAGGCTGAGTAATGAATGACAGAAATTAAATTTTTGGGTGAACTAAACCTTAAATTGATGTAAGTTAAGACCAAAAAATACATACTGTTGCAGGAAGCAATGGATGATGGTCTTGATCTCTTCAGAGCAGAAGTAGCTAGGCTGTGTTCAAAGCAAAAGAGAGAGGTTAAGTATGAAAGTCAAATACGGGCATCTCAAAGTGAAGAACAGATCTCAACCACACCTTGCAGGGGGGAAGAGTCGCAGGGGCAACCTCCAAATCAAAACCAATGGGAGGCGGAAGGTCGTGTCCATCCTGTTGTTTAAACAATGAACAAACAATGAGTCAAATATACAGTTATGCCAATGAGCAAATGTGAAATTTTAATTATTATGATTACCACACTTGTATGTTCTCAAGCAAATAACATTAGGTTACACCCACAGATAAACACTGTGGATTTCCTACCAGTTTGAGCAGCTTGGGGAATCGTTCCCGAATGGCACTGTCCAACAATCACAAAGACAGAACAAGAAAAACAAGATTAGCATGAACTGCACATGCACCAACAAAACAGTCCCATACAAACACTCAAAAACTTGAGCCAAGCCATCTTAAGTGAAGGACAAATAGGTAAAAAGTGTATTCAATCAGAGAAATATTTACTTACAGGTAAATATCCATCAGGCTTAAGATATTGTGATACTGTGAATTTATTTTCATATAAAACCATGTACACTACCATTCAAAAGTTTGTGGTAGGTATGATTTTTTTTTAATGTATGCACAACTAGGGCTGGGCGATATGGCTGAAAACTGTATCACGATATCAGTGTTTCATATCGGTCGATATCGATAATTATTGATATTTTTTATGACCCATTTAAAATGAGGACCAGGAGAAAAATATATTACATTTAAACATTTTTATTTTAAACAACCTTCCTCTGATCATAATCCCCTCAGTTATTAAGACAGAAATGTCAACAACCATGGAAAACGAGTATTACAGAAGCATCCTAACTGGACAAAAAAATCCTAAAAGCTGTCTTAACTTTAGGAAAACCCCACTGGTGTCCTAACTTCAAACCTATTTGAAATCCAATGGTAAAAATCACAGTACAAAAGCCTTTTTTGAGAAATATTTCCTTATCTTCGTGAGTGAGCGAAGGTGAAAACTTGCTGAATAAAACAGGCTTTAACTGTGACGAGAAGGGCGCGAGGCCGGTGGCGCGAGTGATAATGAGCATCAGCTGCGCGTTTCATAGGTCTTGCGCCGTTCTGTCAGGGCTCTCGCCCGCCATGCTCGTCACATTAACGTTACCTTTTCAACGGAACTTTGAGTCTCTGCCGCATTGGAATTAAAAGTGCGTCGTTGTTTCTCCATTTTGATTTTAGTTTTACCTCAGAAGCAGTTTGCGCGTCTTTGGTTGCTTGGTAACAGACCTGACAGCTGATTACCGAACTGGATGGAGCGGTCTTTAACACGTACGATCACACCGGTGTGATCAGTCTTGGCTGGCCCCAGGAGCGTACGATCACACCGGTGTGATTAGAACGTTCAGCGCATCACGCGATCAACTGCCAAATTCAAATGTGTGTGCGCGCTTTGGCTGGCGCTAAACCAGAGACGGACGCGCGCAGCGCTTTTCATATATTACATATATGCAGTGTTTTCAACCGCATAATGTTTATTTTAGGTTTCAGACATTTAAATACACATGAGTACTAACAAAACAATATATTTAGAGTTTGTAAAATACACAATGATGTCTATAGAAGCGGAAATAACAACCCTTTCCATTAAAATTAGACGACACGTTTTATTAATATCAGATACACATAGTGAAAGTAACTTTAAAGCTTACTCTATTCTTCCCCAGTTCACCGACTCACTTACTTTCATGTATTTCGGGAGAAGTGGATGAATTCACGGGTTGTAAATCCAACAGATCCGATTCTCTGTTCAGCGCAAACTAACATGGCGGCGCCCATCGCGCAGATGGCTCAACTAACATGATCGTTATAAAGGTGTTTAAACAGCAAAACACATCCACTTGCACATATTTGGCAATCGGAATATTAGATACTTCATGCTATAGTTAACAAATTTGTGAATATTTTGAATAAAAAAGGAAAAATTAAATAAAAGCAGATCATCAGTCACACAGCGCTGCGGTGTGTCACATAACAAGCAATGACGCGTCACCATGGAAACCATAAAGTGATACGTTCTAAATAACGGTCGCCTTAAAAAACTCACGCTGGGGGGTCAGCCAGATTATTTAAAACTTACGTGCGAAAGGGTTAAGATTTGCTTCTGTAATACGAATTTGCGAAGAATAAAAAATATCGAATGTTTTATCGAACACATTTTTTATTGATATCGATCACGTGTCTATCGCGATACATATCGTTATCGTTTTATCGCCCAGCCCTATGCACAACCAAGGTTGGATTTTTTTTGATTAAATACAGTTAGAACAGTAATACTGTGAAACATTATTACAATTTAAAACAACTGTTTTCTACCTGAATATAATTTTCAAAAGGCATTTATTTTTACGAAGGTAAAGCTGAATTATCAGCAGTCATTACTTCAGTTTTCAGTGTCACATGATCCTTCAGAAATCATTCTAATATGCTGATTTGGTGCTCGAGAAACATTTAGTATTATCAATGTTGAAAACAGTTGTACTACTTCATATTACTGGCAAAACAGCAATACATTTCTCAGGATTCTTTGATGAACAAAGTTCACGAGAACAGCATTTATCTTTTGTAATGTTATAAAATGTCTTTACTGTCACTTTTGATCAATTTAATGTGTCTTTGATGAATAAAAGCATTAATTTCTATATATAAAAAAATCTTACTGACCCTACACTTTTTAACAGTAGTGTATGTAACCAAGTTTACATCAACACCAAAAAACAATAACCATTCCTTTTATTTGAACAAATGGTGAAAGTTGAATACTTGAGCAACAATTTTGTCTTATACTTGTGAGAATGAAAAACGTGGGCATCTGAGCCATGCCACCAATGAGCCAATCACAGCCTTGCTCCAACTCCCACCCACCCCCGGCACATGGTACTTACCCATCCACAATACTCACCACTGGTGCCCCCTACAGGCCGAAACACAGACACAAGCAGGCTGGCAAACGACGGGGGCAGTGGGGTGTTGTGACGGGTAGAATTTGGTGAACATTCACACCATCAATCAATCAGTCAAGCAGGCAGTCAGTAATTTTTTGCAAATTAGATAGTGTACCAGTGGAAAGGGGATAGTCTGATATACTTGGACCAGACCTGACGCCTTGTAATCTGGTAATACTAATGGTTCTTACTAGCAAAACTCTATGGGGTTCTGGTTAAGTATTTTTTCAGATCGACATATGTTGGCACGTTGAGTTGCTAAGAGTAAACTAAAATACTTGTTCATAACATGCTTCAATATCTACGAATTAATAAAGCAGAACCAGGCTGCTCAAGCTGACAATAACAAGAGAAATCAAATGGTATGAGTAGCTATAAAGAGTTCAGGGGTAAAAAAAAAGATATATAAATCAACTTATAATAGACGTAATTGAGAGTTAATTTGGCCATACATATGGGGGAAAAAAAGTGTTTGGACACTGGAGAGGTTTAAATTTATGGATCAGCCACAGAGAATACAGTGAAAAAAGAAGAGAAAAAACAAACAAAACAGATATACAGCGAGAAACCACACCAAAAGAGTGGAAATTAATAAAAGGGGGTCAGATTTAAATAAATAAACTAATATAAAACCAGAAAAGTTGAACCCTGAGCCTCTGAACAGATCATATGATAAAATAAATGAGTTCTTAAAGGTGTATGGGTTTTATGGCCTACTTAATTTGGACCCTACTATTAAACTTAAGAACAGCAGGGAATTTTTTCAAATAATTAATTGAAGCTTTTTTTTTTGAGCCCAGACACCTTACGTTTCTATTTCCTATTTAGTCTAATTTGTATTTTAGTCTATTTCATATTGAAATGAATATTTGATACTTGTTTCCTGTGATCCTCCTCCAGTATTTTCCTCTCAATGTTTTGTCTTTGCTGAATTGATGATTTGATGTTTTTCCTCCAATGTGCTCTAGGACGAGGATCATGAAAATGGTCAGTCTGACCAACTATCCTCCACCTTGGTCTGAATACAGAAACAGAGAGATGAAGAGAATTGCCTCTACTCTCATTATTCATTTTGCACCATGCAGCAAAGCTCATGTTTCTGAGCAGTGCTTGGCTCAAGGTTTCTTAAAAACCTTCCCTCTCCTTCTCCACCCGTGACATCTCCTCACGAACAACTCTTCATCTTCTGTGATCGTTCTTCTTCATCTCCGAGACGTTGGCTGTGGCCAGTTTTGCGGCTGTGCCTGCCTTAGGTTGTCCCTGATTTACAAGGTGGGATCTTACCCGTCTTTGGCTAACCAGCCTCTCACTGGCCAAACAGCATCAGCAGTACTTCAGGTGTCAGACATGTGCAGGGCGGGTGGAGGGAAGAGGGTGCCAGCATTTTAGAAAGGTGGAGCACAAATGTATTTAATAGAGCATCATCTCCAAGATTACGTTCTGTCCTTCTATGCCAACTTTTCCATGGGCATTCTGGGAGGTCACAAGTTGAAGCTGCTGCTTAAATTGAATTAACTACTGAAGTATGTACTAATGAAAATGTACAGTAAGCTAAAATGCTAGCATATTTACAATTTGCTAAAAAGCAATCGCTGTGTTCTGTGCAAAAAGCTACAGGGCCAACCAGGTAAGAACAGAGAAAAAGGTCAGAAAAATAAAATAAATATAAAAGCAAGAATGAAGCAAAGCAGGTGTGAGAACCATGAAAAGAACCAGAGGAGTTAACAAACTTATACTGCTTACTGGATTGCAACTGGAACACGAACAAGTAAATATCACATGCCTGATGATTGAACTAGTGGAAAATAACCAAGAGCTCACTGGTTAATAAGAGTTAATACACCTGCATATTACAGACAGGCCTGAATGACTACAGTAGATGGGACTTTATGAATTATGCTTTTCTTTAGCATAACATGCAATGATTAGGGGCAATTATTAAGAAATAACTCATCGTTTTCAAGTGTGATAAACACTTAACAATGTCTTAACAAATGTCACAGACTCCTGCCAGGCAATTATTATTCCTCCAGAATAAATTAAAATGCAATGTAAACCTCAGCTTTTGAATTTTTTTTTTTTTTTGTTCAACACACAATATATGTCCATCTCTAATTGAGCTATAAATGACTGCCATGTTTTGTAGGTGTATTTTACAGTAGTTTTTTTTTAAACTGTTTTGCGTATTGATACAAATGTCCATGCATACACATGCTTTCATGTGCATAAGCGCACAACCACAAACACTCAACTATTCTATTTCAGACCTGAAACATACTCTACGCAAGTACGTGACAGCAGACACTTATAACTGTGTAAGGTAGATATTGTGTTGTTGTGTTCCTAAATTGGTCACATTGCAATTTGTGATGCAACACATGTAGGTGTTGCGTTCTCAGTGCTGCCAGAGTCCTTTAGTGGACATTAGTGCAAACTATTTTTTTTCTTTTAGATCAATAGTTTGAGGCACACAGAGGCTTGTTACTGCTGAGTAATGTTTGCAAGTCTTGCGCTTGGGCATTTGTGTACTTATGTATAGTATTTTTCTGGCTTTATGTTCAACAGACAACAAACAACCGAGAAGACTAACCTGACATAGTCGATTTGATTCTTGAAGTGGCCACACAGAGGATTTCCCTCCAATGAGAGATCCACCAGCTTCAGACCACTCAGTTTATCAAGTTCTCTCTCCGTCTTCAGCTACAAGACCATACAATGACACATGACTAAAAAGATTACAGGAAAAGCCAAATCTATAGGTGTCTGACAGCATACTCATACCTCATTGTGTGACAGATTGAGAATCTTCAGGTTGGGAACTTTGATGGCAATATCTGCCAAGTCATCCAGCCTGTATATCCGGTTGTTACTCAGGTTCAGACAAACCAGCTGTGAATGGGGGAAAAAATTACTTTATTGCATCTGTAGAGTTGAAAATGAACATGTACACTACTGTTCAAACATTTGGGGTCTGTAAGATTTTTAATGACTAAAAGAGGTAACCAAAACTGCATTTATTTGATCAAAAACAAAGTAAAAACTATAACATTTAAAAAAATAACTGCCATATAAAATAAGTTTTCTATTTGAATATATTTTAAAATGCAATTTATTCCTATGATGATAAAGCTGAATTTTCAGCATCATTACTCCAGTCTTCATTGTCACATGATCTTACAGAAATCATTCTAACATGCTGATTTGCTGCTCAAGAAACATTTCTTATCAAATGTTGAAAACAGTGCTGAATATTTTTGTGGATACATTTTTTTCAGACATTTTTGATATATAGAAAGTTCAAAAGCATTTATTTGAAACGGACATGTTTTATGGTATGTTACAAATGTTTACTGTCACTGTTGATCAATTTGATGTGTTTCTGCTGAATAAAGGTTCTTTAAAACAAACAAAAAATTCTTGCTGACCCAAAACTTTTTATAGGTAGAGTACATGCCAGCTGAGCTTTTTTGGAAGAAATGTATATTTTCAGGCAATCAAGCATGTAAAATGTCATTTCATACCTCAGGAATGTTCTCCTCAATTATTTTGATAACCCCCAGCATGGAGTTCCTCCTATTCAAAGTGACCTCAATATTTTGAGAAACCAAATCTGCCAGAAAAGATGGACCAACATTTGATCAACAGCCCACAACAAGCCAAGCTGAATAAGTGTTTTTTATTTGGAGAAAGAGGACTGTATATAAGTCAAACCTGGATCGACTCTGATGTTGTTCAGATCAAGAGCCTGCTGTGATCCATCAAAGCGTTTGGCCATGCATTGCTGCAGAAGACAGTCAGGCATACGTATATTATCCAAAAAATAAACAATGAGAACTTCCTCTTAAAGGCTGCTGCAGGTAACCATCACTTACCTTCAAATGCTCCATATCCGTTGTCTTTAGATCAGTGTGAACCAAAGTGGGTGGTGGGCAGGTGTTCATAAGAACAGTCACCTATCCATCCAACAGATAGACACTATATTAAACTCTTTAACCCATGATTAAAAATGTACACAGATCTGCACATAAACTGATTAATAGAATTTTTGGTTACTACTGAAGAAAAATATGGTTTGACTAAATGATAAACACTGAAAGATAGCAGAAATGGCATCTGGTGTACTGAAAGCATTTTTTTTACCTTATATCCATCTTTGTCTGTTATTTTCCGTGACGCTTTAAACAAAGCATTAGCAGTTGTGGAGTCGTCAATATAAAACTGGGCCTTGTTGCCATCAGTGTGATACTATGACCAAACAAGACAAGGCAGAACAGATTTAACAATTTGACACTTTTCTAAGGCATGCCAAGGAAATATATTTTATCGTACACTTACATGAACTGCATGGAATGGCATTGAACATACGCTCTGAAGTGAAGACAGAAGCCAATCTTTGTCATATTTCTTCCCGAAAGGAATCTGCGGTCAGACACGAATACAAGCACAATGCTATAAGGTCATAAACCTGCTCAAGTAAATCCTAAGGTGTTAATAACTGCTTAATTCAGGTGTTATTAATGTTGAATGTACTAACAGTCATTTTAAACCAGTTCTTGTTACGACTTCCATCAGAACCACTGCCACCTCCACCACCTCTGCCTCCATATCGATTGCCACCTCTATCTTCATTTCCACCTCCTCCGCCTCCACCTCGTCCTCCTTTGCGATTGCGTTCCTCACGGCGATTCTGTGGCCGACCATATGGATTGCTGAAAGAAAGTATAACATTTTCTTTGTTGTACCGTGAAGATATATATATATATAAAGAAAAAAGTAAAATTATGCATAACAAGAGCTTACAATCTGCGCTGGGAGCCGCTGTCTTGTGGACCTTCCGCCATGGTCACATCTCCATCATCATCATGAAGTCTCGAACGGGGACCAGGGCCTCCACCTCCACCTCCACCACCATTGTGACCGCCTCGCTGCCTTGGCCGAGAAATCTGATCGCTGTACATGGGGGCTCTGAAAGGGCCTCTGCCTTTACGGTTGCGATGCTTTGGTCCACCGACACGGTCATCATGCTCTGAAAGATGAAAGAGTCAGAGGTGCGAAAACTTGTCTTTAACAAATGAGGCGACGTGTCATATCCCCTGATCAAATAAGTGCTAATGTGCCACTGCTTGGGTTACTGGCTAAAATGCAAATTTTGTTGCTTAACCTGTTAACCTTTGTGAGTGCGCCGACGCACTTAAGCTTCTTTGTTTAAATTAGCTCAAATTTACTGTTAGATGTAATGTAGTTACCTTGACAAACTATACATCATTAAAAAGATCTAAGACTCAAGCTTCAATTTTTAATCTCTGTTTTACTCTCAATATCATATATAGTGACCGTTATTTGTTAATATGCTTCGGGAGTTCTGAATATGAAAAACTGAGTCGTTACCTTTACATTGAAATAGGAGCGTCAGCCTCAGCCATTGAGAAAAAACTCTTGTGAGATTGTCATGAAAAAACTCGACAAAATAACATCCCTCAGGGCTTTTAGCTCAATAGCATGCACATTTTGAGAAATATTGATGGATTCTCATATGTTTATGTCAATTTTTTATACAGAGGAGTAATATTTATTCAATTTTTACCCCAAACGCACTGTAGTCCTTATTACGAGCGCTGGATACTCTGATCTACTGTGTTTTCAAGTCATACCTGCAGCCGGAGGGTGCTCAGTGCACATTCAGTCCACAAATGACATGCAAGTGAAGGACAGGCATACCATGTGACATTCCAGGAACTAACAGAGGCTTCCAGAGATCGCTAAAACCATGGATATAACATGCAGATCGACACTTTTGAAGATAATACACGATTGTGACGATATGTGGTTTATCTGTGTTCTTCACGCCATGTCGGGTATTCATAATAATAGATTGTTTATAATGCAATGCTAACCGAGATAGCTTTTGTCATTGTGCGGAATAGCATAAAATAATATATTTTCTGTCTGATTTTTGATCCGAAGCCACATCACAGAAGGTTATTTAAAACACTCAACTTGTAAGTTTGGAGCCAAAACATGGTTTTAATCTTATAAATTGTCGTGTTTTGTTGGTGTGCTAAGCTAACATGCTAACGAGCCCAGAGATGCACCTGTTCTAAGCAAATGTAATGCAAATAAATAATTTTCAATTGTAAAGCCAACTGATTTTTTTTTCAAGAATGGCATTAGATACAGTTTCAAAGAAGGTGAAGTGAGAAGTTTGGTGAAAAATGAGGGATTAAATCTTCTTGAATAGAACATCGTCAGTAATTATAATAGAGACAAAAGAAAAGAATAATTAGAGCCATAAGCAGGATGGAGAGATGTGAATGTATTCAGGGGAGACTGAAACTGAATGGGGCAGTTTGCACCACATAACAAACGAGACAATACACTTGAATAGATGCTTAGATGATGACAATAAACATCAGTTAGCATTTTAGAGTCTTAAATAAAAATAAAATCACATGACATGGTCTTGAAAAACATTTAATAAACATTTAATAAAAAGTTTTAGACTTATCTTCAGATTTGAAATATAACATGGTCAGACATGTGGCTTCAGCTGCAGTGCATTTCTAGATTGCTGCAAGGCCAACTTCACTTTTATTTCCATAAAGATATTTCATAAAAATACATTTCTTATAACTTTTCAAAACTTTGAAGCTATTTTTAACTTTTTTTCATTGTGACAATAATTAATTATGACTTTACAATAAACTACAAAGTGTCTGCTTTCAAATGAGACCTTATGCTTTTAGTGCAAAGGGTTCATGAACTGTATCTGTTTTAGTTTGGGTATGTAATTTCTTGGGATTTTCCAAAAGCGGGGTTGCTGGCTAACAGGTTAAATAGAAAAAAAAACCCAAAAACCCCAAACATTTCACAATATACTGCACATTAACTGTACCAACAGAAGCTAATAAATGCTGGAACTAATGTTGAAAGTGTCAAGTTTGAGAGAAAAATAGATACACGGGACAGAATGCTCACTAGTACATGATCACATTTTTTTTCACCATAAAGGGATAATTCACCCAAAAATTAAAATTCTGTCATCATTTACTCACCCTCAAGTTGATCCAAACCTGAATAAACTTCTTTGATCTGGTTTACACAAGGAAGACATTTGAAAAAATGTCTGTAACCAAGCAGATCTCACCCCTTCATTGATTACCATATTATTTTTTTCCTACTATGGTAGTCAATGGGATCAGCTTGGTTACAGACATTCTTCCAAATCCAAATATCTTCCTTTGTGTAAAGCAGAACAAAATAGTTTATACAGGTTTGGGGGAGTAAATGATGACAGAATTTTCATTTTGAGTGAACTATCCCTTTAAGACATATTATTGGGAGATAAAGAGTGACAGCTCGTCATATAAAATGACATTTTAATGATTTTATGCAAAATAGAGTTTTATAGTGTAATTAAAATGGAATTGATTTACATTACAAGCTGTTAGAATTGCATTTAATATTTTGGCCACAACTGCACCAAATTGCATTTTATTTGCTGAATAAAAAAGTCAGTGTGTTTTTTTTCCTCCTCCGAATGTGAGCTCCACATTCTCACTTTATCATACTATCTTAGCCACAAAAAACTGATGTTGCAAAATTTGACAACAACACATTGCAAACTTGGCCAATATCACAGAAATTTAACACGACCTCCACACACACTGTCAACATGCGGTCAGTTCACCCCGCTCAATTTTCCTTTCACAATCTTTCACAAAAACACCAAATAAAACAAAAAATGCGGGTAAATCAGCTGAGATAATGCGTTTACTGTTAGTCTAAACTAACTGCTAACAACAAAAACACATCACGCACCTACAAAAACAAAAGCTAGCTGGCTAGAGGTAACTTATGTAAATTGTTGAGTAACGTTACACGGCAACAGAACCCTGAAAGCTAGAAAATGGTCTTTAGAGTACAATAAAACTGTGAATAATCTTAATTAAACTTCATTAATAGTAGAGCATTTAAATGGGTGTAAGCGCCTTTGCTAATGGCTCAAACTTACCACTGTAGTAGCGCGAGCCGTCCGCTGTCGCCATCTTTAAAGAAGGCTTTTACGCTACTTTAAACTTAAAATATAGGATTCCCACGTGTTATTTTCCTATTCTTTGTATATAAAACGAAATCAAGAGAAATGAAGAGAAACGTTCTGAAAGCCTGCGAGATCAGAAGAGATCCTTTCTTGACAGCTTTGTGTGAGAGGAATCCGTCTCAGATGCAGCTGCGCCAGATTCTTCTTCGAATACTCAGTGGACTGTTTGCACACCACGTCAGCGTCGCCACCTAGCGACAGTTAATGAGTGACTGCCTGTGGAAAACAATGGACAACGCTTGCGTGGCTTTCGTGTCTGATTTATTAAATAAACACACAAAAAACATAAAGCAACATATGAACATTCTTCCTTTCATAATAAGCTACTGATATGCTTAAAATTGATATGCTAAACAATAAGGCTGATATTACAGTGAATCTTTGGTGAGAATGGACAAATATGCATAAACCACTTATATAATTTCATTAAGTATTAAAAGTAAAAACACCATATCCTTACATAATAGTAGTACATAAAAGTTTTCCATTTGGAGTTGAAATGTACTGTATATAGTAACAGTAATAATAATAATTGAAATATTTTAAAGTAATAAATCTCTATTCTATATTATTATAAATAGTAAGTATTAATGTTATAAATAAATCAATTACACTTCTGTGTCCTCTACTTATTGTCCATAATATGTAACATGTTTCTCTTAAAAAATGTTTTGCATTTTTGACTTTTGCATTAAAATAATAGAAAGTGAGGATACAAAATAGTTTTTAATATCCCCAGAAGTTGAACAGAACTGCTAAGCCATGTTAAACATTTTGTAAGGACATCACAGTGCAGAGGGAATGTAGAGAAATATAAATTAAATGGAAATGCTAACATATTTTACACACCCAGTTACATTTTACATGCAAAACTGATATGGTGACCACAGATTTCAGTAATGACACATTAAAGCATGGCAGGACTCTAGAGACGATTTTTAAGTCCCATAAGAAAAGGAGACCAAAAGCAGCAGAGCAGAAAATTATTTTGAGCTTCACATCAGTGCCATGAGGTAAACAGGTTTCCAAATGCATCAGAAAAATTCTTATGGTAAAACTCATTGCAGTGCAAAAGGAATGTCTCAAATGTGCAAGCTATGAGTTCTAATGTAACAGAATGCATGTGCGTATGAGGTTACTCCAGAGTTTGGAGCTCAGAGCCTCATCCAGGGTCCATGCCTTTGTCTAACACTGCTGTCTGAGGACTGTGGTTGGGTTGTTTCTTCTTCTTGAGTCTCATTTCCTATTCCTGCTGCCCTCCGCTCTTGATCTGGGTCCTCCTCACTCAAATCGGTCTCTGCAATACGAGGAGCCTCAAGGAAAATGGGAGCGTCATCTGTAGAGGAGTCTTGAGCTGATGGAGGAAACATTAACCAATGACCATTGAGAATAGATTTGGTCTGTAAAACTACATTAATTTTTTTAAAGAAATAAATGCTTTTATTCAACAAGAATACATTAAATTGATCAAAAGTAACAGTAAAACATCAATAATATTAGAAAATATTTATATTTCAAATAAAATGTTGTTCTTTTGAACTTCTAATCATAAAAATAAAAAAATAAAATAAATAAAAAAATGGACCATGGTTTCCACAAAAATATTGCAACATTGAAAATAATAAGAAATTGAGCAGCAAATCAGCATATTAGATTGATTTCTGAAGGATCATGTGACTCTTGAAGACTGATGATCACTGCTGAAAATTCAGCTTTGCCATCACAGAAATAAATTGCATTTTAATATATGTTAAAATAGAAGTTAAATTTAGGGGTGTGACAAGACATAGACGAGACATGAGATTGAGTTCAAGAAAACGAGATGAGATTTTTACACAGTTTTGTTAAGAAATCCTCAATGACAAAATACATGTCTAGAAAAAAATATTTGAACAATACTCAAACACTGTAAAAGTTTTTGCCACAAACTCAACTGACTGGCTTCTCTCCTGTATGATTTTATATGAGTCTCTTCAGACCTTAGAAGTTAGAATGATTTATGAGCTTCTACATCTTGTGACCTCCTAACTGAACTCCTTTCCACAAATTGATCATAGAAATAAAAGCAGTATAAATAAAAATAAATAACACTTTTTATCTCAGTCTTATTAAGTGCAAACAATAAGTGCAACCATAATCAAAGTCATCAAATAGAGACCATATTTTTCTTCAAGCATGATTACAGAGCTAAGAGATGGTTACAACTACACAGCCCAGCCAAAGTTAGCTTTCATATTGGGCGATTTTTGCATGCATCAGGGAGCCGCTTTCAAAATGTGGCGTATTTAAATAGTGTTTGAATGCACACTCACTTTTTACTTTCGATTTTGCGATGGCGCGTACTCTGTGAACAGAGAGCGGCGGTCCTGAGCACGCATTCTACAAGATCAGACATTTGTCAGATGCTTAGGCTTTGTTGTGCAATGAATTGTCCGCCATGGTCTTGTCAGTCATCTCGTCACTTACTCTCAGTGAACTTTGATTCCTGATGCACTACGTACGACTCTGCACTGCAGCTTGTGTTGGAAGAGCTGGATGGAATTGAAGCAACCATTATCCAACTGAATTAAATGGTTTTTATTTCTATAAAAAGCAAAAAACAGTGGAGGCATAATGTAAACGTATATATTCTATCCTAGTTTCACCCTCACACAGCATCATGGCAAATTACCGCAAGACAGCTTTTTACCTCGACAAGAAATCTCGTCACATTTTAATCTCGTGAGATCTCGTGGCACGAGATCTTGTCACACCCCTAGTTACATTACATTGTAATAATTTTTCACAATATTACTGTTTTTACTGTATTTTTTGTTCAGATAAACGCAGCCTTGGTGAGCAGAAGAGACTTCTTTCAAAAGCATTAAAAACTCTGACCAACCCCAAACTTTTGAAAGGCAGTGTATCTTATTCGTATGCTTTAAGTTAATGTTTTTACCAGCTTCATCCTCTTGCAGCTGGTTCAGGTCTTCTGTCCCGATCACACTAGGAGTGTCCAGATCACCTGCACAAACAAACATGATTTGCAAGGTTCTTCAGTTGTTATTGTGCATATAATCAATTTATGCAAAGAATGTATCTCAGAAATCTTTCATCTGTGGAAGGTGTAGGGCCATAAAATGTTCATCCGATTTTAATTTTCATTTCTCCTTTGTCGCTTACCTTTGTTTCGAACGGTTTGTTTGGGTTGTTGTGGTGGATCTGCCAGCTCGCTGCCATCTCTTCCATACGTAATAACTGGGGGACAGTCAAAGAGTGGTGTTTTAGTTACTGATCTGTTCGACTGATGTGATCAGGTGTGTACGGCTGTGAACTGAACTGTGTTCTTACTAGGAGTGCTGGTGGATGAGTGCATGCGTTTACGTGCTTCTTCCCTCCTCTGCTGAAGACGTGTCGAGTCTCCCATCATCACCTATGTATGCAAACAGACATCTGGAATGCATCCAATGGAAGTGTGATAGGATGAAGGTTGAATAGATTAGGCAGACAGATGGTCTTACCCTCACTCTGACCTGCTCAGGGGGATAGAGCCCTCCCCAGATGAATTGCAGGTAACTGAAGAGCACAATGACACTGAGGAAGGTGAAGTTACTCGCCACCCCAACGATTGCAGACATTACAGGGAAATTATACAGGAGGAATCTGTTGCAAGAGGGAAGAACATTACAGGATGGTAAGGTAGAAGCATCATTTGATGGAACATGAACAGTTAAATAAACTGATACAACCAAATACCTAATGCCAGTGAAGTAGGCATGGATCCGGAGCTGGGCAGAATAAATCTGGACCCTGAGAGACTGAACCTCGATCACAGCACCAATGGCAGGTTGGTACTGTGAATGACAGATCAATATAATGCATGGCTTTTGTCCAAAAAATTTCGAAGACACAATTCTGTCAGTCTTGTTCATACTTGAACTTACAAGGTCCGATTTGAAATCTGGGAAAAGCTCCACTTCGATGAGCTGTTTCTGCTCAGACACACCTGTGAGCAGGAGGGGTGAAAACAGCAGCGTGCTCATGGTCTGCAGCAGAGAAGAACGGTAGTGCAGCATCGTCTGATGAGAAAATACAAGGAACAAGTTCTTATGAGTTAAACTGCCATTATGGACTGTGATTACAATATAAAAAGCCCATATGACAATTCAGAAATCATGCTGATTTGCTGCTCAAGAAACATTTCTTATTATTATCAATATTGTAAAACAGTTGTGTTTTTGTACATTATAAATGTCTTTACTGTCACTTTTGAATATGTTTAATGGGTCCTTACATTAATTATTTTCCAAAAATACAAAACTTGTGTATAGTAGTGTATAATTACTGATATTGGATGCTTAATTGTGCAGGCTCATTTCTCCTATTTTTACATTGACACCAAGGAAGGTAAAGTTACAAGAAAGTGCATCCATCCATCCATCATAAACGTACTCCACACGGCCTTCCATATTCAACTTTAGGAAGATTTTTTTCCCGGAAGTTGAATACGGAAGGCGTAGGACGTAGCATAAGCGTTTTGAAGTGCGAGAGGCAATACACTTTCTTCGTAAAGTTGAATATGGAAGGCGGTCTGGCGGAAGCTCGATATTTTACTTTACAACTCGTTAAATATGGATATTTTTTTACACAAACGCATCGTTTCACTTCAGAAGGCCTTTATTAACCCCCGGAGCTGCGTGGAGTATGTTTATGATGGATAGAAGCACTTTCCTCAGCTTCATACTCGTTTTCCGTTCACTGCCATTATAAAGCTCCATACTCATTATAAAGCTCGGATGCGTCAGGATATTTATTAATATAACTCAGATTGTGTTCATCAGAAAGAAGAAAGTCATACACACCTAGGATGGCTTGAGGGTGAGTAAAGCTTGGGGTAATTTTCATTTTAAAGTGAACTAATCCTTTAATTGTTCATGCTTATTTCACCTATTTTTACATTTAGATTATATTTACCATTATCTAAAGCTTACTTAAAGGTGCAATAGGTGATTCTCTACAGAAATTTTTTTGTTATACTGGTTGAAAGTCTCCTCATATCCTGATATCAATCACTATGTTAAATTGTCTAAATGTATTTTTATTAATATATATCATCTGTGGAGGTGTAGGGCCATAAAATGTTCATCCGATTATTATATTCGGTCCGAGTAAAATAACTCAATGTCCTTCCTGCCTGTCAGCATATGTTTTTACATACCCTCGTGCACCGTTTGCCCAGACATCATACATCATCAGCGCGTTTCATGCTATGCAGAGTTTAACGCCATCTCTTGTGACGCTTTGCCGAGAGCAGCGATGAGTGTGCAAATTCATGTGTTTTGGGATCGTATGCTTTCATTGCTAGCAGGCTCATGTTAGCATTTCCCATATCACCTAATGCACCTTTAAAGTTACCACAAATAATTTTAAAATCCAAATAATTAAATAATGCTATTAAATATAATCTTAAGAAAATATCCAGCTGAATATCCAATTTTCACACTGTACATTCTAATGCCTGAATTCACTTGTAGCATTTAAAATGGTTGATTTTATTATTATTTTTAGGCTAAATTGGCCATTAATCAGTTTTGGCCATAATATAAATAAATAAATAAATGATTATTAGCTTATTGGTTTAACAACCAGTGCATCCCTAATATATTTGATGCATAACTTGGAAAATTGCAGTTATGTTTAGCAACAACTGACTCTGTAAATCTTACAAATCAGCCACATTATCCATACAGAATAAACAACAGAGAACGTTGAGAAAGTGGTCTTCACTCACTGAGCGGATCACCGAGTGAACGACTTTCCCATCAGTGGTATAGCAAGACATTTTGACCATGAACATGCCAAGCTGTTCGTTAACAGGAGATTCAGGCATCTCCAGCTCCAGAGAGATCCTGTAGGCCTGACCAGACATCATCACCTACCAGAAACAGTGAAGCAAATAAAATTAGCTGTAAATATGACTGGAAATTCATTTTTTATTCTAAACCAGTAATATCAATTATTTAATATACAAGTGTTATAATTTTTCTTTCACATCAGTAATGGGCTTATTACATAATGTATACAGCACAGCTTTAAAGGTTAATTTAGGAGAACCCTGTAAAAAACACATCTATAATTTGTACAGAGTAGCCTCTTTTCTACTAAAAAAATACTAATTTATTTTTCAAAACATTTTGACATTCATACATTTTAACCGTGGCTTACATATCCAAATATATTTTGGATCCACTGTATGTATGTATGTATGTCACTCCGAGTGGGATTGAGATGTACCTGGTCTCTTCCATTCTTCAAGAGTGAGATGTTAGCCGTAGGGAAAGAACAGAGGACTGAATCTGAAGCATCGCAATCTGTCCTGTTAAGAGTGAAATGGAGGAGAGAGGAATCAACAATGCATTACGAACACTAGTAATGCCTCCAACAGTATTTGTTCATTGGACCAAACTAATTAAGGACTCAGTCGTGCGCAAACAGACCGTTGGCAAAACAATACAGGAATGTTCCTGATCAGCCCTGATGTGTCTGTACCTGTAGTAGAAGTGTACTGGTGTTGAGAAGCTGACGCTGGGCATGTAGGAATAGTAGAAGCTTCCATACAGGAAGATGGAGACCCAGAGGAGAAGCACCAGGACGCACAACAGGACGGCGGCTCTTAGAAGCGTCCTACGAGCTCTCAGCAGGGTCACCGCTGCCACATCCTGGAGCCAAAGCAGTAATGGTCCCATTGCTGCACCCATAGCCAGCAGTCCTTCACTGTCACGTCCAGAAGAAGGTCCTCTGATCTCACGGTCTCTGCCCAACAGTCTTCCCACTGCCGACAAGGGCGTCTGTCCCGCTTTACTCATTCAAACCACCTCACACACTATCCAATAATGTGTCCCGTCTGCATCACTACATCTAATAATGCTTATCTACAGTGAGAATTAATGGTTTGAAAATACTAAAATGTTATGATGTCAAACTTAAAATATATTCAGAAAGTCATATTTGGATCTAGTTGTCGTTCTGTGACTGAGAATATGATGTACTAGTTTCTTTTCTGACCAAATGAATTTGCTTTTCCGTTTGTCTGTTGTTGTCAATGAAGTCATAGGGTGTCCTAAAAAAGGAACAAGAAAAAAAGGAATTAAACACATTAATTATATTATAACTACAACGTAATTATAATATAACTATACAAAATAATAATTAGCACCATTTATAATTCTTAGAAAACATGACAAATCCAGGATTAACCATAAAACAAAACTAAACTTACACACCCAAGTAACAAAACATAATTCACACACACACAGCATGATGTACAGTATTTTTGTACATTTGACAACCTGACTCGAGTTGAACAAAACAATAAAGCAGTACAATAGGAAATAATATGTGTAGTGTCACTTCTGCCCGTTCTTTACACACGACTGTACCTTCAGAACTATCTTTGGTGTGTCTCTGAACTGGATTTTATGTGCCTTCCTGTCTCCATTTCGCAGTTTTTCTTACGCTGATATCTTATTAGTTACGTGCATTACATTGAGGGTGGGGAGAAACGGCAAACTCACCTTCTTTAATTAAAAAATACGCCATGGACAAAACAATTATGCTTTAGAATAAACTGATGAACAACTCCAATGGACCGACTCCCCTCTTCATTTCCTCTGTTATGTGTTGAGTGACGCATAATTTATGCATTTCAAGGCAGAGAAATTGATATCCAAATCATATTTAATCAAAAACTAAAGCATCCGGCTGTCTTCTGCTTTCTATAGATCAGAGAAAAACAACCGTCTGTCTATCCAAAAGGCACCCCTGCTGGTGTGAGAGAAACACATGTACGGCAACAGAAGAGGAACAAAGTACATCTGTTCGATGCGTTTGCGTGTCGGCGTTGGTTTGCTTACACTGCTGCGATTCAATGACGTTGTTATTAAAAGTAAAATCCCCAAAACAAAACATTATCATTTTTTTTTTAATTGATTTTGATTCATCTTTCTGTGTTGCAAATATCTTTCTTTACCTAAATAATAGGCTGGGTCAATGACGTGACACGCATTATTAAGCAATTAAAAAATCAAATTAAAATACAATTCATAAATGACTTGAAAACACCTGAAACACCCAAAATTAATTATATTAAATAATAAAACGTATAAAATCAATTTCACTATTTACAAGGCATTATTTATTTATGTCAAAAGAAAACGTATTGATATTCGTGACTTAAAATATGTTTTTATCTTATCATCATCATCATCATCATCATCATCGGCTCCGTCTCTCCCAAACTATTAATTTTTGTTGAAATGGTATAAACGGTTTTTTTTTTTATGTATAAAGTCAACATGAATACTGATATGACATTTTAAAGCTGATATAAAAGTATTTTAAACAAGATTTTATCAACTTGAACGCATTCAGTGGAACTGAACCATGAATCAAAAACGTTAAATTTAATGTTGCCAATAAGAATCAGTCTCCCTTTATTCTTTCTTTCCCCACCAAATAATTCATATAACAGTATTCTCATTTCTCAGGAGGAAACTAGGGGGCAGATTTGCAACAATGTGAATGTAACATAAGAATGAATGCAGTGGGAGGGATGTAAAGATGTGGGGGGTATAAGATCTTAACCAAGGTGGGAAAGACCACCGAGTCAAAATGGTGCCACAGTACAAGACAAAGAGGCTGAGACTGCAGCAGTTCCCATGGTAACAGTGAGAGGAAAGGCTCACTTATTCAGGAGGTTTTATCAGCATCACCGCCACTGAACAAAATAAATGTTTCTTGCTATCAAATGTTTCATTATAATTCTTGACGATATCGATCCATCTAGTTAGATTTTAGTTCTTAATACACTGCTTTTCATTGAATTTCCCTCCCCCTTCCTCCACCCCATTCTGCAGGAAAGGTGGTATGAGCCACACCTCAGAATAAATCACTTCCAATAGCGCCCCCTCCTTCTGGTTGGCACATTCCACTCACTGCAGAGGGGTGTTTTATGTGTGTACCAAGAGACTGGTGTTCATTGTAGCAGAATTGCAGTGCACTGGACTGTACAGAACTGGGTAGCATCCACACTGTCTATGAGGGTGCGGTCCGGCTGCACTGAAAGCAACAACACAGGCAGATAGAGAGAGAGAGAGAAGGAATAAGAAAGAAGAGGAGGGAGAGATATCACCACAAGAGGAATACAGCAAGGGTAAGAGAGGGGAAAGAGGGTAAAAAGGGCCCAGAATGACAAAAATAGACGAATACAGCCCTGTGGTATTTTTTTATGCTTCTTGCTTTCCATTCACTCTCCATTCTTCTCTAGATCCTTTTAAATGCATTGCTTTAATTTAATTTGATAAATGTAAACACGTTGCATATTTTTTTCACATCATATTTAAGGGTCTTCCAAATGATTACTGATATCTGTTTGAGCATCTGTGATTGTCATTTCTGTATCTGGCCTAGTTTTTTTCTTGTTGTTTGTTTTTTGCTGTCTGCAACATGTGATTTCCACATCTACAGATGCCTAAATGTTTATGTTCAATCAGATTACATTCAAAACGGCTGGTTTTTGTGTGCTATTGCTCAGAATAATATGGTATATTCCATGTGGTGATGGATCCCTGCAAGCACATCCTATGTGCAAAATGGGGCCGGCATTCCCCAATACACTGCTGAGATCCTATTCAAAATCATTCATGCTACTCATGAATGATTTTGAATAGCATTTTAGATAGATATATTGATATTTAGATGATTACGAATAGCTCTAAATCTGTTTGAACAATGATTACTGATCATCACCTGGAAATGAAGGGTTTCAGGATGATGAAATGTGTTGCTATCAGATCATTGCTTTCCAAGGTGAGGTTTTGGTTTTCTAGGGCAGCAGCTTTTAGCAAAGCAGTAGTAAATGATACCAAGAGAGGAAAGACAGGAAGTGAAGGAGAGGTATGAGAGTGCCGGACCGCAGGAAGATGCTTCCATTAGAGAGGGACTGTGCACTATCAACAGAATTGGTAACACTTTACAGTAAGGTTTCATTTGTTAACAGTAGATAACAACAACATGAACTAACAATGACACTCCTAAATCATTTTTAATCTTAGTTAATGATAATTTCAATATGTCCTAATACATTATTAATAGAGTCTGTTAATATTATTTAATGAACCTGAGCTGAACAGTGAACAGTTGTTGTTTTTTTTTTAAAAATAATGTTGACACAAGGATTAATAAATACTGTAACAAAAGTTTTGTTCATAGTTAAAGCATCAACTAATGTTAAAGGAACCTTATTATGTGAGCAGATTAGTGTGGAAAAAATATACTTTTATTGGCTGGCTTATAGGATAATGAACTTCTTAAACAATATAAACAGATGCCTCATATGCATTTTTGAGAGATTTTGCCTTGACGTGTGTGTAATTTTGTTTGTGCATGTGGCAGGATGAAAGGAGACACCCCTGTGAACAGCACCATGAGCGTCGGTCAGGCTAGGAAGCTGGTGGAACAGCTGAAGATTGAAGCCAGTTTTTGTCGAATCAAGGTGAGGGTTGAAAATTTAGCAAGCGAGAATCAGATCAGTGGTAATCCTGCATGCCTATAAATGCGCCTTGTTATACCAGCCTGTACGTAACAGACTAATTTGTATCAGATGTGATCAAAGATCTGGAATCAGGTTAATAGGTATGACCTATTTCTACAATCCCCCCGGTAAAGTGTGTCCTACAAGTACAATTTGAAGCATTCAACAGTCTTTAAGCATTGACCTCAACCTTGCATTTCACTCATACAATGTTCTGTTTTACCTAAAATGCTGTTTTATCTGAGAAATGAAGGTCAAGTTTATTTATTAAAGTAAAGTAAATTTAAAATAAAGATGTTTAGCTTCCTTAAGGCAAGGCACTTACATACACCAAACCTTCCAGTTGTATTCTATATTCAGAAGGTTTTACAGAGGGAAAAGTTACTTTTAAAAGAAATGCATCACAATATTGCATTACTACTCCCTAAAAAACCCAACTAATTGCATTACTTTGTTACATTTATGGAAAGTAATGTATGTTACTGTACTACTGTACTTAATTACTGGGCTGGGCTTGCTTGCTTGTTTTTTTAAAAACAAAACAAAGAAAGTTCTATTTTTGACAAATGTAAAGGCCCTTTCACACCAAAAGTGAAATGAATAAGCCAAATGCAAATGAATGCCTGTACAGTAGAGGGTGTAGCTCAAACAAACCTTTCAGCTGTGCTGCCATTCTGGATTGCAGAAGAAAGCTTTTCACTCTTACTTCAGCAATAAAAATAAAAATGAAACGTGATTTTTCTAAAGTCATATTTGCTTATTAATATGGTTGAATTAGATAATCGAAGGTCAGCAGTTAAGACATTGGTTAATAATTTGAGATTAAATACATAAAGTATATTTGTGTAATTTAACATTTAATTATTGCAGGTTTGCATAATATTCTGAGTTTGCATTTCACTGTTTTTGTTCATTTTAAGGAATACGGAATCTGTTTTTTGCTCAGGTGAGATGAGTAAATGCATGCTCACATTTAGTCTAGAACTACAATAACCATCTGTTCACACAGCGCACACATCGACTCTGCACTTACTCCTGATTTCTCTCAACATGGAGACAAGAGAGCTGTCAGTCAAATGGGAAAATAAAGTAACTTGCGTTACTTATTTGAAAAAGTAACTCAGATATTTTCTTGTAAATTTAAAAGTAATGTGTTACTTTAGTTACTTAAAAAAGTAATCTGATTACGTAGCTTGCGTTACGCCCAACATTGCAGATTTGCAACATTGCAGTATTGTTCATATATCATTCGCCTGTTTTATATAACATTTTTATTTCCTAAAAACATGGTGAAAATGTATTTTTCTGTCTGTTGACAGTATTTTTTTGATTTATGGAGCATTAATAAAAAGAGATATCCAAAACCCCCTCTGTAAAAACCTTTAAAGGGTTAGTTCACCCAAAAATGAAAATAATGTCATTAATCACTCACTCTCATGTCGTTCCACACTCATAAGACCTTTGTTCATCTTCAGAACACAAATTAAGATATTTTTGATAAAATTCGATGGCTCAGTGAGGCCTCTATTACCAGCAAGTTAATTTAGACTTTCAAACACCCAGAAAGCTACTAAAATAACGACTTTATTCAACAATATAGTGAATATTTCAAAACAATGCTTCATGAAGCTTCGAAGCTTTATGATTCTTTTGTTTCAAATCAGTGGTTCGGAGCGTGTATCAAACTGCCAAAGTCACGTGAACCATTGAAATTTCTAAAAACACTTTTGAGGTAACGAAGCCTTGTTTACTGAAATCAGTTTGATACACGCTCCGAACCACTGATTCAAAACAAAAGATTTGTAAAGCTTTGAAGCTTCATGAAGCAGTGTTTTGAAATCACCCATCACTATATTGTTGAATAAAGTCGTTATTTTGTTTTTTGGCTCACAAATAGTATTCTTGTCACTTCATAACTATAAGATTGAACCCCAGTACTCACATGAACTGTTTTAAATATATCTTTAGTAGCTTTCTGAGCGTTTGAAAGTCTAAATTATCTTGCTGGCAATGGAGGCCTCACTGAGCCATCAGATCTTATCAAAAATATCTTATTTTGTGATCTGAAGATGAACGAAGGTCTTATGGGTGTAGAACGACATGAGAGTGAGTAATTAATGACAGAATTTTCATTTTTGCGTGAACTAACCCTTTAACCCTAATATGTCAACAAAATGAAACTGGAATCAATTTTGAACTTGGCTTTATAAAATGTTCAGATTTGTTCTGAAAATGTATACAAATGAGTGCGGATTTAATTAGATAATGCCTTATTTGCATATTTAAACAGAGGATTTCATAAAACTAGTAATACAAAACAAGGGGCAGTTGTGGCCTAATGGTTAGTCAGACTTGTAACCCGAAGGTCGCGAGTTTGTGTCTTAGTACCGGCAGGAAATGTAGGTGGGGGGAGTGAATGAACAGCGCTCTCTTCCACTCTCATTACCCACAACTGAGGTGCCCTTGAGCAAGGCACCTAACCCCCAATCACTCCCCGGGCGCTGCAGCAAAAATGGCCGTCCACTCCTCTGGGTGTGTGTTCACAGTGTGTGTGTGTTCAATACTCACTGCTTTGTGTACACTTGGATGGGTGAAATGCAGAGCACATATTCCGAGTATGGGACACCATACTTGGCTACACGTCACGTCACTCACTTCAATTGTCTTAATGTACTGTGATTGATCAACTAGGGAATTATGGTGATTTCAGTTAGTTAAAATGTTTACCCTATTCACCCTAGGGTCTCTTGCCTGAAAATCAATAGCTGTCCGAGTGCTTTTAAATGTGGCACTGACAATCTATCCTGCATTCTTAGGTGTCTAAAGCAGCGGCAGACTTGATGGCCTACTGTGATGCCCATGCATGCGAGGACCCTCTCATCACCCCTGTGCCCACTTCAGAAAACCCGTTCAGGGAGAAAAAGTTCTTCTGTGCTCTCCTCTGAGCAGGACACAGGAAGGGCAGGATTAGTCTCATTTAAATAATAATGATCATTTGTGTACGCACATCACACAACACAACACTCGACGAGACACAACACAGCAAAATAAATCCCAAATTAATGTTCAATACATTCAAAGTGGTTTCTAAATTTTAGCAACTGACAGCGACAAATATTTACAAAATCATGTTTCTGAAGATATTTTTATTCTTGTTTTTTTTGGGAATCCCTGTTCCTTTTCCAGGGGACAAAATAACGTAAAGATCAATGCAAATTGATCAAATGACACACTGATACACACATATGCAAGCACACAGTTTTTTAATCAAGCAAAAGGAAATAGGTGTGGGTATGGATATTTCAATTATTTAAAATTGTATTATATTCGAAACATTTGTTGCGTTGTTCACATAGCATACTATGGTGATTTACAAATTCTGTATGTATATTTTGATTTTTTTTATGTTTTATTTGAGCTGGCAATGTATGCTGGTAGACATTTCTGGTTAAAGGGTTAGTTCACCCAAAAATCAAAAAACCTATCATTAATTACTCACCCTCATGCTGTTCCACACCCATAAATTAAGATATTTTTGATGAAATCCGAGAGCTCTCTGACTCCTCCATAGACAGCAATTTACCACCACTTTCAATGCGTAATTCTCCTACGCTGTTTACGTTCAGCGCTTCCAGGTTCTTCCAGGAATGACACAGAAGAGAAGAAATTGTTGAATAAAGTCTTTTTTTTTTTTTGCCGCACAAAAAGTATTCTCATCGCTTCATAAAATTAAGGTTGAACCACTGCAGTTATGTGGACTATTTTAACAATGTCTTTAGTACCTTTCTGGGCATTGAAAGAGGTGGTTAAATTGCTGTCTATGGAGGAGTCAGAGAGCTCTTTCATAAAAAAATATCTTAATTTGTGTTCTGAAGATGAACGAAGGTCTTACAGGTGTGGAACGACATGAGGGTGAGTAATTAATGACAGAATTTTCATTTTTGGGTGAAATAACCCTTTAACTGGTAGAGCTTTTAAAGTTTAGTTCATTGTGAGAAAGTGCGGATGTGAATACCTACACAATAATGCCACCAGTACGTAGTACTCCTTAAGGAGTTTGTAAAATGATATTTATGCCCTAAAAACAATTTAATTTTTCCTGGCCACTTAAACAAGTGGAATCTAGTCTCTAAGAGTTGGAAATTAGCTCAAAAGATGAACTGTTGAAGAAAAATATCAAGAGAACATCTGTCAAAAACTTGTGGTAATGAATTAAAATACTGCAGAATCCAATGAAGGAATGAATAAAACTTTTAAACACATCACACTTCTGTGTATAGCTTATTGAGATTTAGGAGAAAAATGAATACACTACAGTTGAAAAGTAATAATTTAAAGAAATTAATACTTTTCTGCTATGACATTTAAATGAAAAATCAAAAGTGACAGTAAAGAATCCTAAAACAAAATTATGGTTTCCACAAAAATATTAAGCAAAACTGTTTTCAAATTTGATGATAAGAAATGTTTCTAGAGCACTAAATCAGCATATTAGAATGATTTCTGTAGGATCATGTAACACTGAAGACTGGAATAATGCTGAAAATTGAACTTTGCCATCACAAAACAAATAAATTATTCAAAAAGAAAAATTACTTTAAATTGTAATATTTCACAATATTACTTTATACTGTAGTTTAGGTCAAATAAATGCAGCCTTGGGGAGCATAAGAAACTTGCAAAAACACTTACCGACACTAAACGTTTGAACAGTGATTTTTAAAACTCTAAAGTTAAATAAATGCCTCCAATTGTGCATAAACAGGTAATTCCACTTTTGTAACAGCAGGTTGAGATGGATTAAAATGTCTATCATTCCACACTCACAACACACCCATCCAATTACTACTTTTGAGATATTTTATTCCAAAAGAACTAAGATGCAAAACACAAAGGTTCATAAATGGTCATAGATCCATAAGAACATTTATAAGGGTTTCATTCAGATATTTTAAACATCTGAAAGCAGCAGATGTCAACCAAGATGAGTTAAGTGGCTACACTACATAGAATGAATCAGCCCACACATCTTCCAGTACACATGCACAGTTAAAACAAATCCATATTTTTATTAAGGCAATTTAAGGGTTGGGGAGCATAAAACACAGCATGGGATCCGTCGGAGAATACATATAGAGAACAGTGACAAGTTCACAAACCTTAAAAAGCTTATTAGCAGTGCGGCACATTGCCAGTTAAAACCTGCAAATGGCATCATAATAAACAAAGTGATAACTGTGTTGTGCCCTGCGAAAGTGTATTTGCACTACTTGTGTATGCACATATGTACAGTCTGGGACCGAACTGCATATGATGAATGGATTTTTGAATAATTTGTATCATTCCACAAAAACTAAAGATCCAGTGTGAATGATGTTTGAAAAAAGAAAAAAGAAGCAGTGATGATTTCACAAGTGTACCCATCTAGAGACCTTCTAGTGCTTCTACAATTCTGGGCTAAGAGTTAATATTAATACATCCAAAAATAAATGTCAAAAAAGTCTAATTGATAGTGTGAGGTAAATGTATTCAGCATACATGGGGGGAAAATGAAAATACAACAACTTTAGAGTCAACTACAGGAAAGAGTCACACCACTCTCGCAGACAGCCATAACAGTCGCCTTGCTGTTTGGTGTTGGCTCCACATGTATCTTTCAACCATTCCCGAAACAACTCCTCATCTTTCCTCAGTACCAGAAACTGTCCAAGGACAACATATGCCTGTAGAAAGAAACATGAAAGTGAAAAACACTAAGTCAGTTTCATGACCAAAGGGCTGACTTCGGTATATATGGAACATCTTGGTAAATCTCACCTTATCAAAGCCCTTCTCTTCCAATCTCTTTCCAAGAACTTCCCCAATTCCTGCTAGTGCATTCACAGACTTCTCCCCCATGGGCTCTGCCACAAAGTCCTTGTGTTTTTGTGATGTTGACGACATTGTTGTTTTGTATTAGAGAGGGTTGTGGGAATTCAAGTTGACTCTTTCAATGGCTTAAAGAGAAACAAGATCTTGTGTTAAAAGTCATGATTTCTTAATGTACACATAAGTAAAAAAAATAAAATAAAATAAAAAAACCACACACTGAACATATTAAAAAACAAACAAATAATAATAAAATAAAAAAAACTTCCCAACTCCAGATACCATACTTTAACTTTATTATAAGTTTAAGCTATACCCTGAAAATAAATATGCATTATTGACAAATAAGCGGATCTCCGACCACACAGACTATATGAGCATTTCATAAACCCCCATGTATTACATACCGAACACCGAGAATGGAAAGTGAAGGTAAGCTACTGAACTACTGGGAAAATGAAAGTGAAAACTTCACGAACACAAGAAAATAATCATAATAAAACCATCAATAATAGGACGGGAAGATAATAGCCAACTAAAACATGATTATGATGCAAGCAGTTTATAAGAGTGAGTTCTCTTAATTTACACGTTTTGGGGTCCCGCCTCATTTCTTCGCGTTCAGCGCCACACAACGACAGCTGACACGCCATTCTCCATTCAATTAAAAATAAAAACAACCTAAGTGGCAAACACAACAGTATTCAAAAAGAAACTTGCAGCCGCAACTTAAAATACACCATATTTTATATCATACCTGGACACTTTCATCGAGAAATTTCGATCCTCATCCGCAGACGCCGCGCTACTCACAAACCCAATGCGCCCGAAATAACCCACACAGCGCTGCTTCCTGATCCCGCCTTTAGAACGAACATCGCCACTTCCGCTCTTATAATACTTCCGCTCAAAGAGACACCGACCTCTGGTGGCTCCGGCTATTTAGTGGAAACAGACTGTAAAAAATATCACAAACATTGAAAGATTTTTTTTTTTATTATTATTATTCAAATTTGTTAAAAATTATTTTCAGTCTTTTTTGTTTTGGCCAAGCTGAAAGTGTCTAAATCCCAGTTTAGCTGGTTTAAACTGGGTTTTTCCCCATTTTGAAAAACTTAACTTTGCAGTATGTTTCTTTTTTATTATCGCACAGATTATTCTCAGCATTTTGGGGCATTTGCCATTGAAATCTAATTTCACTACAAATGACATTATTATAAAAGTACTGCTTATCTTGTAGTGCTCTTTCATTACCAATGATCAGGAAAGGTTATGATCTTTTGGAAAACTTCACTTCACATTGTGCAAAACATAATAAAGCACAAATAGATTTTAAGAATTTGCACATGATGTATTACCACTGCCTGTTTTTTTTTGTTTTTTTTTAATAAATCACAAAAAAAAATAGGGCTTAAGTATATAGTATTGGATTACAACCCAAATTCTGGAAATGTTGGGAAGTTTTTAAATTTGAATAAAATGAAAACTAAAAGACTTCCATGCTGTTGTAATAGCTGCAGTATGTGGTTTTGCATTGTCCTGCTGAAATACACAAGGCCTTCCCTCAGATAGACATCGTCTGGAGGGGAGCATATGTTGCTCTAAAACCTTTATATACCTTTCAGCATTCATAGTGCCTTCCAAAACATGCAAGCTGCCCATACCGTATGCACTTATGCACCCACATACCATCAGAGATGCTGGCTTTTGAACTGAATGCTGATAACACGCTGGAAGGTCTCCCTCCTCTTTAGCCCGGAGGACACGGCGTTCGTGATTTCCAACAAGAATGTCAAATTTGGACTGACCATAGAACACGTTTCCACTTTGAAACAGTCCATTTTAAATGAGCCTTGACCCACAGGACACAACGGCGCTTCTGGACCATGTTCACATATGGTTTCCTTTTTGCATGATAGAGCTTTAGTTGGCATCTGCAGATGGCACAGCGGATTGTGTTTACCGACAGTGATTTCTGGAAATATTCCAGGGCCCATTTAGTAATGTCATTAACACAATCATGCCGATGAGTGATGCAGTTTTGTCTGAGGGCTCGACCACGGGCATCCAATAAAGGTCTTCGACCTTGTCCCTTATGCACAGAGATTTTTCCTGTAGCAGGCATCAAATTTAAATTAGCACATTTTGTGCATAAAATTGTAAAAATTCTCAGTTTAAACATTTGTTATGTTATATGTTCTATTGTGAATAAAATATTGGCTCATGTGATTTGAAAGTCTTTTAGTTTTAATTTTATTCAAATTTAAAAAATGTCCCAACTTTTCCAGAATTCGGGTTGTAGTATTGGATTACAAACAATTATTAATAATAATGGAAGGATTAATAATAAGAAGAATGGAAGGATTATTTGAACATAATTGTTTTTATAAATAATTAAAATTCTACATAATATCAGCATATATTATTATTTTTAAATTCTTAACTAAAGCAACAGGGTCTCTGAAGATTTTCATTTGAGTATCATGCTTAAAGGTGCAGTATGTAAGAATTCTGTCCGCTAGAGGCCTATTCAAAACAAAGGTGTAGCTTGATGACGCCAAGTTTGAGAGCGGAATCTTGGGACATGTGGTCTCCACCTCAACGGACGGTGCAAAATAATAGGGATAGGACACGGGAAGAAGTCATGTTCATGGATGCGATTATTAACGTTACTGTAGTATGAAGCAGAGCAGGACCGAGTGTTGTGGGAGCTGAACGAGGCTGCTGGAGCGACTGCACAACACGCCTCACGAGCAGCGGAACTTTTATTATGCCACAGTCGCTGGCGCCGCTTCCGCTTTTCCAGTCATGAATATGAGGCAATGCAGCTCTGTTTATCATATTAGATACATTTGAGAGTGTTGAAAATTATTCTATAACGTTACTCTGTGCGTTCGCTCGCCGGCTGCTGTGAGACACTGTTGCACACTGCAGTAAGCTAGATCGATTTTAGAATATCATTTTAAAAGCTAGATGGCTTGTGTTGATAAATGGCATGCAATTAATTTGAAAATGTATTGTATGATGGAGAAAATGTTGTATTACTGTTACTAAAAATAAAGCTGCATCTGATTATGCTATGTTAGCTACTTGACAAAATAGTGTTTTTCTCTGAGGCATGGTAAAACAAGGTACTAGCAAAAAATCAAGAAAATTAGATTTAAACAATAAGACTAAACGTGTTGAGCTATATAACAACAATTCGTTTTCTGTCTATAAATATATCAAAGCAGTTGTTCCCTTGTCTATTAAAATGTGTAATATATTAAAGCTTCTTTGGTGTTTCCATGGTTTCTACAAAATAAAACCGGAAACCGAGGCAGGCCGAGGGTTAACGCGGGTATGACGCAATTGACAGGCGACTCCTCACACGTCCCGGAGCCTTGGTTAAAATTGCAATTTTCTCACGATTTAAAAATAGTTGGAAACATTTGGGATATTGTAAGTACTCAAGTGAACAAAATATATAACACTGGCCTAGTGGTTTTTGGATATTTTACTGCAAAATTATTACATATTGCACCTTTAAGTGTATAGTTAAAATCTTAGTACAGATTGTCTGCAAAAACTGGCAAGGTCTGGAAGAGCCTTACACACTTCTCACATGAACACCAGGGGGCAGAGATACATTAAAAAACACCTCCAACAACAGTGCTTACAAATGAATTTTTATGCCAAGTAGAAATGTGTGTGTTGATTTACACCAATCATTTCGTCAGTTGCACTAATTAGAACTGATGAACAATTTTTATGTGTTTTTTATTTTGGTTAGTATGCCTACATTTTGCACTGTTCTCTATAATCACAGTGCTAATAATTTTTTTGTTCACCAGTACTAATGAATTACTTGTAAGACTACCTCAAGAGCAAATTTTGGAGAGAATATTTCAGATGTCTCATGCTGATCATGCATAACCATCATGAAGCTATGTCGTCTCCCAGGCTCCAGTCCAAGAACTGGTGCTGCGAATAGGCTGCTAGCCTGGAATGGAAAGAGGGCTCAGCATGCGGACTGGCATGGTCAAAAAGTGCCTTGGCATATGGAAAGGTTACTAAAGCCCTAACTGCACCACAAACCAGTTGGTTTAATTTAGATTTGTTAAAATGAATGATTTTTTTTCACTCCTATGTTTACTCAGTGGTTTGTGTAATGTTGATTGGCTTAGTCGCTTCCAGTATGCTTGAGTGATTTCTGAAGAGATGATCAAGGACAGTGCAAATGAGCACTTATGGTCTTTTGTTCTCAAGTTTTTACTACTCTCACATCTTCTCTGATTTCATTAACATGTTTTGTATTCTTGATGTATTCTTAATAAGAAGCCACAGTTTCTCGGCAAACCAAATGGAAGAAAACTTTTGTCCCTGCTTGTAAGCCACAGGTCAGAACCATGTGTCTTTAATGAGCATTGGACACAATGTGCTCTGATGTGTTTACATGATATCTGAGACTGGAGGGAGGAGCTTCATTCAGTGTTACGCTCTAACTTATGCTCACTTATGTCTCTCTATTTGAAAAAAACAAAGTGCTATAGAAGTTTGTGTTACACATATAGTGCTCCACAAACGTCCAGACAATTACACAATAAACCTTTGTGTTTCTACAAAAATAATATATTAACCCGTGCTCATGTTAGACAAAGTTGTAGTCAAATAATTTATATTCTCTTATCAAAATACCAGCACTTGTTCTCCTCAATGTCTAGGTGGTTAAGTCCCTGCTGTTAGATCATATTTCAGTTTTCATGACGGGTGCTAGAAGACACGTGGAAGCACAGTCCTCTGTATGTTGTGAATGTTTTTCTGAAGCATAGGTCTGTACTGCATTGAATGGGCATTATTTATCACTAGCAAAAGACAAGCAAATAAGGACAACAGAAGTTATTAAAGAGTTTAAAACCATTAAGGGTTTTATACATTTAGAATGTTTTGAATCATTTGGAATCTGTGCTGTTGTATTTCTTTTGCTGTTTCATCAATTCATCAACTGATGAAGCATTTTTACTGTACTCCGTCTATTGTAAATTCAAATAAGAGCTTATTGCAATTAATCTGGTTTAACTGCTTAAATGACCAAAGCACATATTTAGGGTAAAGGTTGAGCAAAACTTTTGTTGAATAATTCCAGTATATTTACCCACATTGAGTATTTTGAGCAATTTTTCACTTAGTGGTCTTATTTTATTATGCATTAAACAACAAACAAATTAGGCTACACTATACATATGAAACCTATTATAAATACAGTATGGTTATAGAACAATTTGGGTAAGTGGTAGACTTCGAGGACCGCACTGAAGAACTGACTGAACTGTACATTGAGATTCCTGTTTACAATGTATTATGCTGTTTTTAAGAACTTTCTTGGAAAGAAACTCAACACCTTCAACTCCCTAACATGTTTATGGAGCTCTTGTACAGTCACGAAAACAACAGGGAGGAGAAAGAATTAGGTAGTAATGACAGGGTCCTTTAAGGTGGACTATCTAAAATGCTACAAAACAGGATTTTCTGCCTGAAATGCAGGTTAACATCCCCCTACAGAAATTACAAGTTGAGCATTGTTGAATTAATTGGTTTGCTTTCTCTATACATGACACAAAGAAACCCAAAATTACTGGTCTTAATGACTACAGACCTGTGGCTCTAACGTCTGTGGCCATGAAGTCATTTGAAAGACTGGTTCTGGCTTATCTGAAGGACATCACTGGACCCTTACTGGACCCCCTGCAGTTTGCTTACCGAGCAAACAGGTCTGTGGATGATGCAGTCAATATGGGACTGCATTATGTTCTCCAGCATCTGGACAGACCAGGGACTTATGTGAGGATCCTGTTTGTGGACTTCAGCTCTGCTTTTAACACCATCATCCCATCTCTCCTCCAGCCCAAACTAACTCAGCTCTCCGTGCCCACCTCTGTCTGTCAGTGGATCACCAGCTTCCTGACAGACAGGCAGCAGCTAGTGAGGCTGGGAAAATTCTCATCCAGCACCCGCACCATCAGCACCGGCGCCCCTCAGGGCTGTGTCCTCTCCCCACTGTTCTTCTCCCTCTACACCAACGACTGCACCTCTAAAGACCCCTCTGTCAAGCTCCTGAAGTTTGCGGACGACACCACAGTCGTCGGCCTCATCCGGGACGGAGACGAGTCTGCTTACAGACTGGAGGTTGAACAGCTGGCTGTCTGGTGCAGTCTTAACAACCTGGAGCTCAACACGCTCAAGACAGTGGAGATGATCGTGGACTTCAGGAGAAACCCCCCTGCTCTCCCCCCACTCACCATCATGAACAGCACTGTGACTGCAGTGGAGTCATTCAGGTTCCTGGGCACCACCATCTCACAGGACCTGAAGTGGGACATTCACATTGACTCCACTGTGAAAAAGGCCCAGCAGAGGTTGTACTTCCTTCGCCAGCTGAGGAAGTTCAACCTGCCACAGGAGCTGCTGAAACAGTTCTACTCTGCCATCATTGAATCCATCCTCTGCACTTCAATTACCGTCTGGTTCAGCTCAGCTACCAAATCTGACCTCAGAAGACTACAGAGGGTAGTCCGGTCTGCTGAGCGAATCATTGGCACAACCCTCCCCACTCTCCAAGAACTGTACTTATCCAGAGTGAGAAAAAGGGCAAAGAAGATCACTCTGGACCCCTCACATCCAGCACACTCCCTCTTTGAACTGTTGCCATCTGGTCGACGCTACAGAGCCCTGAGCACCAGAACGACCAGACACAGGAACAGTTTCTTCCCTCAGGCAATCCATCTCATGAACACTTGACAAACATGGAACACACAACACTATTACACATTATTTACTTAAAACACTTACTTATATTTCAAATTTGCACACATAACTGTACATACAATTGTCTATTATTATATATTGTTTTTTGCTTTTTTTTGCACTTTGTCTATCTTGTAATATTTGTATATTATTATTTTATTCTTTTTATTATGTGTCGTGTCTTGTCGCTGTCACTCTTGCACTGTGGAGCTTCTGTCACTAAAACAAATTCCTAGTATGTGTAAACAACATACCTGGCAATAAAGCTCTTTCTGATTCTTTCTGATTCAGATATAATACTACAATTATGATTCTCAAAAAATGTATATAACTGACAACAACAGTAAAAACTGCTTCAGCTTTGATGTGCTTGTTGCACTCGATTCACACCGTGGACTCGTAAGTGTAAGTGAATCATTATTTTGAATAGGATCTTTAGGGGTAAATATAAGATCTGACTGATGTAAAGAAAGTAAAATGACTTTAACCGACTTAAAAAGCAAAAATGTAGCAGAAAATATAAATAACACATACTGGAAATATGTTTTCGGTCCCATTATATGTCAGTATTATCATTATGCGAAGGAACAGGTTCTTTGAAACGAGTTGTTCAAAATCGATCACTATTCTATCACTAGTCTGAAAACTGTTTTGTGCTGTTCCCCCTTAAAAGTGGGCGGAGACAATTGCGGCTCAGACTCTCTTTGCCTTATAAAACGCTTGAGCATCTCTGTGAATACAGACACGAAAGATACCAGCGAACACTAGACGGATATTTCTTATTTATCACAGACAATTTAAACGAAGATTTCATCAGTATTAAAGTGCAGCTGGTAAGATCTGGTCTTGTTCCAACTATTTTTGCGCAGTTCCTAAATTTGTCAGCGTCCTTGATATTTGCGAGTACTACGAGCCGCACATTATTGTTTATTCACATTTAAAATAAGTATAACATTGGTATGTTTCTGATTTTAACTGTTTATTATTCGCTAACCGGTGTTAAATGAAGCTGAATGAGTCAGGCGCAAACAGAACTGGACCAATCCGGTTTTCAAAATGTCACGCTACCATTTACATCAACATTGGAGTTCCCTTTGAAAACTACTGTTTTGAACAAGTCGATAGTGTAATATTTAATTAAATCTTACAAAAACAATATTTAGCCGTACGTCATTTATATATATTTGAATAAATTCGATGAGGGTAACGTTAGATATGCTGATCTGGCACCCGGTATTTGGTTGCTATGTCTACGGTCACTGGAGGCTTAATCTGGATTAACTGTTGTTTTTTCTAACAGAGCCTAAATCTTTGCCAAAAAGCCTTGGTGAAATAGTGTCATTCGGGTATTAGTACATCTGTCATAAATCGTTTTTTGTCCATCTCCGCGTGAATTGGTTAGGTGATGCAACCGTCAGTGTGTCTTGCCTGAATGCGACGTGTCGTACCCATGACGTCAAACATGTGCTTCCTCCACAATGTGCCGTGACGACAGTGATGTGCTTGCTGCTAATGCAATTACACTTATTTCCAGGACATTCAACATAAACTGACAAAATGAGCAACAATACTGAAGTGGATATGAAAGATGTGGAGCTCAATGAGGTGGAGCAGGAGAAGCAGCCCATGACAGAGGGAGAGGCTGGAAATAATTATGCCATCTCGCCTGTAAGTGAGAAGAATGGCATTGTGAAGGTGAAGATTCCTGATGAGGAGACTAAATTCACTGGGTTATCCAAAGAAGAACTCATGAAAGTAGCCGGAACACCTGGGTATGACACGCACCACGGTTAAACCTCATTTACTTTCAGTTAGATCTTGGTGTGGATTTTGCAGTTTGCAGGTACTCTAATGATTGTCTATTCTTGAATAGGTGGATTAAAGTTCGTTGGGCACTTCTGATTCTGTTCTGGCTTGGTTGGCTGGGCATGCTGGCTGGTGCTATTGCCATCATCATTCAAGCTCCTCGATGCAAGCCCCTTCCTGAGATGAACTGGTGGAACTATGGACCACTGTACCAGATTGGAGACGTGAAATCCTTTGCTTCAAACCTGGAAGGTAAAGACAGACAACTCCATGGGCCAACGCCCATTCAACTGAAATGGATTCTTATGGGAAGGAGGGAGTGTTAATGGATTGCAGGGTTGGGTCAGTTTAGGATTTCAAAGGCGGATTTCATGCTCTGAACATGTTTGAATGCACAATTACTCTTTCCTTGTGCTGCTGAATCGACAAATTTGGTTTCCTCCCTCATTCACTTGCATGCCATCCTGTTTGCTCAGCTCCTATATCAGTCTGCAAACTATATTACGGGCTGATCATTACTGATTTTAAAGGAATGGTTGCAGATCTTCTTTAAATGCATATCTTTTAATGAGTAATGTTAGGTACAGTGAAGTTAGTATTAACATGGATGTGGTCTGTGATCTGAATCTCTCAATGTTTATTTTCTTTTTCCCTCAGGTTTGGCTGAAAAGGTTCAGACGATGGATGAGGTGAAGGTGAAGGGTTTTATCATAGGCCCAATCCATGTGTCCAGTGCCGACAAGCCCGAGGATCTGAACTTGACTGAGATTTCCGAAGAGGCTGGTGACGCGGAGCAGTTTACAAAACTAATCCATGCTGCACACAGAAGAGGTGAGCTAGAGTTGACTATACTATAAAATACTATAAAATGTAGTATTTGCTATGTATTGTATCTGGTTTTTATTTGTAAAGGACTTTATTCTGATAACATAATTTTATTAGCGCATAATAATTTACTATTTATTAAATAACCTTTACTATTTATTAAAGAATCCTGAAATGTATCACAGTTTCTACTAAAATTAACTGTTTTCAGCATTGATAATAAGCTAAAAATGTTTCTTTAGCACCAAATCAGCATATTAGAGTGATTTCTGAAGGATCATGTGATGCTGAAGACTGGCAGCCAAAAATTCAGCTTTATCATCACAGGAATAAATTACATTTTAAAATATATTAAAATAGAAAATCGTTGTTTTAAAGGTGCCCTAGATTCAAAAATTGAATTTACCTCGGCATAGTTAAATAACAAGAGTTCAGTACATAGAAAAGACATACAGTGAGTCTCAAACTTCATTGTTTCCTCCTTCTTATATAAATCTCATTTGTTTAAAAGACCTCCGAATCTCAACATAACACCGACTGTTACGAAACAGTCGGGGTGTACACCCCAATATTTGCATATGCCAGCCCATGTTCCCAACATTATGAAAGCCATTAGACAAGGGCAGAACGTCTGGATGTGCACAGCTGAATCAACAGACTAGGTAAGCAAGCAAGGACAATAGCAAAAAATGGCAGATGGAGCAATAATAACTGACATGATTCATGATAACATGATATTTTTAGTGATATTTGTAAATTGTCTTACTAAATGTTTCGTTAGCATGTTGCTAATGTACTGTTAAATGTGGTTAGAGTTACCATCGTTTCTTACTGTATTCACGGAGACAAGAGCCGTCGCTATTTTCATTTTTAAACACTTGCAGTCTGTATAATGCATAAACACAACTTCATTCTTTATAAATCTCTCCAACAGTGTAGCATTAGCCGTTAGCCACGGAGCATAGCCTCAAACTCATTCAGAATCAATGTAAACATCAAAATAAACACTGTACTTACGCGATTAGACATGCTGCATGACGAACACTTTGTAAAGATCCATTTTGAGGGTTATATTAGCTGTTTTAACTTTTTTTATGTTGTTTAAGGCAAGCGCGAGCTCCGTGGGCGTGGAGCACGAGATTTAAAGGGCCACACACCCTGAATCGGCTCATTTCTAATTATGCCCCAAAATAGGCAGTTAAAAAAATGAATTAAAAAAAATCTATGGGGTATTTTGAGCTGAAACTTCACAGACACATTCAGGGGACACCTTAGACTTATATTACATCTTTTTAAAAAAAATTCTAGGGCACCTTTAATTTGTAATACCGGGACATTAGTAGTTTAGTGGTCAAAACATAATTGAAATCTAATTTATTATCTAAATCTAATTAAAAAATGGGACAAATACTTGTGGGTTCCAAATACTTTTTGTAATAATTATCAATAATGTTTGTAATTATTACCAAACTGGTTTAAAAACAATTCACTCACACACACAAAAAAATCATACTATAAAAAAATAGTAAATGGTAAGCATTTTAAATACAAAACGCTATTATAACAAAATTATTATTTTAAAAACACATTACAAAATTAAAACAAATTTGAAAATGTATAAGTAAAAAAGTAAGGATATATTGCCCTCTTTCTGGGGACATTTTGGTTTACCAGAAAAACACACACACACACACACACACACACACGTTTGTTTTTGTGAATTGTGGGGATATTCCATAGGCGTAATGGTTTTTATACTGTACAAACCGTATTTTCTATCCCCCTACACTACCCCTACCCCTACCCCTAAACCTAACCATCACAGGAAACTGTGCACACTTTTACTTTCTCACAAAAACTCATTCTGTTTGATTTATAAGCCTTTTGAAAATAGGGGACAAGGGGTAATGTCCTCATAAGTCACCTCTTTTTGTAATACCTATGTCATACCCATGTCATTATCCACATTTGTGTCCTGATATGTCACAAAAACACACACACACACACACACACACACAAGAATTGTATATAAAAAAAAATCATGATATATCAGATGTAGTTTCTCGTATTCTCCCCTCTTCAATTAAATGTTTGTGATTTACTCCTAGGTATCTCTGTTGTTTTGGATCTTACCCCTAACTATAAAGGAGAAGAGCCCTGGTTTGCTGGTGATGCTGTCAGCACTTTGGAACTTGAGGTATGACTGTGAGCAAAAGATTTGGATAACTTCTTTGCCCAATAATCTTATGTTGTCAACTTGATTTCTGTACTTGAGTTTCCAGAGTAATAATTATGATCCTTGTCTTTGCAGCCTGCTCTGAGGCACTGGCTAGAAAAAGGTGTTGATGGGTTCCTCTTCTACGGTGTCGAGAAGGTTTCCACTGCACCCCTTTGGAGGGATGTAGAAGGCCTTTTCCACAATCAGACAGAATCCGATGGAAAAACTAAAAAGTGAGCACTCCACTGTTGATTTTTCTTAAGTCTTCATGAATGGACTCGTACATTCTTCTTGTGAAGTAAAGGAGCCACCTTGTGGTAGTTGGCAGCAACTTCGACAAACTGGACTCCTGGTCCGATTATTTGTGAATGTTGTGAATATTTGTCAAATTGTGTTGCCGAACTAAATTGCTCCATTTGATACTTTTTTTTTTTTTTTTTTAATCAACCTTACTGACTTTTTTCTTTCTAGGGTCTTAATTGGGGTTACAGAGAAGTCCTCTCCTGAAGACATAGCTGCTGTGTTGAACACAACTGGTGTTGACCTGCTCCTCACTGGTGCTCTAAGGTCCAGATCTGCTCTGGAAGTTGCCCATTCCGTTGATAACTTGTATTCCACTTACAATCAGACCCGGTTGGCTTGGAATATCGGTGGGCGTATTGCTGGACACCTGGCTTCAGTAGTGGGGTTTGCCAAAGTCAAGTTGAGTCAACTGCTGCTGCTCACCCTGCCAGGCACACCGGTGTTTAATTATGGGGATGAGATCGGACTGGAAGATGAGGTAAGTCAAATGAAAGTTTTTATCAAGAGTAGGCAGCTGGTCCAAGTGTTTTCCAAGAGCAGAACCTAAAATGTTGTTATCCTTCCATTTAGTTGACCAAAAACCCAACCATGGTGTGGAACTTCTCTGACACCACCATGACTCCGAAGGTTAGGAGCTTGTGCACAAATCTCCAGTTACAACATTCAATATTGTGTCTGGCAGTTTTAGTTAAATTTTCATTGTTTGCTTTACAGAACAAGCTGGAAGAAATGAGCACTGTCCGTTCGTTCTTCAAGACTGTGAGTGAAAAAAGATCGAAGGAGCGCTCTCTGCAGCATGGAGAATACTTGCCTTTGTTCAACTCGACTTTCGCCATGGCCTATGTGCGAAAGTGGGACCAGAATGAGCGCTACCTGATTGCACTCAACTGGCACTCAAATGAAACGGTCACTCTTCAGCTGAAGCATGCTGAGATTCCTGAATATGCTACAGTAGTGTATAGTACTGATAATATAGATAATGATAAAGAGCTTAAACTTTCAGAACTAAAGGTGAAGCCAGAACAGGGTGTAATGCTGAAGTTTCCTTACACATCCTAAAGGCACACTTTAAATTCGTAGTTCATTTGAGGACATGGATTTGGCCTTTCTGTTACAATATTTGTCCTTTTTAGTACATAAACACTGGCATACAGCATCAGATTGTACTGTTAAATGCATCACATGCACTGCATGACTACTAAACAACTCTAAGCTGGTAGTTTTTTTGTCTGTTACATAGCATACATACATTCCATAGGATGAAAAAAGTCATTTTAATTTAAACCTTTTTTTTAATATTTTTGTTTTTGTTTTGTTTTTTAAATGTAGTGAGATTCTGCACATGAAAAATGTTCACGTGTCCTAGAGTCAGTCTTAAATGATTGTTTCTTCTATGTAATGTGGGAAAAGATGCATGAAAATGAAAGCTGTGGACAATAAATTAAGTAGAGCAATTCAATATCTTTGTTGTTTGTTATTGTGTTATTTCACATGGGCTTCCCTCATCTATTTTCATAAGTGTTGCCAGCATAATGAGATGTAACGGAGACATGGTTGAATTATTAAAATCTACCGCCATAAAATGGAGCAGCTCTCATTGTCTCCAGCATAGCATGATATCAGGTGTCTCTACTGATGGCTTCTTTATTTAGAGCTATTCATTATGCATATAGAGAGCTGTCTCACCTGGCTATTTTAACTCATTACAGATTTACGAACCCTTACTGCGATCGGCTCAGTGCCTTGAGTGATGAGGGAAATTGTCTCAAGTGTGTGTGTTAAGTCTGAGAGAACAGAGCAAATCATCACAAGAAACTAAAGGCTCTTCACAAAGATATTGTACAGTTTATATAAGTTCTAAGTCGTTTTGGTTAAGGGCGTTTGCTAAATGATTAAATGTAAATCTAAGAGGGAAAACATATATATACATGAAATATTACTGATGAATGAGTTATTTTCTCCTCATGTCCTCTACCTTTTCACATCTCAAACTTTTCTAGGTCAATTACTCATTTGGGACCACAAACCTGACCAGGAACCTCCACTTTTAGGCATCATGGTCCCTTTCTAATCTAATGTTTTTGAGTTTCTCTAAATAATATATTAAAAATCACTGTATTGACCATAAAATAGGCGTAATTATAACAACAGACTCTTGCTCATGACATGCTGCCAGTGTTGCATCTGCAGCACTATCTACACTGACTGCACTACTCGGTTTTCTGCGTCTGTCTCTTTAAGAATGCTCTCTTCGAGGACTCCCTGACGCATTGCAGGTGGCTGAAAACCAATCAAAATACATTTCCCAGGTCAGCTGACGAGTGCTATCAGACTTCTATATATAAACTCTCCGGACCGTCCATTCAAACCTGAAAGCCACCGTTGTATGCTATGGCTTTTGAAAAGAATAATCCTAATATAGAAATTTACAGTCGATAAACAACGCTGTACGATATATCGGTTTTATAAACGAAAACGGGACAGTTTCGCAGCGCTAATTGGAGTTAAAACATTTTGACTACGCGGCGTAGGAAGACCATAGTAACCGCTTTGTTGTCAAGGAGTGCGACGTCCCACTTTGGACCGAAACACCAAGGCGTAGTGATATTGAAATTTGGGCGCACAGCAGCAAAAGATAGTGCTTGACAATCGCACGGGTGGAAAGCAAACGCTTGGATTTCAATTTTTCTCTACGTAAAGTGTGAACTACGTTGCTCTAAAACAATGGTAAGTAAGCTTTTAAAACACTTTATTCTAATAGTTAAAGTTCAACGTAGCTACAAAAATGGCTGAGCCTCCATGGCGAAGTAATAGGTGTGAATGGGCTAGTGTTAGCTTAGCTCCTCGCGAGCTAACCGTCATTCTATTGAAAGAGCGCGCGAGTCCCGCGCTAACATTTGTAAAACTGGTTACACACCGTTTTCATATTTTTCAGCGTTGAGTAAACAGCTTTATCGCCTGCCGTGTGCCATTTGGCAGCGCTTCCTATAATTGCAAATAGACGCGAGACGTTTACAGCATAAAATGCGCTATGTTAGCACATCCTCCTTGACTGATTCACTGTTGCTAGCTCGCCTCAAGTCGGCGTCAGCAGGCAGCGGCTTGAAAATAGATGTTGAAATCGCGCTCATTTACATGAGACAGGACCTTATCGTCCCTTGTGCAGAAATAGCCCAAGCTTTTTCTAATATATTTGATCGGTCACAACATACTTGTAGTGTCCCACAGCATGCGCACTAATCCATTCAGCTGGCCTCTAACCGTGAACCAAATTATAGATCAATAAAAACAATGCAAGTAACGTTAGTCAAATACAGTCAAATACAGCTGTTTAGTCTGTTGTGACTGCGTTTTGTAATTTGCTAATTCACAGAGTCCCGAATTAGGCGCTGTAGTCATGAATGACATCATCAAACTTGTAAAACACAAGCTAGTATCACGTGTTAGACAAGTCCAGTTTAACAGGCAATAAATAAAGTTGAGCTTCAGCCTGAAGACTCAGTGCTATCTGGCTATGCTTAAAATAATTACTGTTTTTTTGTGTTCTTCCTATAGGCTGATCAGCTAACAGAGGAACAGATTGCTGGTATGAAAGATGAACCTTTACCTTAAAAGGATAGTTCACTCAAAAATGAAAATTGTCACCATTTAACGTTACTAATCCTCAAGTTGTTCCAAACTTGTAGGGATCTCTTTCTTCTGCTGAACACAAAAGAATATATTTCAAAGAATGTCGGAAACCAAACAGTTTGTGGACCCCATTTTTTCCCCCATGCTGTGGAAGGCAATGTCCATCAACTATTTGGTTACAAACATTCTTCAATATATCATCTTTTGTGTTCAGCAGAAGAAAGAAACTCATACAGGTTTGGAACAACTTGAGGGTGAGTAAATGATGACAGAATTTTCATTTGAACTATCCCATTGAACGAGCAATATCATGTGGTAATAGTTGTAGAATATTTAACCCATTGTCTATGCTTCCCCCCCCCCCCTCAGAATTCAAGGAGGCCTTCTCCTTATTTGACAAAGACGGTGATGGCACCATCACTACTAAAGAGCTAGGAACTGTCATGCGCTCTTTGGGCCAGAATCCTACTGAGGCAGAGCTCCAGGATATGATCAATGAAGTTGATGCTGATGGTGAGGAAGCCCTTCCACAGATAATGCCACATTACTGTAGCTCTTCTCTAAATATGTTATCTTTTACCCCCCTCAGGCAATGGAACAATTGATTTCCCAGAGTTCCTTACTATGATGGCCAGGAAGATGAAGGACACAGATAGCGAGGAGGAGATCAGAGAAGCGTTCAGAGTTTTCGATAAGGTAGAATAGGTTTTCTCACTTATTGAAGGTGTTTCTTTAGGATAAAAAGTGGGAAAGAATATATTTTCCTCACTCTATGACTAATACCTTACAGGATGGAAATGGCTATATCAGTGCAGCAGAGTTGCGTCATGTCATGACAAATCTGGGGGAGAAGCTTACAGACGAGGAAGTGGATGAGATGATCCGGGAGGCAGATATTGATGGTGATGGCCAGGTCAACTACGAAGGTATTTTCCCTCAATCTTTTTACATGTAAGCGTTTATTGTCTATGTAAACGCCAAGCTTGTGGTAATTCAAGCATCACATCACAAAAATAAATAAAGCCATCAAGAAAGGCTTATTTTATTGTAGTTTGTTTCTTGCAGAATATTTGAAAAAAAGTCACTATCTAATTTTCCCCCAATTTTTCAGAGTTTGTCCAGATGATGACAGCGAAGTAAAACTGGAAACCAAAAGGAGCACATCAGACCAAACAGTGGGCAGCACTCTCACTGTCAACATTCAACAAGCATTCACAACCCAATCTCTTACTCCTCTCCATTTAGTTTTGCTCTTCTCTACTTTCCCTTAGTTTGAACAGTCCTCTGCTTGTTTTTAATGATCTCCTGTAATTTGGTTTTCTTTGGAAGAAAATACTTACATGCACAACAAAGTTTAAATCTTGCATATATGATGGTGATAACAGCAGTGTAACACATGTATCAATATTTTAAAGATTGTGACATACTATATGGACAAGAGCAATGCATGCTTTGTTTACGTTTGGCATGTTTCTGTGTTTATTTTTTTCTTTTTTCTTCCTCCCAGCTTGCCTCTTTTTCTAACTTGCTAGTTCTCCTTTAACTGCATGTTTCTCATGCAACCTCTGCTCAGTGGTCTTAGAACTGTATGGTGAATAACCATTCATGGATAATCAGGGGCTTTATATAACAAAATGGCTCAAACTTCCATGTCATAGTGTGATTGTTTTTGTAAATGTAGATCTGTGTGTCTGAGCGAGTGCTTGTAGATGGATTTAAAGTGGAGCCACTCAGTACAGTTTACGTTTTGGTATAGGGCTTGTTCTTTAGGGACCGCATAACTAATGTGCAAGATTAAAAAAAGAAAATTAGATGAACCTGCATAGAATAACCCAGAGATGGTTAATTGGGGACCAATTATTTCAGTTAGTCTGCTTTGTTTAGCCCCTTTTTGTATTATTTGAGAGAAACATGGTGGAAAGTCTTTAACCTTCCCTCCAACTTCCATTTCCTCACTAATTTTACTACCCCAAAGCAATTGCCACCTATTTGTTCTAGACTGGTGTAGAGAGGTTTATTGTTTGGTTGGAGCTCTATAAGTGTGGAGTTTGTACTGAAGATGTAGAATAGTTTTCACCTTAATATACAGTCTTACATTTTGATGCTGCACTTGGTGTCCTAGTCAGTGGACCATTTCTGTCTAGGGAAAAATATTACATTTAAGCTGTGTGCTGATACTTCCTGCAGGCTGTTTGATATATTTGTATACATAGCACCTGCATTTTATGATATGATTTTTTTTTTTTTTAAGAATAATTTCTCGAAAACAATGGCATGCTCTTCTCTTCCATGGTCCTGTAGTTGTGGTCCACGCACAGTGACAATTGGGACGGTGCGTAATGCTTGTCATCTAGTTAGACTGCGTCTGCCATGTTGGTGCAGCACATGCTGCCATGAAATGCCGCTTTGAATGAAATCGTTTTTTTTGTAACTGTATAGACCGTTAAACAAACAAATGGTTAATGTTTAAACAAATGGTGTATAATGGTAGAATCACATACATTATGGAGGTAGTATTGCATCTTCTGCCCCAGTTGTTAATTTATTCTACTGTTATGTTTTTTATGACCTTTATATGTTGTTGTTTCTTTTCTTCTAAGATCTAAGTTTATGGTCTGGTTCTTTTTTCTCTCTTTCTCTGCCCATAAGGTAATATAGTAAAAAAAAAGAAAGGTTATGCATTCCATTGCAGAACTCTGGTTTTCTTGCTAAATAAACATCTTGGACCTCTGTTTCTAAATTACCTCTTTTTGTTTATAACACTGTTGCCTATATAACTGTAAACCTGCATGGGCTTATTATTAAAAAATAGTGTAAGAGAGACAGAAAAGTGCATTTAATATGTATATCTGTGTTTATTGTCATTTGTTTGCACAAGGCAATATTAGGCCTTGTTTTATCATTTTGAATTACATTATTACTTAAATTAAAAGTCAACATGTCCACAGAATATCACTTATAAATACATACAAACATATACATTGCACATATTACAAACAAAATCGTTTTTAAACCTTGGGATGTGTAGAATTAGAAACGAGTGAGTGAGTGTAACAGAAACGTCCACATTATAAAGTCTGCAGTTATTATCCATCTGTAGTTTTGTCCCGTCATGGAACTACAACACCCAAGGTTTCACTAAACATCCAATAGCGGCACCTGTACAGAGCTGTTGCTGATTGACGTGACGCAGAACGAATAGCGCACCGCCGATTTCAGCGCCAACCAATCACATCAATGACAAGTGGGACGTGGGCGGGGACGCCAGTCACAGAACACACACCAATAGTTTGACAGTATACAGATGGGTGGTTTATTGATTCAAGAAAAAATGTTGCAACGGGCCAAATTCTAAAGAGAGTGTTCAAGTGATTTGTGGCAGGACAAGCCAACTCAGACGATTTGAACAAACTTCGGCAAACAATTTTAACGAGTTAAACATACAGCGGGGAATTGAACCCATCTGCCGCGATATAATACTGTCAGGAGATGCAAATAAGCGATTCAGGCCAGGCGCATTTAGTTCACTACGTATCCACGATTGCTACGTACAATTGATATTCACTGAACTTACGCACCGAGGCTTTTACGTTCCTTCTTCAGGGAACAGGATTGGACACCAGAACGCAACTGCCGTGAGGCAAGAATAAGAAGGTAAGACAGCATTCTTGCATTTTATGTGTTCATCAGATCAAATGGTACGCGTTTTTTGAGACTGCTGCGTTGTTATAATGCAAGTATGAAGAGCACAAGTTGCTGTCCTAATAAGCACTAGCTGCTTGATATGTTAACTTGTTCATAAGTGCATCTTATTTCAATGAACTGCGACAGTCGCAGTAAACATTTATGAAACATGTTAGATGGAGTTTGTTTTTGAAGTCGTGCAGCATGCGACCAAAGGGCATTGTACTCTGTTTGCTAACCCATGTGCCAACTGAATGAATCAAACTGGACAAGCTGATGCATTTGGCTCACTTGATTGACCTATAAACTATTCGCTGCCACATATCCAAACATAAACACTTCATGGCTGCACGCCCGTTTAAAAGGAAAGTTGAAGCTTTAAAACGGGAAAGTGGTTATTCATTGCGCAGATTCACTTTCAAGTTGGCACCTGTCCATGACAATTTTAACGTCCATCTATCCAATCCCACTCCAGGCATGATAGTGTCCAACTGTCCCCTATGCCCCAAATCTTAATAGGGCAGTCTACTACAAATAAAGGCATTAACAGTGATTTAGACATCAGTAACATGATTTTCGCTACATGGAGGTTGAAGGAGGAAGTTGGCTGAAAATATTCTGTTATCAAAGGTTGTTGTGCAGCTGTACATTAATGCTGCCGTTAACGTGCTATCGGAAATGTGATAATTCCTACTTCTGAAGTCGTGATTACGAGCTCATGGCATTAAAGTTTCGAAATGGGAGATTCATGTGCAATTTTCACCCTAGTAAACTCGTATTTACGATAATTCCGAGAGCACGTGAAGGCAGCATAATATCCAGGTGATTAACATGATTATTTTCCTTTTAAAAAAAAAAAAATATATATATATTGTACATGCCGTTTTTTAAGACTTCATATTAATTGGGAGTTTAAATAAAATATTTGAACTTTTAATTTGTCACACAGCAGGTCCATTAAAATGAGCTATTGAGGTGTGCAAATGCGATTTAAAAAGAAATAAAAGATCCACAACAAGGATACAGTTCTCTTATGTAAATCTTGATGTTGAATTGATGTTGTTGGATATGTTCAAGGCCTCTAGTTATCATTTTTGGTTACATCTGTGTTGTCATCTTGGATTTGTTCTTGGTAATATTGTCATAGTCAGAGATTCACCCCTGACTCAGATTTTTGTTATATATTATACAGTTATATAACACTGAACATGTTTTATGAAAAGCAGCAGGTGTCTGATAATATGACACTTATGGACATCTTCAGAAACCTGATGACTCTTGAACTATGGGATATATTGGAGTCATCATCATCAGCCACATGTTGGCAACCGATGAAGTGCTAAAGGCAGCAGAATCGTGCAGCCCATTTCTCATCAACCAATTGCCATTTCATGCATACATTGTGATTGACACACAGACTGCTTTGGAAACATTGTGGTGTTGAAATATTGGCCTTATGTTTTTGTGTAATGGAAAGTTTTCCTCTTTTATCTCTCATTTTAATGCGTAAGAACGACGTGACCGAATGAGTAAGACCTAAAGCAATATTCTGGACTTGTTTTTTTTCTCTATTATAGGCAAATAAATGGCCCTGTGTTCTCATAAGTTGGGCTGTGAGTGAGTTTGTAAGTGGATCTCTGTGCATTACTAAGGTTTTCTTTTGAGTAGAGTACAATTCTTTTTTTTATAGACTGACCAAGGCCACAGGCTGAGCCAAAACATGCTCTTGGGATAAAAGGTTTCATGTGAATGGTTCACACGTAATCTCTTTTTTAAAGCCACCTGCTTCCACCCAGTCAGGAAGATATTTTTCATCATTTTGATGATGATCGTTTTGCTACCAAATCACACCCATTCACCCCTCACTGTTTTACATGCCCCGTTACACATGCAGAATGCCATCCGATACATTGCCCCATCTCCACACAGTCCTAAACCCTCACACAAATGTGCTGCTATTGTTTACAGCAGCTTCAGATTGTGTCTCCTCTGCGGCGCTCATGTATCAGTGTCAGGTTCTCTCTCAGGCAGGACACAGTTGCTGTATTGTTGTGATTTTGGCAGCGGTATGTGCCTTATTCAGGAGAAGACAAGTATAAGGAACAGTTAAATGACTCCGTAACTACAGAGGAGTTAGAGTGAAACGGGACACCTTAAGTATGCTCCCAGCCTAAGCTTTTGTAGAGGAATTTTGCATTTTGCAGATTAAATACGTTTTTTTTCCTGCCCTTTCATCCAAGGGGCTATATGCTGCGCAAATACATTTCCTTTGCAGTAGGTAGACCTTTGAGCATGTTTTTTGCAACATCCCTGTATGTAACTAGTTATCAAATGCATGTTTTTTGTTTTGTTTTTGTTTTTAAAGAAATGGGCAAATATGAACTACATGCGTTGTCTAGTTCTCTCTTTTTCTCCCCAGATGAATTGGTATAAAATGGAATTTACAACTGGTTTTTGCTTCAGTACGTTAGACCTCATTTGACCCATCACAGTACCAGGATTTATTTAAAAAAAAAAGTCAACAAAATATTATAGTTTTAAAATTGTGCAAAATTATTAACATTACATGGGATGAATAGAAAACATTGTGCCTGTGGCAAATGTTGTATTTAGGAATGCATGCTATATTGTAACTATATTGGTATCTGTCGATTATAGGATATTTAATTGTGCATACTTCTATTTTAAAGTTTAGATTACATTTATCATAAGCTAATGATCAATTAAAGTTAATTTTAAAACACTGCTAATTTAGTAACACTGTTAAAGTTGGCATGAAATGAGAATTTTTATCTATTTTCCTATTTTCCAAATGCATCTTATTGATATTATTGTAAATGATTCTTATTTGCTTATGGTTTATTTTAAAAATTGTTTTTGACCTTGTTAAATTTATGTTCAAACTTTTTATTAGAGCAAATGTTATTACAAGAAAATAGATTACAAATGTAAAATCTTTTCCATTTTGAGACTTAACCTAACCATAATACATAACCGTAAAAAAAAAAAATAGAACATAGAAAAAATAAATACAATATATACTTAATACAATATACATATTATATATATATTTTCACAGACAATCATATATTAACTAGGAGGTAGAGTATTAAGAGACTTGAAGTAATCAATAAAGGGACCCCATTTATTAAAGAAATGACTTTTCCCAGAACATCTTACTTTTTCCAGTTTAAAAAAAAACATGGTATCCGCTAGCCATTGGGAGGTTGTTGGAGGAATATTAGATTTCCAGTGGAGCAGAATACGGCGCCTAGCTAACAAAGAAGGAAAGGATAAAATATCTAGATTTTTGGTATCCCAAAGATTGCTATAGAGGGGCAAACACCAATTCTAACTTTTAACACTTTAGACATAGTTGTAAAATAATTTAACCAAAAATTTTGCAACATAGGGCAAGTAAAAAACATATGACTCAAATTGCACAGAGAAGCATGACATCTGTCACATCTGTCTTCAATATTAGGAAATATTTCAGATAACCTGGCCTTGGAAAAATGAATCCTGTACAGTACTTTAAATTGTATGAGGCCAAGATGTGCACAAATTGTACTGGAACGTATTCTGTCCAGTGCACCCACCCACCAGTCCTCTTCAAAAGTTTCACCCAATTCTGACTCCCAAGCTGTTTTAATTTTGTCAATATAACAGTCATTTAAACCATAAATTCTTGCAACTTGTGATGTGGACTGAAGACCTTGTAAAATTTAATCGAAATGTCATAATTAAATCTTCTGGTGAAAACGTCAGACTTCTCTCTGAAGATGTATGCCGGACTTCTCCAATCATTTAGTCCTGCTTCTTTCTTCCAATCGACTGCGAGCTCACATTCAGATCCGCCTCCATCTCCAATCAACAACCGATGGACAGAACCAAGTCACCTCCCTACATTTTTTTACCTTTTCGATTATCCGTTTCACTTGGATGTTTGTCACAATGCAGAAGAAATGATCTGTCGCTAGCTGTTTCATTGTGACTTTAAATGTAATATTCAAATGTTTGTTACATTACTATGTTGTGGTGCCTAAAATCATTTGTAGCATTTAAAATGATTTAGATTTTTGTTTAATTTTTAATTTATTTAGACAATTAATATAGCATGAATTATCATGTCATTTAGCATTTTTAGTTGCACTTCATTATAGACCTTTTTCACATTTCTGGGTTTCTCAGAAGCGGAAGTTGTCATAGTTGGGTACAATTCTATAGCGGTGAATGAGAGAATACAATAAATATATTTTTTGTGTTTCCATATTCTCAAATAGCAAAATAAAAACTCAACAACAGTGTTTTCACAACTTTCAAAAAGAGGGAAAAAAATAGAGAGAGATTGATAACGGCAGTCAGAAGAGAGAAAGATGTAATTTTTACCGTCACTCCCATAGCCGTTGTATTAGAAACACCCTCACAACGGCGTTAACTTTTTTTGTAATTTGATGAAAAGGTAATACAATACAAAGTATAGTGTTATAAATGTACATACCCTGGAACACAATTGTTGCCACACTGAACCCAAATAAGTTGGTAAAACTCAAAGAATGAGGCAATCAGTTGCCTTAATTTTTAAGTTAAGAAATTCAAAGTTTAAGTAAGCAGAACTGCTAATTGTTCTTAACTTAACTACACTAATTCATACACTTCACTTAAAATGATCATGTAACCTCAACGTAAACATTTTTATTAGCGTAAACTTAGCTAGGTATAACAAGCTAATTCAGAAAATGCAAATTTGCAAACATGTTAACAATAGCATGGTATATAGCACATGCTGAATGAGTACAGCAATAAAGCATTTTACATATTTGCTCTCAAACCAAGCCGCATGCACAACTTGTCACCATGATGGTCACTCTCCAGAAACCCACATTACTGGACACTCTTCTAAATTAGCATAACAAAACATTAATCACTACTAAATCTCGCACAAAAAAACATTAATTTTAGCATTTACTCTGTATTTCGAGTGCTATAGGCAAAGCATGCTGGGAAATATAAATCCCATCCCAGTTTCAGTTAAACTTAAGTTTGTCTAAATAAAAAAAAATAAGTTCATAAAACTCAAAACAATGAAAAAGTTCAGTTTACTTAAAATGTATCAGTTCTGTGAACTTCAATGAAAAAAAGTGCTAAATACTCAGTTAATTTGATTGAACTAATTTGTGTAATTTAAGTTTGTCCTACTCAAACCAATTCATTATTTTGAGCGTTAGGGTTTACAGTGCCACCCAAACGCAATGAGCTAGTTTTGGGTGGGTTTTCAATAGCAATTGGGCTGGTTTTGTTACACAAACCTGGCAACCCTGCTTTTTATCTTCTGTTGTAAAGTCAATTCTGCCTTTGTCTCCTGAGGATTCATAGTTTCTATGATCCTTCAGTGTTTCCCACTGAGTTTAATCAGTTCTGCTGTTGTTTCAGGTGTTCAGTCCCGGCCTTTGAAGCTGTATCCACAGGCAATGTGATCGCAATATGACATTGTTTTGTTCTTTTTGGCCCTGTGTGCACTTGACCTTGTTCATGTATTCAGTATGTCTGGATATGCTTGAAATACAGCATTTTTTAGAGACAGCCTTGAGAATCTTCTCATGTAGCAGAGGCCAGTTTTCTTTCTTTGTCCAAGTGCTTGTGGATTTGTTTATCAGTATATTTTGCAGCACTCATTTGTACTATATCAGACTTATTCTGTTGTTGTCTCATGCATTATTATACTTGACCTCATTTTCCCTTTAGTTCGAGTGTTGACTCTAGTTATCTCCAGAGCTTCTGTGTGAAACACTGCAAGACTGCTAATCACTTGGGTTCTTTACAAATGCAGATAACGATTAATAGATTTATCACTACAGCAGCCTGAATGAACTGCTTTCTGTAACACACCTATCTTTGACTCTCGCTCTCTAGATGCTGCTACAGGTGGGAGGACAGCGCTCTGCCCTGGGGCTTTTGGCCATCAGGAGGATGTGGTGTATAACCCGCTCCACCCATACCGCACCCCAGACACTGGAATACAAACCCATCAAAAAAGTCATGGTGGCTAATAGAGGTGTGTCAGCGGCTGTATTCTGAATGTTACTAGTACTAGCATATAATGTGTGCTGCTTACATTATATGTGATACAGATATTGAAACATTAATTTGAAATTAAAAAAAAAGATTTTAGTTTAGATTTGTTTTATTGACAAAGTAGTATATATTTTTCAAATTGCGTGAATATAACACTTGATAAGTAGGCCTATATAAATAACCATTCAAAAGTTTGGGGTTAGCATGATTTTGTATTTTTTTGTATTTTTTTTATTTTTATAGCGGTTAGTACCTTGTAATGCTGTTCTTTTGAACATTCTATTTATCAAAGAATCCTGAAATTTAATTTCCACAAAAATCTTGCAGCACAACTGTTTTTAACAGTGATAATAATAAAAAATTGTTTTTTGAGCAGCAAATCAGTGTATTAAAATGATTTCTGAAGGATCATGTGACACTGAAGACTGAAGTAATGATGCTGAATATTCAGCTTTGCCATTACATAAAATATGAAATATGTTATNTTAAAAAATATATATATATTTAATTTTTTTTATTTTTTATATTTCACTCTTTTACTGCATTTTTTTAACAGATAAATGCAGCTTTGGTGAGCATAAGAGACTTCTTTTAAAAACATTAAAACATCTTACAGACCCCAAACATGTGAAATGTATAACAAACAATTTCTGTTTATTGCAATTGGACAGAATTTTAAAGTCAAGGCATCCATAAAATATAATTTAAGATACCTTTTCTGCAGGAATAACAAATGTAGTATGGTAGTATTATAGTATGCTATTCTAAACATAACTATTCTCAGACTCTCTGTCTTCTGTTCTTACTCGGGTATTAAAATACATGACATGAATTAATTGTTTACTCATGAATTGTAATTCATGAAACGCTCGTTACAGGAGAGATTGCCATCCGGGTGTTTCGGGCATGCACAGAGCTGGGGATCCGCACAGTGGCCGTCTACTCTGAACAGGACATAGGCCAGATGCACAGACAAAAAGCAGATGAAGCTTACCTCATCGGGAAGGGGCTGCCACCTGTAGCCGCCTACCTGCATATACCAGACATCATCAAAGTGGCCAAGGTCAGGCTTTTCTCACACTCGAGAGGGTTCAGTAAAGATACTCTGTAAATCCTCTGTATAGCAGTTCAGTTTTCTACTTGCCTTGCTGATTTTTTTCACTGGCTCCAAACACACAAAAAATGTAAATTTACACTTTTTAAATGAATTTATATATAATTAGACACTTCTCATTTAGAAAGTATTTTTTTACGTTTACACTTGTTTTAAAGTGAGATTTCTTTTCTAGTGTTTTTAAAAGTAGTCTCACGCTCATCAAGGCTTTATTTATTTGATTAAAAATACACTAAAATCCGGATCTATTATTACAACTAAAAATAACAGTTGTGATGCTTAATATTTTTTGTGGAAATCATGATAATTTTTTTTCAGGATTCTTTGATTAGAAACTTCAAAAGAACAGCAATTATTTTAAAGTCCCCATGTGGTGAAAATCAAGTTTTTAATGTTGTCAACACTATTGCTGAGTATTTTCTCCTTAACTGCAGTAAACCAAAAGACAGTCTCAAACCCACGGTTTGAAATCGCTGGTGTTTCTGATGTCACAAACTACCTTGTAACCAATCATGTCAACGTGCCGACGGGTTTTAGTCTGAGCTTGTACGAGTGAGTGGAGGCGGGGCTAATTATCATATTCATAGATCCGTGGATATTAAATGAGACAAGGGTGTAGAGTTATATTCAAGCTATTTTAAGGCATTAAGATTTTTTTTTTCATGGGAAAAATGTTTAAATATGCAGGTTTGGTGATCAAAGATGAGTTTTAAGGGATAAAATTATTGTCTACGGGGGACTTTAAACTCTTTTGTAACATAATTTTTTTTTTTTTTACTGTCAAATTTAATGATTTCTTGCTGAATAAAAGCATTAATTTCTTCAAAAAAAAAGTATGGTCCCAAACTTTTGAAAGGTAGTGTTTTTAGCATTTTATTTTTTAAATTATTTTAAGTATATCTTCTACTATTATTATTATTATTATTATTATTATGCATTTGTCACACAGAAATACATATTATTACAATTACAATACAAATATTTTTTCATCCTATAAGTTTTAGTTGCAAAGAAAAGATGCAGTATTAGCCAGCAGCTACACAAATACTATAATTATTCAGGAAACTCCAAGATGGCAATAAATGAAAAATTATATAAAATGTTACTAATTGGTTTGTCATTCTTACTGTTTCGACAACCTCATCTATGCCTGCCAACAAGGTAATTTTAACTGGCTGAATCGACAACCAAATGTCACAGAGAACCAAATGTTTTAATTCGCAAGGCATTAAAATGTAAGATATAATGCTGACACAATAGGGTAAGTGACAGTTCCATCAACCAGCCCAAAACTCTCTCACACTGACTCTCTGTTTGGGTCAAAACAGCAATGTATTCACATGTTTTTAACACCTGCGACTTTTGTTGTGTTTGTGTGTTGAAAGAGTAGATTAGGATCGCGTGACCTGTAAAGTGATTGGACAGATAGAGCACAAACTGCAGTGATTGGACAGATAGAGCACAAACAGGCCTGCAAAGAGCAGTAATTGCACCTAATTATACCTTCTGACAAAAGAGTTCAGAGTCTGCTGCCAAGAAGAGACATTAGTGTAGGTGTAAAATAACCCTCAACAGGCAGTTGTTCTCACACATCTCATTTTCTGATTAAATACCTCAGGAAATAATCAATAGACAAGTTAGTCAATTATTGGCTTTATCAGTAAATAAACAAATAAATTGCTTTAGCAGCTTATCATTTCAACACCTAATGTGTGTCTTAGAAAATGACCCATGTTGTGTTAAGCGCATGAAACATTCCTAACATCTTGTCATGACTTGTTTTAGAGATCTGCATCAGTTAACCTTAAATACAGGTCAATAAACAATAGACTTTCAGTCAGTTGAGGAAGTTGGGCTGTATTATTGGAAGGAAGCTACTACTGCGATTTAACTGATCATGGAAAGAGCTTTATCTACAACTTTGTGGCTCAAAGTAATGAAGTACAGGGTTACTGGCAACACTAAGGTCATGGGTTCGATGTCTTAGGTTATGCGTACTGATAAATTGATACCGTGAGCACTCTTAAGTCACAGTGGATAAAAGCTAAATGTGTAAATGCATTGGGGTTGGTATGATACTAAGAAATCTTGAAATAAATCTCTTTAAGACAACAGTTTCCAACTGGTAATATTTCACAATATCTGCCTGCAGGAGAATGACGTAGATGCCATCCATCCAGGCTACGGCTTCCTGTCAGAACGAGCAGATTTTGCTCAGGCATGTATGGATGCTGGGGTACGTTTTATCGGTCCCACCCCAGACGTGGTGCGCAAGATGGGGGACAAAGTTGAGGCACGTACCATTGCCATCAATGCAGGTAAAGCATTTGTCATCTACCCTGCTCTATCTCGTCACAATATATCATTATTTGTGTTGCTGAATAGAGTGCAATATTGCCCGTCTACATTTTAAGCACTTTGGTTCCTGAAGTATTTTCCCCTAGGGATTTTTAAAAAGGTTTTTGTTAAAAAAGTTAAGCCAAAGCTATGAACCAAACCAACCAGCTATGAGGTGAATCACATTACAACATTACAAACTTTGATTGGAGCCAAAAACTATTTGAAATTTTGACAAAAGAACAAAGGTAAAAGACTGTGTACTTAACGGCTTCAATGAGGAAAAGAACTACATTCCCATGAAGCATTGCAAATGATGATCAAAACATTTTTTTTTTAATGTTTGATTTTGCAATTTTCATTGCAAAATATTTGCTTATTCAGGGGAAAAGAACTGTTGCATTTACTGGTTGAAAATGTATTTTTTTTTTGTAAATATGTTTAAATCTTTTTTCTGTATATTTACAGAATTATTCTGCAACCTAGCTGCCTTTTTTTACAGGGTAGATATAAGTTACTTGGCCTGTGGGCCATCTGTTTTGCACTATTTACAGCATTTTCAGTGCTTCATGGGAATGGTAGTTGCTGAAGTGTTCTTTTGGTGTGATTTGCTCATCACAGTTCTCTGATTGGTGGTGATTTCTTTGCCGAACCATGGGAAATGTAGTTTTTCACTATGAATTCTGCTGTTAAACAAGATTATTAAAAAAAAAGTTGAAATAATGTTGCCTAAAAGCTTTAATAAATGCATCGATTATCAACAGAGTAGCTTTAATGGTTTATGAGGTGCCCAATCCTGTTCCGGGAAATCTACCTATCTGCAGAGATCAGTGGCCTGTTGCACGAAGCCGGTTTCAGTTGCTACCCAGCTAAGTTTGAGATTAGTTTGAGCAAACTCTGTTTTTTCGGGCTCAAGAAGGTGGATTGGTTTTTAGCGGTGTTCATCGCAATGGTAACTTAAGCTACACTCAAAACCTGCTTAAACAGGTTTTATTCTGGGTTGGAGATCGCAAACCCAAACTGGACCAATCATCTGTGAGTAGAGTGACACGTATCTGATGCAATAAAGCCACTCCCCCTTTATCTCTCACTCCAAATTAAAGCAGTTTAGAGTGAAAAATTTAGAGACAAAATCACTCATCTTTTGCTGCAAATGATTTAATATATTTATATCATATGAATTATAATTATGTATAATTCATATATAATATATTCATATTATTATATTAAATGACAGTTAATGTTACACTTTGCTTTTAAATTAATATAAATATAATACATGCATAAATATATAACGCTTTTAAACAAATTAAGCTCACTGTATTCACTTGAGCTCTTTGTGAAATTATTAGGACTATTTCTTTGATTCAGTTGCTTTGATATAATTCAGATATTTACTTTCAGCTGCCTTCTTCAACTTTGTGTTTAATTTCATGATATTTTTTATAAAGATCTCTTAATCTTCAGAAGAGAAGTGAATTTGCTGTCTCTCTCGGGAGAAGTGAATCAAGCGGACACTCTCCATGTTCCGTGTGATTGGCTGTTTGTCGCATGTGTCACACTTTCGGGTGCATGCGCTTCAGAGTTAAATTGCAAACTCTGGATCAATCCTGAGTTGACAGAATGCTTATACCGAGCGTTGTGATCCCACTGAACCTGATCTAAACTAGGTTGGATTTATCTGGATTTGTAAACTCTAAACCTACTCAGTCTGAAACTCAGTTTGTTCAGCTAGCTTCATGCAACAGGCCACAGACCCAAAACAACTGTCTGTAATTATCAAGTGCTCCTGAAGTCTTAAATTACTCTGAAAACTCAAATTTGTCTATTAAACTAGTATTCTTTCATGATATTTACATGGTGCATAAAAGAATGGCATGACCTTGCTATGGTACATGTCCAAAAAAATATTTTTCTGGTCATCCTGCAGGTGTGCCGGTGGTACCTGGAACAGCCGCTCCTATCGCATCTTTGCAGGAAGCTCAAGAGTTCTCCAACAGCTACGGCTTCCCGATTATCTTCAAGGCTGCGTACGGAGGCGGGGGCCGTGGAATGCGGGTGGTCAAAGAGTATGAGGTATTGTGTCTGAGAGTAAAATCATTTGTAGGGAATTGGGACACATTTAATCTTTGCTCCATTCCTTCAAAGAGCCCATTGCGAGCTTTGACACTGGAGGGCAAAAGTGAGGCCCTTGTATGCAGTTTAGATTGGTTTGCTGTTCACTTAATGGTGCTATATGAATTGGTGTGCTGGGTATTTGCACCGGGTAACCCTGTGGCTGTGTGTGTGATCAGGAACTTGAGGAGAACTATCAGCGAGCGTACTCTGAGGCCCTGGCAGCCTTTGGCAATGGAGCTCTGTTTGTTGAGAAGTTCATTGAGAAACCAAGACACATCGAGGTGCAGATCCTGGGTAAGTGAGTTTGTTTGTTATTGGTTTATGTTGGGCCAGTCTCTGGTCAAGAACTGAAAATCAAATATTCTAATAAAAAATAAATAAATAAATGGTTCAACCAAAAATGAACATTCTGTCAACATTTACTCACTTTCATGTCATTCCATATCTGTAAGACTTTCTCTCTACTGTAGAACACTTGAGGCAAAAATGTCCATGCATTTAAAAGCACAATATGTAAGACTTTTAGATATATTATTATCCAAAAAGCACTAGAACAATGTTATGATTTGTTGACTTGTGTACTTACATTATCCCAAATGTTTCAAACAATGTTTAAATCCAGAGAAATCAGCAATTTTACCTAGGACACGGATTGTGTCATTGCGCCATCTGTCAATGACGTCATATCCGCGCCCTCGTTTTCCAGTTTTACTAATATATATCTAGATTACTGCAAAGTACAACAATTCTCTCATAGCAGCCACTGAGCAAATGCACAGAGTAATGTTATAATATAACTTTCATTCACAGTGTCATCAAGCTAAGCCTTTGTTTTGAATAAGTGACCTCTAGTGGCGAAAATTAAATATTGTGCCTTTAATGTAAAAAAGGCATTCAATCTACAAAAAAGGCCCATAAAAGTGGCTCACATGACTTTTGTTATATCCCAAGTCTTTTGAAGCCATATAGTAGCATTGTGAGAGGACAGACTGAAATTTAAGTCATTATTCACTAGGGGTGGGACGGTTCAGATTCTTCGTGCTTTGTCGTTTGATTAAAACACAGAGAGCAGGAATATTAGACCTCTGTCCCTTTAAGACATAATTCAAAGACTCAGTACACTGATACACATGCATTGTCTGTCTCGTTTTTCTCCTAAGACATAACCTACTATGTTTGTTAGTATACTCGCTAAGATGGGCATGTTGACATAATTTTTGTGTGAATTTGTCCGTTTAGGTGCAAGACTTGAAAGAGAATTTGCACAAGAGTATTTGCGCGCTGTGACGCTCCTCTCCATGTACGCGCTTCGGATGAGTACACACAAATCTCCTCACAGCGCGCTCGAGTTCTCTTTCGCGTCTTACGGATGAATGTTTAAATGAGTTTAGTTTAAAGACAGATAGCAACGTGAGATGTTCAGGTCTCACCTGCGCTCGCGGCGCGCGCTATCAACACCCCGGTGATGACTGCGTTAATGGCTGGTCATAGAATCCAATCCAGTTTCAGATTCTGAAAGTTCTGTTTATATCTACCTTAAACTTTTGCAGTCCTATTAACATATTTCTTCATGTTATACATGTGCATTACGGGTATTCGGAACGAAAATTCATCACATTCGCAGTGCCCAGTCACCATGTTCAAAAATAAAGCAAGTCACTGTGATAATGTAGTCAGAGCTGCCATGAGTACAATTGCTGTTTCAGCATTTATGACATCAAAAAATATTATCAAAAGTTTTTTTTAGCAGACAATTAGTCTCTTCCACGGGCCAGTTCGAAAGACATAACAATCGAAATAAACATGCGCACATTTGGAAGACATAAAAACATGGATCATGTCACTGCGCATTTGAACCATTTAGGCCTACATGGCTAAAATCTCTGTCAAATGGGTTATTAAATATCTACACCACCCATTTCAGTCGAATTGTAATTTAATTCAGCTCAAGCTCAGTCGAATTGATTGAGGTGTTTCCATGAAGACTTTTCAGTCTGATTGAGGCATCAACCCTATTACAAACGGGTTGCATGTAAATGAAGGTGGTGAGTAGGGGTTGAATGGCTTCAGATTTTTTTTAAAGTCGACATTTAGTGATGAAAGTCGAGTCAAAGTCGACGTCATTAATGAACAGTTAAGCCTAAACCTCGAGCAGAGACTCGAATGCGGGTCGTCTTGTGCACAGCGAGCTATGGCTTATGACACAGCGCTTCCCAGGGACGTGCACAGACATTTTGGGGGGCAGGGGCTCAAGTGGAAAAAAGGCACTTCTCATAATTATTCATTTAAAAAAATAATGAACCCTTAAATATATTAAGACAACTCTGACTTCCTTAGCAATTTATTTAATTCCCTCACACTCACACAATTGTTTCATACTCCACATGTCTACAAAATAATCATTTCACACAGAGACCATGGTCTTCTTTAGTATTCACTAGGTTTATCACAAGAGAAGGCAACAGCAACTATTTTTGAAGTAGCTATATATTTAGAATAAATGACTGCACCGAGGAGAGGGACATAGTTTCACTAATAATTTGTTTATTTTGCACATCAATAAATCGTTTTAATTCTTTTGGTTATTGGAATACTTCTTTCATGTAGTGGACAATTTTAAGATTTTGGTCTATTTTTGCTTTAATGTTTTCTTTTACTCTAATGGACAGAAAAGTTCCAAAAATACACATTTGGATGGTGTTTGTTGTAAGCCTACTACCATCCGTCTGTTTGCATCTGTAGATTTATTGTAAATTAACCAAAGCAAGCTAATCTGCATATTTAAACACATCAAGAGTTTTTTCCCCTGAAATGTTATAATTACATTATATATTATAACAAATGCCTGCAGAGGGTGGCAAAAGCATGCTGATTGTTGTTGTTATACAGCACAGCACGATTAAATCCACGATCAAAGCCAACCACCATAATTAAAAATATATTATTAGTTAAATAATAATATTCTGACACTTTTTTTTTATTTTTTTATAGAAATGCTATAGCCACTGTAATTTCTTCAACAAGAATATATGGTCATCAAACATGCAAAGACAGAGCGAGGGTTTAAACTTTTATTGATGTATTCTCGTGCGTAAGCGTAGATTTAAGAATAGCATTATGTAATGCTGTATTATGGTTTTTAAATAGTGCATCCTTAGAAAACTGTCTAATAATGCGGTTCATGGATGCTCCTCTTCTGGTATTGACAGTCCTACAGATATCTTTAACATGGTTCAAAACGCAATGCATTAAAATAGTTAAAATTATAATATGACATAAATTACATTAGTATCAAATCAGGCAGATGCGTTGCTGGTAGTCAAAATATTAACGCGGCGTTAAACGTATAAATAATCTCACCCATAAATAGTTTCACAGTTTCACAAATTTTACATGTTTGTGAACATACATAGGCTACCTGAAAGAGATGCACGGGATGGATCTATCTAGGGCTTTTTTCTTTTTCGTTTCTCATCGCCAGACAGCAGTTGTATTTTCCCAGGAATAGTCGTCAGTTTTCAGCCAGCAGCAAACATGAGGTGGGGCACAAAGCGCTTCCCACAAGGCTATTGCTCATACAAAACAGCTTATTTTTATCAGTTCTTTTGTCTTTGGGTCATTGTTTCTTACAGATTTCTGCTCGTTCTAAATCAGATACAGATAAAGTAGCGCAGTAAAGTTTTCATTTATATGAATGCATTAGTTAGCGATTGTGTGAATTAATTCTACCTGGCAGCATCTCTCTACTAATAGTGAAGTTGTGGGTTTTAGTTACTAAGAAATATGCTAGAACCTTTCAGTTTCTAAGCTATTTTATTGATAAATCACAGAACAGTGTTGATAATACATTTCTGTGCTACTGAGTGATTCTGTGTGTACGCAATTTCTAGTGAATAATATTTCAAAATACTATTATATTATTATATGGCTTCAGAAGAAATGCCAGTCATGTGTATATATAATTTGTATACTATTTTTATGGTGCTTTTGAAGCTTGAAAGCTTCAGTCCTCATTTATTGTAATTGCTTGCAAAAGAACAACCAGGACTCTTTAAAATTTCTTCCTTTGTGTCGCATGGATGAAGATCCTCTTGGGTTTGGAATGACATGAGGGTGACCAAATGATTTTGACTTTAAATCTGTTCCCACACATTGTCACTGAAGAAGCACTCAACCTCCAACAACAAATTAGATTTGTTTAAATACATTGTTTGACAGTTAATTAAAACATATTTTGATATTTGCATATAACACATTGTTCTCAACAGTGAACAGAATGGTGCAATTCTCTGTTGCCTGCTAATTTGCATAGTGTTTATTGATCAGTTATATGATTGTTTATTATATTTTGGAGAAATACAAGCAGATGGGTTTGTTTACACTGCCAGATGGGTTTAAGACTTCTGTGTAATGCTCAATGAGTTGATCGGTCCATTGTGTGTAGGCGATAAATACGGCAATGTCATTCACTTGTACGAGAGGGACTGCTCAATCCAGAGGAGACACCAGAAGGTGGTGGAGATTGCACCGGCCTCACAGCTGGACCCACACCTCAGAGACAGACTGACTGCTGACTCCGTGAACCTCGCTCGACAGGTACGAGTCAACACATCAGACAGATGGCAACATTGGCTTTTTTCCAAACTGTATGCAAATACAGATGTCAAAACAAACAAGTTTGTGCACCAAATGACTTATTTAACCCAAACCACCCATTTAAAACTAGAATCTAAATGCAGCATTGGACTAGAAATGTTAATTTTTAGTTGTCTTTTGATGAAGACATCCTTTTGAATTTAGTCTATATTTTGTCATGTCATACTCATTATTTTAGTCATTTTACTCATTTACTGACCTGAAAGAAATATTAATATTTAAATGCGTAACAAAAAATAACATGGTTACTGTACTTGTGAACAACGCATAGTTTTGATCAGATGTAAGCTGTAATATTATGTTTACTTTGTGTATATATCTGATTAGCATAATTCAGGATGCGTTAATTAACCCCCTAACAAAGTGCTTCAGTTTACTGGTATTGATTCACTGTTCAGCTTCAACGTGCACAGGTCAAGCGGGTGAATCCCAGATATTGACTGTGATTTTATTGTTTTAAACAATCATATTCTTTCTAGATTTTTCTTAAACAAAAAATAGTATATTGTTAAAGGGATAGTTCACCCAAAAATAAAAATTCTGTCATTTACTAACCCTCAAGTTGTTACAAATCTGTATGAGTTTCTTTCTAATGTTGAACACAAAAGAAGATATTTTGAAGATTGTCAATAACCAAACAGTTGATGGTCACCATTGACTTCCTTAGTATTCAGTCAGTGGGGTCCATCAACTGTTTTGTTAACCATATTCTTCAAAATATCTTCTTTTGTGTTCAACGGAAGAAAGAAACTCGGACAGGTTACTGTTATTTTTTTTCTAGTCTTATGTCCATCAACAGCATGTTTTAGTTCAAATAATTTACTTGTCATCATGATGATTTTTATTTTTATTTTTTCCTGAATGCCTGCCAGCAAGGATGAAGTATTTTAGTAAACAAAAATATGTGACTAAATTTAGGTCTTTTGCAGTACCTGAGGATACAGTACACTTAATTAGACAGCAGGTGGTGCTGCTGAGCCATTGGATTGAGAAACATAATCAAACGTTTCACTGCATAAACATATGCCAAGATAAAAAAAATGGTTTGTTATTGCTGCAGCAGACAAGCTGTTAGAGAAACACAGTAGCATCTGCCTTTAAAGAGTAACAAAGCTTCTGAATATCTTTATAGCAATCCAACACTTTTATTGATAACCGTTTTCACCATAAAACTACTTGTGCTGTAACCTCTTAGTGTTTTTCAGATGATATCCAGATGGGTCTTGACATTGATATCTGTTCATTATTACAGGAGTTTTTTTTTTTCTCTCATGTTCATCTGGCTGATCTCTGTATGCCAGTATGAGCAAGCATATGGACTGCCTGCACTGGCATTTGGGGAGGTTTGAACCTCTCAATTGTTTTTTATCTAGAAGAGATTTGAGAAAGAGTGGTGCTTTTTCTTTGGCAAAGATTTTTGGCACCAGGCTACAAAAAATTATGGGTCGATCTCAAGCTGCACAGAAACCCATGCCAATTGTTCTTTTGATAAGCTCCTCCCCTCTTGGTTACTACTGTTAACTCAGACAAGCTTTATATAAGGTTTAAAAGAAAATCAAAGAAAATGTGATTTTACACAAATGTGCTTTTCAGTAATATATACTCATAAAGGGGTAAAATGGATTGGATATTTTTCTTAAGTAGCCTGGAATGAAGGTCAGCATTTTTAATCTGCCTTTATACCTTTTCTTTTTTTATTTATATAATATATATATAAAAAAACAATTAATAAAAAATA